>JAAOMT010000681.1:9604-186068 GCA_016748015.1 Geosiphon pyriformis | reverse complement strand
TTATACATCTTTTTATTTAACATTATCCATTTAATAAGTTTCTTTAAAATTATTCAAAGAGTGGATTAGTGATCAAAAATCTATGATTTTTAAAGAAGACAAGGAAATTTATATCAAAGTGCTAAACTAATAAGAGTAGTATTTATATACTCTATATATGTTTTTATCATTAGACCTGTCAATGCATCAATATTAAATGATTACTATTAGGTTTTTAATTTGTTTTTTGTATTACAAAAAAGTTAATCTTTTACTTTGTTATTTTATAACATTAATTATAGTCTACTTTGACAATTTCCTTGTTCTACAACTTACATATCACAAATACCCCACTCCCAAAACTATATAAGATTCAAATAATGACTATTAGGCTCATGAAAAAATGTAAATTTTTTAACTGAAGAAAAGTTTGGATCGATTGACTTGGAGTTGAGATTTGAAAATTACAACATTTCAATATGAGAGATTCATCCATACTACTTAGGCTGCTACTTTGAAAATTAATGTTTCCATTCTTATTATTTAGTTCTGATAAAGTAAAAATTTAGAGTTTCTAAAGCTTTTATTATTGCTCTAATTTTTAACATTTCTCAATTCAACTTTATTAGCTGAAAGTTTTTGCATAATCATAACAATAATGTAATCAATTCAAAAGTATATATTCTGGTTTTTTCTTTTATTATCAAGTGCTCTTCTCTTTTGCTTTTTAACTATTTTTCTTTTTCAATTTTTATTTTTTGATTATGCCAGATGCTTTTACATTTTCTCAATTTTTATAGTTAGGTGTTAATAAATTTTTGGTATTATTTACATTGTTAACTAAAACTTTGATTTTTATAAAAGAAGCATTATCAATTTCAAATTCACTTAACAAATAAAAATTTGGATTAAATAGCAGTTTGCTTTAAAGTTCTTTATAATTTGTTAAATCAAGCTATTTTAATTGTTTGTCTACAGAAAATCTAATACTAACTGATATACTTGCCAAATAAAAAAAAATTAATTCAAAAAATAATACGATTAATATTTATCAGGAAATTTTTAAAACTATTTAATATCGATCACCTATTTCTTTGATGTACAACTTTATTAATTTTAATGCACAATATATTTTAGTCAAAGAAAAAAACAACTAATTGGACCAAACTCTTTATTTTAAGTATCTTTAACTTATAGTATGATTGTTATTAATAAAATTATAAAAATTGTATTAGATTGAAACAGCAAATTAAAGTTATATATATTTTTATTTATTTACAATTTGGTCAAATTAATAAATACTAAATGTTTTTTTCAATTTAATTATATTGTAAAGTTTAACATTTCACATTATTTAATGTCAAAATTGCATAATTAATATTGTTTTATTAATTTTTATTGTTTTTATTATACTGCATAAAACCATATATATTATTATTATTATTATTATTATTTATAGTTTTTAAAGTCAAAAAAAAATGCTTTAAAATTAGCAAAAGACTAACTTATTTCAATATTATTTAAAAAAAATGCTTTAAAAAAGTTTTATTGAGTAAACTTTATAGTTGTAAGTATATTTTTGGTAAAAATACTATTAGTAACTTTAAATAATAAAGTATTTACAATTTTTTTACTTTTTGTTCTAAGTGTAATCATAAAAATACAAAAAATAAAATTTTTTTAATTTTACTTTTAGCTAATTATTATTATTTAGGTATTAATTATTATTTTTTATTTTTTATATACCTTAAATACAATATTTAATATTATTTTTATTATATTCTAATTGATTAATAATTATATATACAATTTTATTGCTGATGAATATTAGGTTGTTTCATTATTTATTTGTTTTTAGCTAAAAGTTTTTTAATTATTTTAATAAAATTTTATTTTATAATATTTCGGTTATATTATTATTATTTAATTATTTATTTTCTTAATTAATTAAATTTTTTCTTAATTTATATTTTTTTTATTAAAGTAATAAAATTTTGAAGTTTAATTTTAGTTTTAGTTTTTATTCCAAATTTTCAAAGATAATTAACGATTTACTCTATTTATTTTTCAAATAAAAAAATTAAATTGTTAATCAAGTAAAAAAATAAACTAACAAACTATTTTGTTTATATTGCAAAAAAAGTAATTTTGTTAATTTTTAGAGTACAATTTTTTTCTGCAAAAAATATTATTTTTAAATTTTTAATTTATATCAATAATAATAATAAATTTTCTTTTTTAATTTCATAATCACAATCAAGATAAAGAGTAAAAAAAGAAATCTTTACTTTTCTTATAATTATTTGAATTAGATAGTAAATAAATATAAAATTAAAGACAATTTATTATAGACGCAACTCATGCTTTGTCCGCACGTGATCAGCAACCCGTAAAGCATTGTAAAAGAAATATATATAAAACAATAGTTTTATTTAACAATATGTAATATTTTTCACTATATATTTGTTGCAATTTATTCAAAATAATATTCCACTGAAAAACAATTAGTTTGTTAATAATATAATTTTAAACCTAATATAAAACAATTTTAATTTAGTAAAATATCAATTATATATTTATAATTATTGTATTTTAAACTATTTTATGTTTGGTAGTAATTTAATTGTGAAAGCAAAAATAATTATTTTTCATAAATATTTTAAGCATTTTTTTATTGCAGACAAAAATATGAATTTTATGCACAAAATTTAAAATATCCAGTAATCTTAACATTTTTTGTATTAATTAATACTTTTAATTATTTTATAATCAAAGAAAATATATTTTGAATATAATTTTTATAAATTTTAGATGTAAATTTAAATATTTATTAAATTTATAATCTTATTTAAAATAATAATATGTAAAACTCAAAAAGATTAACACTCATATTTATATATAAAAATTTACAATGACTTTTTTGCTAAATATAAAATTTTAAAATAAAATATAGCTTTAAAAATTTACTGTAGCAAACAGATATTCAGAAGATTTTTCAAAAAATTACATTGAAAAATGATAATATAAATAAAAATTATAAACAAATGTGATAATAGGTTACTTTAAAATTTACTAATATTATGTTAAACAGTAATATTTATTTATATTAAGTCAAAAAAATAATTTTTTTAGAATACATGAAAATTATGAATATTTTCCAAATTACAAAAATCCTTGAACATGAATTCACAACAATATATTGCTATAAAATATTACATATGTTATTCCACAGATCAAAATCAAACCATTTATAATTAAGCAGAAGTTATTTTCTCTGATAAAATAAATATAAATATAAAATTGAAAAGTAAGCACCAAAACGCATGATATTTTAGGAGCGTTTCATAGAAAATTAAAAACCATTAGTATTTTTTAATGAATGCAAAAACAGTAAAAAACACTAATATTAAAATTTTTGTTGGCGGGTTATACACAATATTTAATATAAGTAGTTTATGCATAAATCCAAAATTTTTAATACACCAGCTGAGATAATGCCAATTTCGTGAAAAAAATTTTTATTAAATTAAATTAGTATTTTTATCGTAAAGTGAGTGAATGATAGGGAATTTTGTTAGCGATGGGTGAAAAGATTTACCATTCAATAAGCTTTATTTACCCAAATAAAGACTATAAAAATAAGAATATTTTTATATGAAAACAGTTTTAGCTAGGTTTAATAGCAAAATACAGATAGATGTTATGAAGCGGCAGTTGCAAAGGTACACCTTAAAATTTTATTAATTATCTAATAGTTTTTTATTATGAAACTTTTATTTATGACCTTGAAAATAATTTCATCTTTAATTACAAAAGAACATAACTATACAAATTTAATTAATATGGTTAAATTAACCATATGATATAACATAATAAATTTCTAATGTTAGAATATTTTATTTTAAAAAAATTATAATAATATATATAAAGATTGGTCATAAATTAGAAATTTGATTGATTTTTAATCATAAAAAAGCTTTTATTTTTACTTATTATTTAATTAACAGTAAATAAAAATTTAAAATGTTTATATCAAAATAAAATCTTTAAGCATAAAATTGGGTTTATTATTATTATTATTATTATTATTTTTATTTTAGTAATAAAGTTAACATATTAAGATTCAAAATTAATAATCATAAAAATTAGCTTGAAACTCTTTAGCTTTTCAATTTTTTGCATTTTATTTACGTGATCTCGATCTCATCACAATAGCTAAAAGATTATTTATCCATAAATTTTATTAACTAGCAATTTGTACACAAAAATTATGCTTGTTTATATAAATTTTCCCTTTTCCTTTTTTTATATAGCTGAATAGTGTATATATAATTTTTATATCTTAGTTTTTAAATGACTCAATTATTAATTTTTACAGGTTACCTTAAAATCTTTGAGGTTATAACAAGGTTTGCAGATTTTCGGACATCTCATATATATGTGTCCTTTTTATCAAAGACAAGAATAATTGTGAATTGGAATTATTTTTGATTGTTTATAACAAATGTGATGTCAGTAAAATAAGAATGACTGCAAGGTTATTACCCTTATTTAATAAAGTTATTTAAATTTATGATTTGTAATAATAAAAACTGAGAAATTTTCTTCTTTTTAAATATAAAGCTGTCAAAATGAGTGTAATAAAAGCAATAGCAATTAACATGAAATTTTAAAAATAAAAAGCTAAGCTCCTCATCTAAAACAGCCGTATGGGAAATTGTGTATTGAGATCTTTTGCAATTTTGGTGGAATTCATTTTAAATCATGCGCTGAAAAGATTTAAAGTTGTAATATACCCAGAATTTATATTCTGACTTATCAGTTTTGGTGAAATTAGAGTTTCCGTTTTGATTCAGAAACATAGTTCTAGTAAGGGTGCTTTAAAATCAACAACAATTATTATGTATAGCAATGTTCAAGATTTTCTGATAATAAACTTTTCTTGGCTGCATCAATTTTTTATAAATAAATTAATAAATTAATTAATGAATGAATCGGTCAATCAATAATTAATATTTAAGGCTTCATTATACTCATTGATATATATAAATGATATTATGTAATAAGTTATATTTATTTCGTGCTACCCTAATGAAATAATTTTGTTTTAATGTGGGAAAGTAATAGAGTTCTTTTGAAAAAAACCAACCAACGATAAGATTCGAACTTTCTGTTGCGAAACAAAAATTTCTCATTCATATTTGGATTTCGGTTGCCAGACATCACGTTTTCAAACAATTGTGAGATGGCAGGTCTTTTTAATTCACCTCTAATTTTTTTTGGATTAACATTTGATTTGATTTTACATGGCAAACAAAAGATCGAAATAAACATTCATGTTAAAGCTGAACTCCAGAAAGCAAACAAAACATATATTTATTGCTCATAAAAAAATTGTAGTTGTGCATAGAAAGAAAATATATTCATCTCTTGTGTAATAGATGTATTCCTAAATAATCTAAACCATTCCCAGGATATTTCAAGTTATACCTTTTTTTAGGAATTTTAAATTCAAGACAATAAGCGATAATTTGCAATGATATCCTTCACCATCCAACAAATATTGTTTGTTCAAGATTACATTTTCAGTATAGTTTTAACAGCAGATACCAAACAAAAATAAGGTTTTGGCAATGGGCAACAAATATCAATGGAGATCCCTCACTACAAACAAATATTGTTCATCGAAAATCACATTATCGGTTTAGTTTCAACAGCAGATACTAAACAAAAATAAAGGTTTTTGGCAAATGGGGGAAACCTATCGACAAAGAAGGTTATTTCTTGTTTTTAAAATTTTATCAAAATTTTTAAGCAATCAACAAATAATAAAGGATCGAGATCTGAATATAATCACGCGTATTATTTTAATGAATTTCATTTAATCGAAGCGTATAAAGAATAATTATAAAATAAAACAAAAAAGAGAAAAAAGAGATATGAGGCCAAAAGAAATTGCAAAAAAAAAGCTCACAATAGTTATTATATAGTTTAGAGATTTTATTATTGGTTAGAAATAATTTTTTTCATATATAAATACTTTAATAATCTATTAGTTTAGTATGCTCTCAACTATGGTGTTGCTAATTACTTATTTTGAAGATTAATAACCAATAATAATGGCGTACAGAATGCAAGTTAATTTGCTCACAGAAAACATGATAAATAAGATATCTGAACAATAATTAAAGTAAGTTGTGCTTAAGTTTGGATCTTAATTCTAAAGCTATATACATCTCCGGAAGAATAAAGTAAAAAGGTATAAACTACAGACTTTAGTTTTGATAACAACTCTTTTACTTTGAAAGTACACGTTAGTAAGAGCAGAGTAAAGTATTGAAATATATATATATATTTTTTAATGGGGTAATATTAATAAAACTTCGAATATTCTATTGAAACGCAAATCTGTTTCTTTGAATATTACAAATCCCAATTTTTAATTATCAGATTGATCAAAATAAACTTGTTCATATTTGTTAAACATGATGATGATGATGATGATGATGATGATTCGTATTGATTATCAGTCGTGGCAGATGGTATTTGATATCCTAAAATAAATATATGTATTATTATTGATAGAGTTTGAAATATAAGGTACCCGATAATTAAATAAGTGACACTTTTTAATTTTGGTGGACGAAATTGCAGGATGAAATCGGTAAGAAATATAATTTAAGGCAAAGAAGGAAAGATTTATTAACGGAGTTGTTCATAAAAAGATAAGGGAGAATCAGTACTAGCAAATCGACTCAGCGCTCAGTTAACTATTTTTGGCCGAAATAAAAAAATTCATAAATTATCTCTTCTTTCGTCAAACATCACTTAATCAGAGAGGGAAATAAATAAGATATCCAGTTTTTCATTGATTGTTTTAATAATAATTGATCAGGAAATTAATTTTGAAATCGATCGCAAAAAATAGCTGAGGTTATTTATTAGCTTCCTCCGAGGTCGATCCAAACTAACAAAATGTGGGCTTTTAGAAATTCCCAAAAGTATTTTATTTACTTACCCTGAAATAAGATTTTAGCTCTCTTTCAATAAAAACGCTTCCATGACACTTTTAACATCGAGATAAAATAAATAGTTTCCTCTGAACCTAAAGGCATAATTTACAAGAGATTCTGAATATTTGAGTTACTATGGCTTTCTTATACATCATTGCCTTAATTGCCGCATTTTACTTTTATAAAAAAATCGTATTTTCGAATTCAAAAATCAATGTTGGAAAGCAATTGCCTGTACCGCCAGGCGGTATTCCAATTTTTGGTAAAATTTTGATTTATTTTCTTTACAAAAAAATCCAAATTTTTGACTTGAGTGAAATTTGATTAGGACATCTTTTTTCGCTGCAAAGGGAAATGCATAAAAAGTTTGAATCATTTTTTAATTTCATATTTATTAGAATTACTGTACATGTTGAAATCACTCATTTTGTCAATATACATTGATTCTTTATAGGTATGCTGAATGGAGTGAAACGTGTGGTGAAATTTATATGATCCATGTTGGTCCTATGCGTTGGATTATCTTAACCATCCTAAAGTCGTTGACGAACTTCTTCAAAAACGTGACTCTTCTTTTTTATTATTATCAAAGAGTTTATAATTATTTCCAAATTAATCATTTTATCATTTTATCAATGTTTAGGAAGTGCGATTTATTCTTCACGTCCATATAATCATTTGATGTTAAACCTTGCGGGACGCAACAAAAGTTTCTTTTTTTCACCATATAATGAATGGTATAGAAAAATAACGCCATTAGGTTAAAAAACAAATCTTTGCTTTTGATTTGATTTTTTTTTTAATAATATTTTTCTGAGTTCCTATTTAATTTTAACCTTCAAAAGCACACGGTATTTTAAATCAACGAAAAGTCGAATCTTACTCTAGCCATATAGCAGAATGCACCCACGACCTAATTTTCAAGGTTTTAAAGGATGCTAATGAATCAGAAGGAATCGATTTTACAAACTACCTCCGTTTCACATCATTTAATATTATGATTAATATTTTTTTTGCAATTAAATTAAAAAATTTTGAAGATTCCCTTTATATAAAGTTAGATCAATTCTTTACAACATACGTTGAACGGTTGCAAGTTAAAAATATGGTTCCAAATCAGTACCCAATTTTATATTGGTTTCCTCCCTTCCGAAGTGAGCGTACAAAAGTTCTTCGATTACGTGAAGAATGGGAAGCAGTAACGCGAGGCTTGTTAAAAAGTGTAAAAAATGATTCAGAAAAGAAACCATCTGTTGCTCAAGATCTTTTGAAGAAGCAGGATGAAGGGTTAATTGATGAAATAGATGTAATTAAAATGTGTGAAGATTTTTTATTGGCAGGAACAGTACGTTATAAATTATAAATTATATTAATCTAATTGCTTTTCTAAAAAATATTGACCTTTTAACATCATTTTTTTATACATAAAAAATAGGAAACCGTGGCAACTACTATACATTGGCTTATTGCAATTTTGGCCAATAATCCAGAATTTCAGCAAAAAGCTCATGAAGAATTAAATAGAGTAGTTGGGCATGAACGTTTGCCAACTACTTCCGACTTTAGTTCCCTTCTATATATCCAATCGCTTATTAAAGAAACTCTTCGTTGGGCTCCTTCGGTTTATATTTTTTTTCGATATTACTAAATTTTTGCTTTTTCAAAAACTCATGAATGATTTCTCTGTTTATCCAGGCCCCAATGGCCTTTAGATATCTTAAACAAGATGATACATATATGGGTTATCAAATTCCAAAAAATTCAACAATTTTTTCCAATATTTATGCCTTGAACTCTGACAAGAATCGGTACGAAAACCCCAATATTTTCAATCCAGATCGATTTATGAATTCAAAAGAAGTTTTCGCCATTTCGGCAAAAGGTTCCTATCAAAATCGGGATCATTATACATTTTCGGCGGGGAGACGATTATGTGTAGGAATTTATTTAGTAAGTTAGAATGTATATTATAATATCTTTCAAAAGAGATCAACAAAGATCTAATTTTTCTTTTTTAAAAAAAACCTCAAATAGGCTGAAGTCGAACTACTTTATCTCTCGAGTACATTACTTTGGGCTTTCAAATTCGAAAATCCAAATCAAGATGCAACTGGGAAATCTATCCCTATTGATTTAACCACTTCTCCTAGGTCTTTCCTAATCCTTTTAAAGTCCGAGTCATTCCGAGGCATCCCGAAACCGAGGCTATGTTACTAAGCAAAATTGTCCAAGACCAAAGTTAAAAGCAAATATTTTTCCACAAGGCTTTTATTAGTATTTTAGGTAGCTTTAGCATCTTTGGTATTATTTAAATTTAGCATTGTAACAAGTTTTCTGAATTTTTGAAAGAATAAAGCTTTCCAAATAAATACAAGCTTCGCACTGCCAGCAACTATTGCTTCATAAAAAAAAAAGTGTCAGGAGTGATACCTTTAGGAATTCCAGTTTGTGATAAGTTGAGTAATTTATAATCTAACCCCTCTTATTATTTTATGTATAATAATCTTATAATTTAAACATTTGCAAGTTCAGAAAATTGATTGGTTTGATAATTACAATAACAACCTATGTAAAAAAGCTTTTTAAAGTAGTGTGTTAAAAGTAAAAAGGCGGGTTAGTCTAATCATAACAGTATACAGATAATTTAGTGACTTTAAACCTGAGTAATCAATTAAAAAAGAAAATTGTGATTGCTTAAGCAAATTTGATTCAAAAAAATCTGATGTTGAGTTCCTGGCTGACACTAAATTTTCTTTAATGCTATCCAAATAGCAACTAAAAAATTTAACTATAATTTCCAAATCCCAAGATTTCACTTCTTTCAATATTAGCCGTTGAGACATTTGGTTAATCAGAAAAACTTTTCAAGCAAAGAACATTCAAAATATTGTCATTGCGATCGATGATTGTTTAAACAAAATTGTTATATTTTCAATATTTGATTACTTAACTTTTTTATAAATTTATTTTGTATTCCAAACAGATTTCTTTATTTATTTTAAGATTATTTAAGATCTTTATCCAAGGTTTTAAAAGATTATATATATAATCATATTAAAAATCTTGATATCAAGATTGCAAAATTTGTGAAGTTAAACTAAAGAAATGTTCCTACAGTGAACTATAATTTTATTATATTATAATTACCATCCCCTTGCCTATAAAGAATTTCCTCTATAAATAAAATGTGCTTCAAAAACTCAAATAACTTTTTAGGCAATAATTATGTCAAATTTAAGTTAATTAAGAATATTACTCATATATAATTAATTTTAAACTTTAGGCTTTTATTAAAATTAAAAGTAGTTTGCAACGGTCAGAAAATCAGATTTAGTCTTTTTTAATTTACTGGAAATAAAAAGTCATTTTAAATTTTTATGATCACTTGTTTTAAAAATAAAAAACAAGCTCTAAAATATCTTAATTTGTTTTAATCATGCTGAAATTAACTCTTTAATATAAAATTATTTATGAACAAAAATAAAACTTATTCAATCTTTTCGAAATTAAAAAATTGAAAATCTTGGATTTCACGATTTATTAATTAAAAAAGCTCAAGACACGTTTGTTTAACATATAGCTAACTATTAATTTGTCAGATAGAAGTAACAATTGAATTATACAAAGTCAAAAAATTAAATATTTTTTTACACAATATAGCTATTTACTTTTTCCATTAAATAAATTTGATAAATAGATGTTAATATTTATAAAACAAAATAAATATTAAAAAATACATTTATTATTCTAAAAAATTTTAGTTTTATCAAAGGAAATTCAGTTGAAGAAATTGAAAATAATACAAAATATTAATTACCAATAAGTATTCTTAATTCAAAAATGTAAAACCAATAATTTGGTCTTACATGTCATTCTACAATCCAATTAACAACATTTTTATTATTAAAATAAAATATATCAAATATTTAAGTTATTATAAACAGTCACAAATTTATTTTTAAAAGCATATCAAAAAGCCCATATTTGTTTCAAATTTCTTACTATGAATTAAATTTTAATTTAAATAAACAAATTAGTTGGAATAATATTTAATATTTCTTAAATTATTCTATTCATTTATTCAATAAATATAAATCCTAAAATTATTTATATAATGGTTTTTAAAGAATTATTAGCTATTTTTTATATTTAAAAATTATTTTAAATTAATATAGAAAAAGCTAAGAAAAACAACTTAAACAGCTAATATCTAAATATGATTACATTTTTGTTTAAGATAATAATAATTTTAAAATTCAAATTACTTTGATAAAAAAAGCTTTGCATTTTTTAAACCATATTATTTTTTAAGATAAAATTAAAAATGGTTTATATTTAGTTTTTTATTATAAAAGTTTTATAAAAAAAATTTAAAATGTAAATAGATTGTAAAACAACAAACTGTTTTTAAAACTCTTAAAACCAAAGTAACAATTGTTTTATTTAAATGTTGAAAAAAATTCTATTTGTTTTTATTAAATATTTGGTGTTATTTTATTTTATTTTATTTTAATTAAATTATAATTAAAAAAATAATTGTTTATAAGAATACACAAATTTGTTAAAAAAACTCAGCCACTAAATTAAAAACTGCAATAGTATTTAGAAAAAAAATTCAAACAATATTAATTTTAAACGGTTATTACAATATCTTTATAAGTACATGCTTTTAAAACCAACTCTATTTATGTACTTAAAAAGAATATGTATTTAAAGCATAGCCAATAATAAAATAAATATTGTTTCATAGTAAATATAAACTGTTGCATTTTTTATACGTAACTAATTACCAAGCCAATCAAAACTAGATCTAATATTATATTATTATTATCTAATAAACAATCAGAAACTTTTAATTTGTTATTAATATACAATTGTCATGTGCATAAATTTATAAAGAGCATTTTCATATAGTTGAAACTCAAAATTATTTGCATATGTAAAATATAAAAGATGTTCATTTGATTCTAAGTTCCTAATTTGAGACCAGTTTATAAAAAGAGTATGCACAGATAAAGTATGTACTTAAGAAGATATCAATATAATACAGCAAAATTTTATTTAGAAAGTTTGATATAAAATAAATCTTATTAATTACAATTATTTTGTTTATTTGAAATCAGAAATACTTTATGAAAATATTAATAGTCTTTTTAAAATAAGACAAGTTTATTTATATCTAGCTTATACATTAATCATGAGTTCAGAAGCTTATAATAATATTAAAAATTATTTGAAATATTTACAATGCTGTTTTTATAAAATAATAATTTTTTAACTAATCAAAACAATATTTTATAAAAAACAAAATTTTAATAGCTTATTTAAAAAAGTCGAAAAATCCAAAGAAAAATTTACACTATTTATTTAAATTTTTTATTAGAATATTTTGGAAAAAATAACATTTTTAATTCAGTTTTGATTAATTTGTTAGAAACCAATCCGTTCATTTAAATTTAAGCTAAGCTCTAATTTAATTTATTTGAAAAATTATCATTTGAATAAATTCATCTTTACTTTGATTCACACAGAAAGTTTAATATATCCATAGCTTGTCTATTAAAAACAGAAATTTATTAAATAATAGAGATTACATCTAATTTTAAAGTTATTGGACATTATAATTATAAATACATTATCAATAATTATTATTATTTGTAAAAATTATTCTTAGCAATATTATTTTCAATTGTCAATGTTTTTTTAAATAAATTTTTTTTTAAATGATATTGACATTATTTTCTCTATTAGGTTTCAACAAAAAATTTTTAAAACAAATATTTATTTCTTTTACAAAATTTAAAAATCAAATTAATTCTTTTATCAATGTTTTTATTAGTATATGCTATAGAAATGATTTTGGTTTTTTTAAAGATTTTCTATTCAAAATTATCAAAAACATAGTCAGGGAATCTAATTTTGAATGTAAAGAATTACATTATAATAAAATTTGTTGTAATCAATCAAAAAAAATTAAATAACAAAGTATCTAAAAATTTTGATAATAGTTTTAACCATTTTTTTTATAATTTTCAATTTGAATGTTTAAAAATTGATTTTATACAGCATTGTTCCAAATACAATATTTTTTTTAATTACTTTAATTTTAAGTTTGCTAAAGAAGATATCATTATCCAAATGTGGATTCATAAAACAAGCTAAAACTTAAAATTCAAAGAACAACAATATAAAGTTGAATCGAATAATGTTTTTGACTTAAGTTCTATTAATACTGCAAATGAATTCAAAACTAGTGATCAAATTTTTTATTTTCAAAAAATTCTTTATAATATAAATAAATAGATCATTCTTTTTGCATCGTTGTTTTTTATTTAAATGAAAATTTTAAAAAAATAATTTAATTCAAAAACATTTTTTATCAAACTTGGTGTTACTTGTTTTATTTTCAGACTTAAACAATAATCAAAAGTTTGCTTTTAAATTTGTAAATTTGTAAAATTGAATAAATTTTAATTTTAATTTTTAATTAAACAAAAAAACGAAAAAAAATCAAATATTAAATTTGTATAAAACAATTTGAATTAAAAACTAATTTTAACAATAAATGCAATTAGTTTAAAAAAGTTTTTTGACAAATGAAAATTAGCTTAAAAATATGAAATTTATTTACAATATTAATAAACTTTTATTCAAAAACATTAAATTCAATTTCTAATTTAGGATTTTAAATATTGAAACTTCAGCTTATTCATATTTATACAAGAAAATTGTATTTTCTTAATTAATAAAATTTGTAAATTTAAAATTCAATCAGTTTTTTAAAAAAATATTGTATTTAAAACAATCAGTTGTAAAGTTACTTTTTTGCAAAGTCAAATTGAAAATGATCAAGAAAAGCTAATTATTAATTTACTTAAACAGTTATTTTGGAATTCATTTATTAGTTAACAAAAAATATCGTAATTCAAAATTAATTATAATTATATTTCTTAAAAACAATTAATTAAGTTACATTCATTAAAAAAAGCTTCTATTTTTTTGAATTTTTAAGCAAAATTCGATATTTATATATTACCAATTATTCATTTAAGATCAAAATTAATACTATTTTTACCTAAATACAAAGGTTTAATAAAAAAGCAAATATTCTGCTTAACTATCAATTACATAATTGTTATATTGATCAAATAAACCAATTTATGAATTTTTAATGAAATTGACAGTTTTCCGATAAATTAATAATTTAAATTTTCTTCAACATTTTAAATTTTTATTAAAGCAATTATTTTATTTGTTAAAAAATAAAACATGTATGAATTAAATTTTTGATTATCGAATTTTTTATATTGGTTAACATCTTTATAGATTTATACCAAAATTAACATTTTAATACTCATATTTTGTTTGTTTTAAAGTGGTTTTTTGCAAAAACTTAAAAAAACAAAATATAATATTTTAAATGTTTTGGAATTTTAAAAATCATATATTATTGAAGCTAGTACTTCAAATTATATATTTTTAGCATTGTTTTTTTAATGAATTATTATATTTTGTAACATGGTTAAAAACTAAAATAATTTAATATTTTATTTGTTAATAGCAATCGATTTTTTTACAGACATTAAAATTGAGCTTTAGTTAATTTATTTATTTGGTATTAAGCTAATCAACATCAAGTTTCTATAATCAATAGAGTGGATTTTGCATTTATTGTTGAAAAAATAAGGCACCAAAACTATGTTATTGATAGCCTTTTTTGGGCTTTAATGAAAAATTTGTTTATTAATAGCAAATAAGTTGTTTATTAATTCAAATATTATCCAGAAATCTGTTACCATCAGTAAAGATAATAAACAGCTTGTTTATTTTTAATTTTTTAACATTACTATTAAAATAATTCTTATCAATTATTATGTAAATCTTGATTTTTAATATTTCTATAAAAATTGATCATTTGTTAAGTTAAAAATGTGTTTGACTTTTTTCAATTGTTTTAAAAATGTTTAGCAATAATATTTTTAGATTATTGACTGTTCAAAATTGAATTAATAAAATAGCCAAACTACTACTTAGGTTTTAAAAATAAAAAAATATCACATTTGTTTGTTAAAGCAACTTGGCAAAGATGTTTATTTGTTTTTGGATTTTTTGGAATTAAATAAAAGTATATCGGTTGCTTTATGCTTATCTAACCATTATTATTTAGCGCTTAATTCTTGAGGGCATGAAATCTGCTCCAAGAAAATTCTTTTTGGAATAAATTTAATTTTTAATTAAAAATCAAAGCTTTTTATCGTCTTTTCCATCAATGTGTTACCGAAAATCTAAAGCAGCAAATCAATGATAAAAATATCCTCCATTCTGAAATTCTTAATTGATACAATCTTTTAAGATTTAGGCGCTATATTTAAAGCTTTTAATTCTCAAATTAGAATGTAAGTTTTATGCTAGTGCAACCAACCCAAAATAAACAAATCATTTCAGGTATAAGAAATCAATATTGATCATATTTTCCGAAATCAGAATGGCTGAAAATCTCAAGTGTTACGAGACTAGATCGACCTGCTCAATGAAATGTAAGATTTGGGCGTCGTGTAATACAATTTAAACCCGTCTGATTTGTTTGATTGAAAAAAGAGTTAACCATTTTCAATACGATTTAGTGAACATTTATTAATCGAATAATGGGGATCTTATTTGACACGTGGTGTCAGGGAAAATTAAAAAAAATTTTTTTAAGGTGCCAATTATCCCAAAATATAATGACAATTCTGATGAATCAATTAGCTTCATATAATTCTTTTTTGCACAAGATCCAAAAGCAGTGTGGATTTTTACGATCCGTGACTTCAGTTGAGCGTGCACAGATTTCCGAATTCATCTTCCATACCAAACGAATACTTGTTAATGACAAGAGTCAATAAAGGCTAGTATAGCAAACAACCAGGCAGCTCATAGTTGCCCTTGCTTTTCATGACCGCTTGAGGTTTGGCTCAAAAGAGGATTGAACATTCCCTGTCATGGAAATTGAGCTTATTCTCAATTAGGCAAAAACCCCGTATTGCTTATACTTACCGTTAAGTAATCAAGATGCATTTTCTTGTATGTTGGGAATCATTCTGCAAGGATCTTTTAATATTAAAAGCTTGTTGTTGGTGCTGGGATTCCTGAAGTAGGCGTTATCGTGGTAATTGATGGTGGGTATTTTTATTGTTTAATTTTCTAAACAGAACGATGCGCAAATTAAACAACGCTATCGGGATACGAAAGAAACATAAGAACGACAATGATTAAATGAATGAATTTTCATTTTAAAGAATGAGAATTTGAACTTTTTTGTGCCTCTATTTGGGTTGAATTCAAACTCAACATTCCCGAAAAAGATAACTTTCTTTAATGATTCAAGCTTAAAAATTATGTACCGTAAAGTCCTTTGGAATTCGGTCCAAAGTAGATAATGTGAGGGGTTGCTTATTTTCGGGATTTTACGGTATATTAGATGTGTGAATTATATAATATGTTAATAATTTCTATATGTAATTCAGCGAGAAATAATTAGGTTGTACTTCGTGTTTTGACTTAAGTAGTCCCTAAATCCTTTGGTCAAAAGAAATGTACCATCAAACAAAGACAAACTTATATTTAAGATAGTTCCACCTTTACGATATTAATCAGTGTTCCTTTGAAACTTGAAACGCAAGAAATTCTCTGGAAAAATGTGCGGATTTTATGAAATCACGCTTAGCTTCCTTTTCAAAATCTTTTCGTTTTCTCTGTATTTTCCTGGCCTGCAACAGCCATCCAACTTCTGAGCTAGATTAAAATCTATTCATTGAATAAAATTCTCGATAAGAGGATTTGCTGTAATTCGCGTTTAAATTTTTTGTTTCTTGCTTTTCTCTAAACTACCCCTAAATAGCCGTGTGCACCGTATGCCCAACAATTGACCACTGTTTATCTAACCCGTGTTCTTCATCCCTAATTTGCGTAGATATTGCAAAAACGTGTTATGATTGTGGAAGCTATGAGTGTATAGATCCGGAGGATGAAGATGAAGGTAACCTTGGCCGGGTTAATTCGAATGGGAGAAGAAGGGGTAGAGGACGAGACAAGGGTGTTAGGGGCCGTGGGGGGGGGGGGGGGGGGGGGGGGGGGGGGAAATTAAGAGGAGCTATATATGAACTAAATCAGTAAATTCATGTTATTATGCGATCATCAAGTAAACTTCTTCTATCTTAAAAATTTGAAATATAACTGTTGCCTTTATGAGATAGAATAAGAATAAGAAACATTAAATCAATTGCAAGTTCAAATTGACCTAGAAAATCATTCTAAACGTGTAAAAAAAAAGGTAATTGGTATAATTTCGGGGAGTTAATAATTATGAATCGCTTGTAAAAAATTAATTATGAAAAGAAAAATCGAATTTCTTCAGAATAGTCATGTATTTTCATTAATGATCTTGCAAGATCAAGTCAAAACAATTGGAGGTTGAGAAAGCATCATAGAAAAATAGGGAAACAAAAATTAATTTTCTTAAAACTTACTCCATTCTTATGGTCTAAGCCTAGTTGAAATAAGCAGAGGATCTTTTTGAAGCTGCAAGTAGTAGCTATGTTAAATTTGATCAAGCAACTTCCTTTTATTCGAAAGAAGCTAGAAAGTCATTAATTTTATATCTGATCGTGACTAATCAAAATTTCAAAAACTAGTATTGTGTGAGGCGATGAGAAATTTATTGTCTTATTTAGTCTAGTCAAAATTTTCACGTTCTAATCATGGGCAGTATCTCTAACCCTGTGAAACCCCAATCACAATATGGAAGCAGCGGTAAGAGTCGATCAAGTACATGTATCAAATTTGGCATAGTACCATAATAAATAAAAGTGAACGCGGGGTGTATTTTGTTTTTTTAACAAAGAAATGCACTCAAATGATCAATGTACTCTTCGAGTCATATTCTCTTTAATTAATTAAATTGTCTCTTTATATGAAAAAAAGTTTTTCTTTATTGTTGAAACTACAAAGTTTTTCTTATTAGAAATATTGCGTAATTAAGGAGTACAAAAATGTCTTCTTAAAGCTATTCGGGGGGAATTTTCACTTCGTTCCTTCGTTAGGATAATATATTTTTATTCCCTCGACATCTGAGAATTCAAAAATTTATCTTTCCTAATATCACAAGATACAAAACGTGAAACAACTAAACAAGTAAACAAAAAAACTACTATTCGAAATTTTTAAAACACCGTTGAGAATCAATGTAAAAAAATCTAGCAATTTGTTAATTCAATATTTAAATCCTTAGTAAAGGACACTCTGGTTATCACATGAATTATTGGTTTGCCAACCGTAACCGTAATCTTTACCCTTTCCATATGACCACCCTCCTCCGTAACCTATTAATTTAAGTTCATAAGAGAATTCAAATCCTTTTAATTAATGACTATATAATTCTCAAGATGTTTTAAAAATAAAATATTTTTATCAAATACCTAAAGGAACACATTTAGCCTCACCACAACTACCGCATGAGGGTTCAATAACTATACATTTACAGCCATAGGGGCACTGGTGAGAGGCACACGAAGGATAAGCAAAACATTGTACAGTGTTTTGACATGTAGGACCTGTTTAAAAAAGAACAGAGTTAAGAGTTAAGAGAGAGTGATAAAGTGTTGGAATTAATTTAATTAATTTATATTATCAATTAATTGTTGCGAGATGATAAACTGTATAAATTTAAAACTTACTAGCAGAAGAAGTGGAGACAAAGATGGCAAAAATAATTGCAAATACTGATACGAGCAAGATTTGAAAGTTTTTCATTTTAGAATATAATTTCGTTCGATTTGAAAGAGAAATTGAGGTTTTTGGATTTTTTTCCGTGATTTTTTCTTCTCGTCACGATAGGTTTTTATATGATTGATGGGGATCTCCATGAAAAATCACCCAGCCACCCTCAATAGTCATAAATTCTAGAATTCCCTAAAATTTATTTTGCACCACTTTAGCTAACCAACGAAAGCAAGGGGTCGTTCCAATTTAATAAAACTATCAACAATAACAATAACAATAACTATAATAATAATAATAATAACATTATTATTATTTTTATATTTAGTATTCTAAATGATTATTAAATACAAAAAATATATATTATTTTCCTAAATTGTCATTCAAAAGAATTATGTTATAACGACTGAGAACAAAGAGAGAATCAACAGAAAACGTGAAATTCTCAATTAGATTTTCTTTATCTTTTATTGGGTTGAATGAAATACAGGATTCTATGCTAACCTAAAATGTCTCTTTCTTTATCTCTTTCTCTCTCTCTCTCTCTCTCTATTTCTTTCTACTATTGAGACTAACCAGGAAATTCATAATAATTTGTTACCAACTCCAATGGGGATTGCCAATTTTCCAGCCTTTAGGGGTTTTTTCAGGTTTCCAGCCTTTAGGTCCTTCTTCAGGCTCGTCTATAATCAATTTGTTATATTATCATGACTTACTATATTTGTTGAGATCAAGTTTTCCCTTAACTTACCAGAACTCACGCAAGCAGCTGTGGGGCATGACTGGCAATCCTCTGCGGGAACCGATACACACATTGGTTTGAGGGATCCACAACGAACAACTTCACACGGATTATTGCAGGTTGGTGGTGGGTCGCATTGTGTTACATATTCTTGATAAAAAAATGATTCTTAAATTCCGTATTATGGGTCATTAATGCTGAGTAGACAAAATTACTCTTACCAGGAAATGCAAAACCGTCGATCGATAAAACAAGAAGGCAGGCAATGAAAATTAATGTTATTTCACCGAGAGTGAGCTTTTGATATTTCATGATTTCGATCAAATATTCAAAAAGTTTTTACTTAAAAACGAAGTCTACGTTTTGATAAACTTGAGACGACCACAGTTTTTATCATCAGAAATTAAAACTATCAACGAGATCTTAAAAAGTCATTTCAATCGCAACCACAAATAAATATAAAGATTGATATCCTATAATGTATATTAATTACCGCAAGCCTTTAATGCAGTAGAATTTTCAAAGTATACAATAATAACTCCACAATTGAAACTATAACTTATCCCAAATAAATCTTGATTGATGAATATTAAAAAAAAAATTTCTTGCATTTCCGGTGTAATCCAACCACCAACTATTCTCGTACCATACATTAAATGTGGATCGCACAACAAACCACACTGCACTACATTAACAAACTTCCTACTTGACCGAAAAAACTGCCAAATTTAGCCACCATCTATATACACCCATAGCGCACAAATGACCTAGCCACATGCCACATCTTACCCACATAAATCGGGGCATTTTAGCCTTAAACCTTATCTTTCCCAATTTCTCTATATTTGCGTGGTTCGTCACCCTTGAAATCCAAATCCTATCACGATGCAGGGATAAAAATTCTCTCATTTACTAATTTAGAGGCTTAAATTTGTCGACAGCATCAGTACCATCCCTATCCACTGTGTCAAGATCCGATACTTCCCTGCTTGAGTTTGCCAAATCACCTAAGTCTCGGCCAATGCCAGATTTATCAGCACCGGTTTCATTCCAGGACATCCACAATTCCAAGCATGATGTAGCCACCGACACTCTTGCGGCTACATAGAAACGTGTGCTCCGGGGTTTCCACATTACCACATTTAAGATATTTGATGCTGTGGTATTTCTTATTATACAGTTTCTTTCTTATCGCAACCGGTAGTGCCCCATGCAAAGCTTTCATCAGATACGTAGACAAACCAGCTGTTTCCTTGCTTGTTGAACCAGACTTTAGGTTTCCATACTACAACGGTTCTTTTTCAGTCGACTTTGTCCTTTACTATATTCTCAAATACCCTCGAAGACCTGAGGAATTCTCAGCTTGAGCAGTGGCGAGGCCCCTAACATCTTTCCTGATCCCATATGAATTGCCACTCCGTATCAGTTGGTGAAAATTGCTTCCTTACTATCATTAAATAACAGTTGGTTGCAGGAGCGAGCTTGATGAGCTAACTCTCCATTTAAAATAATATATCATATATTGATCCAATTTTTTTTATTTATAATTGCCAAGGCTTTATATTTTATGAATGATTTTTTTTGTGTAATATACATTAAAATTGCAAATTTTTATATTTTTTGTAGCTTTTAACCATTAACAAAATCATTTCTTTTTTTGTTATCAGGATTATTAACATATTTTTAAACAAAATCATAAAAAAATAAAAAGTTTTAGCAATATTTTTATGTATTGCAAATCAACACTCCAAAAAATAGCTTTATAACTACTTTGATAGAAATACATAATTAAATAGAAAATACATTTGGACAAATTTTTTATTAATTATAAAAGAAACCAGAATGAATATATTATTATAAATAACAACAAGAAAATAATAAAAAAACAATCTAAGAATCTATTATATTGTTATAATTAAAACTTTTACTTTTTAATTTCATTTATTACTTAGTTATAGTTAATTGTAATAATATTATTTATAAATTTAAAAACATAATTTAAATTTTATTAAAAAATGCTAAAAAACAAACTTATATAATTATTTATAAGCTTTTAATTTTTATTTATTGTGCTTGTGTAAAAAATTTAAATTATTAAAAACTCAATAATATTACCAAAAAAGATATGTATTTACAATTATAAATTAATACAATCTTAGATATTTTAGCCAATAATTATTATAAAATTTCAATAATTATAAAAAAAGATTATTACACAAAAAGATAATTATAAATTTAATATTATGCTTTTTAGATTAACTAATAATTTTATAACTTTTAAAAATAATAAATATTATTTGTTTTAAAATACTTTGAAAACTAGTGATAATTTATTTTAATAATATTAATATATTTTATTTATTTTAAAATATTTTCAAGCTTTTTGTTGTTTTTTAATTTATTTATATTTTATATTTTTGAATAAAAGATAATGTAAAGATTTAAAAAATTTTATACAAATTTAATAATACAATATAAGTTCAAAAAATTCATAAGATTTTGTTAAGTTTTGAAAAATTAAAAGTTTTTAACTTTCTTAATTTTGAATAAATTATATTTAATTCATTTTTTTTAATAATCTGTTTAAGAAAAACAAGTTGTAATTTTTTAAAAACACTTTTTTAAATTAAGTTTTAATTTAATATTTTTTATTTTTTTGAAAACTTGTTATTAAAATTTTAATTTAATTTTAACAAAATTTATTTTTGTAACTGATTTATTTAAAACTAGTTTAAATATTATTTATTATAGCTTAATAAAAAAACAAAAAATTATAGTTATTTATATTAATAGAGGCTTTAATATTACTAAAAAAAATTATATTGCTTATAAAATTAAATGTATTATAATTGTTTAAGCTGTAAATATTTTTAATAATATTTTCTTAATGAACTATTTGATATTATTACTAATTACAAAAGATTTATTTGGCTTTTTAACAAAAATTTACTTAAAAAATAATATAGTAAATGAGTTATATTTTTACAATTCTATATTTACAATATTATTTATAAAAAAAAAACCAAAAATATTAATGTTAATTATTTGTTATATCTAAGACAAATTTAATATTTTTCATTGTTAATTTATTTTACTTGAAAAATAATCATTAAAAATACAATAATTTAATACTTTAAGTAATAATTAAACCTTAAAAAGAAATTATTCTGTATAATATGTATTTAAATCTAAATATGAGATACTTTACAAAAAAGTTATAATTTAATAAACAATTAGTTTATATTAATTGCCAAAAATACATATCAATATCATTTAAAATGTTTGAAATTATAATATTTATCAAAAAAAGACCGTAATTAAAATCAATTAAATCTTTGAGACTAACTAAAACTGAAAAACTATTTAGCCAAATTAAAATTAATTTTATTAAACTATTACTAATTATTATTAAAGAAATTTTTTACATTATTGTTATTATTGTTTATTTAATTAAATAGCTTAAAAAAATAGCTATTAAAACAGCTAATAAAAAATTTGTAACTAATTTTGTATATAAAAATCTAATCTATAAACATGACTGTTCAAAAAAAACTACTTTCAAATTAAAGAATTTATTTTATAAACGGTTTACTTTCAAAAACCAATCAATGTTTTGAAATTAAGTGGTTTCTATAGTCTTGAATGACTAATTACGTTTATGTTTGAATATTTATATGCTGTAATCTGTAAATAGTGGTTGAATTACACTCAGTAAAGCAGATAAAATAAAATAAGTTTCAAATTTGTTTGCAAAAATTAAATTAAATTTTATTAATTCTTTATTAATATTCCAAATTATTTTTTATATTATATCAATAATTAATATATTTTTAAAAAGCCTAAAGCAATTGATTTTATAAGTTAAGTTTAATATAAATCTTTTCATCTTTAATCTGGATAATCAACCGAAAATTTTATAACTTTCATTATATGATTTTTGAAGAACAATTATTCTTTTAAAAAATTATCAATAGTGCTATTTTATACTTGCAAAAAATTTATAGAAGATATTAAAGTATTAAATTTGAAAAAAAAATTATATAAATTGATTTTACTATTAAAAATTGAGATTTTATAAATATAATATATTGCCCATAATGTTGATCTACCTGTTTTGAATTTCTACTAATTATCTTGTGTATCTTTCACGCAATAATTATCGATGACAATAAAATAATCTTTATCTGGTTGATTAAAGGTGCTTTCAAAAACATCCACCGCAATAGTTCTATTATCCAGCTCGACATAACAATTCTTTGCAGGGATAGTTTGCCTGAGAGTCGGTTTAGTTTCACTTATTATACAAATAAAATCTTATTATTTCTGTTTTCTTTAAATTTTAATCTTTTATTATATTTTAGAGTTCATGGATTGCAAAAATAATATTTAAAGTTTCAAAAGAATTATTAATATTTTTGGCTAAAAGAAATCTATCATTATCATTATTATGTTTTAATTAATAAAGAAAATGGAATGTAATTTTTCCCAACAAAATCAATTGTGCCATCCTAGCTACTGTAATTATTATTAAAATCTCCCTAATTTTTTAACTTTAAGATTATAATTCAAAGAGTTGTATTCTATATGATTGAAAATACCTGGATATAAAAATTAAATTTGAGAACTAGAAATCAATAGAGAGTATAAATTATAAAGGGCTATTTTTATTTTAAATAAAAATCTAAAAATGAATTACTTCTGTCGCTTTCAATAGCTCATTGATAAATTTCTTTGGAATTCATAATCTAGTTCTAAGGTTCAAATGGTTTTCGCTAGCCCTAAACTCTTCTTTAATATCAGTGATCGTTTTAATAACAAGTTTAATATAATTTATTTGGCTCTCGCTTGTGTAAGGTTTATCTTAAATTTTTACTGCGTTAATAGAAACAATTTAATTAAAACGATTTTAGAAACTGCTTTATGAATTTTATTAATAAATTAACATGAAGAAATTCCAAATTTTTAAGATTATTATCTGTTTTAAGCGTCTTTTTACCTCAATTATTAGATGAATATTAATATTAATACATGGATATCTACCAATCAACATATCCAGAATTTCGACCCAGTCGGCAAATATTCGATTACTAGAATTATGGATGGCCGATTTTATACCTGAGATTAGGAAATGAACGGCAGTTTTAGGAAGATAATGATCCAAGAATTTTTTTGCGGAACATATGCCTGATGTCATAGATTGGCCAGCTAACAGCCTGGATTTAAATCCTATTGAAAACTTATGGCAATGAATGCAGTTAGTCGGATCAGTGCGAACTCATGATCGAAGCTGATGGTGTTATCGCAAACATTAAGCTTGTTTTCTAAAAAAAAATAGTAATTAATGAAAAGCGGTATCCAATCAGATAAGTACGATATATGCATTGAGTTTGGAGGGTTTAAGCTTTTGTTTTGCTGCTGTATTTTGTCCAAAACTAGGCGTTTTCCAACTGTTACCTTCCCTTTTTTTGCAGTCTAAAAAACTTGATGTAGCTTTTCACATACGCCTCCACTGTAATAGGATTCATTGTTGGGATTGCCCCTGACAACTACGAAAGATGGTTATGCATGTACCAGCTGTTATGAGCATTGCTTTATAGAAAAGATTTTCTATAAAACGAGGATTGAAGGCTCACCAAAAGAAAGCGCCTTTGAATCAATTAATTAAATCAACAAAAATTTCTTTAAAAACATTAAATTATCTAGAAATAACTTTTTGCTTTTCCTACCAATTTTATTTTTTCAAAATGTTACACCTACAATTTACCCTTGCATCCATTATTCTTTGGTGGCTAAATTCTAACATTAAAAAATCAATTATAAACTTCTCCCAGTTATAGACTTTCCAACCGATTTAATAATTTTTGTAAAAATCTTTGCAATTTTTCATTCAAATACACGTATACTTAATTTTTTACAATTATTTATTAATTTTATACAATTCCTGTGCTTTTTTGGATTATACAAAAACATGCAGAATATTATAACCATTTTTTTTAATAAAAACAATACAAAATACAATAACAAATAAGATTTGTTAAGCTATAATATGCTGTATATCATTTTAAAACTTGAAAAAAAGTAAAATAAAAAAATTACATGAAATTAAAATTTATTATCTTGGTTTTAACAAGAAAATCCAAAGCCACGCACCTTAAAAACAAAATTTGAATGTTGGATTGGACTGTTCAAAGCCTAAATATAAAGTTAAATTAGCATAATATCAAAAATAAACTTGGACCCAAGTTATCTTATTGATGTTAAAAGTTTTGTTCAAGAAGTCTGATGTAATAATATGCCGAATTGCATTTATGCTAGTATTAAAGCTAAAAAAAAGTTCAACAAAATATTGATGTTTTATATGTCATAATGTGTATAAATTTGTGAAAATTTATTTGACAAAATACAGTAGTTTGAATAAAATAAATATTACTTGGATGAAAATGGATTTTGTTTAACATTAAAATTTGAGTTTTACAAATTAATAATTGAAATTTTAAATAACACACATTATAATTTAATATATCTATTAGTTTAGAATAATAAAGCTTGTCTTTTATTGGTTTTCGCTTTACTTTATTTTAAAAGTTTCCTATCTTATCAAATTGAATAGTTTTAATAAAATAAAGATGATTTTAAATTCATTTATAATATGTTTTCGTTTAAAAATCTTGAAATAAGAATAAACTGGTGAATTTGATTTCATTTTACTTATATCGAGCTAAAAATGAGTCTTTGTAACCAATTTATTATCAAAGATAATACTGATGAGAACAAATATGTGTATTATAAGTTCATGAATCAACTAAAAGATAAAAGTTTCGGGTTTAAGATGTAACTAATCTAAGTTTTTTCAAAATCTTTTTTACTTTTGATTGTTTTTTTATTATTAAAAAA
Source organism: Geosiphon pyriformis (assembly GCA_016748015.1). Lineage (NCBI taxonomy): Eukaryota > Fungi > Glomeromycota > Glomeromycetes > Archaeosporales > Geosiphonaceae > Geosiphon > Geosiphon pyriformis. The sequence continues at coordinate 159,683 of JAAOMT010000681.1, read as the reverse complement.
CAAGTGCCATTCAGATTGATTTCAAATAAATGCTTGAATTAAATTTTAAATTTTTTGGAGACAAACTTATAATTTTAAAATACATATAAAAAAACAAAATGTAATTTAATTGTTCTACTTTCTATAAAAATTCATGTGCATATTTTTTCTTATATCTCGAGTTATTTAACTTATATTGCAAAGTTTAAAAAAAATTCACCGTCATTTTAATGCTTGTCTCAAATAGCCAAACAGACAAATTTAAAAAAAAACCAAATGGTTAAATATGACATATTTGAAAATACTTTATTCTTTTAAGAATGTCAATAGATCAAAGCATAACTTAAGAATTTTAGATCCATTGAAAGAGATATTAATGAAATGATCAATCAGAATATTTTTAGACTGGAAAATATTCAGTTATTTTTGACTTTGAAAAAAGATTTCCAAATTAATAGTAAGATTGATATCTGTTAGCAGATTTGACATAAAGACATTTGTTTTGGATTAAATGTAAATCAATTTTAATACAATATTTATACAAATATGTTTGCTCGAGCTAAGCAATATAAATCTAATGCTTATTAAATTCTCTTTTTGATTTTCCCAAAACAATTTAAATTATATAAGGATCCTGTAAACCAAGATTCTTTAAAAGCATTAATTTGAATAAAAATACAGTTAGAAAACAGATTTACTACCATTATAATATCTTATTTTGCTTTTCATACAACTATAAACTTCTTCCCACATTTTTGGTGCTAGCACCAATTCTGAGAAAGACAATAATTTCTCGTTATGCTGATCTTCAATATCAAAAATTCTTGACTGATTATAAAAATCATATTAACTGTAAAAATTTAATTAATTTGACACTTTTTTGTATAAAATAAGAATGATTCTATAAATAAGAAAGATATCAAAATTTGTAAAAAGTGTAGTAGATTGTTTGATACCTAAGGAATTTTTAATTTTTAATTATCATGACAAATTTTTTTGGCGGTGTAGATAAATTTCTCTCTCTTAGAAGATATGAATTGAATATTATCATTTACATAAAAGAATTAAAATGACTAGCTGATGGTCTGTAATATGTTTGAGCACAAAGCAACTATATGAAAATTTTTAAGATAGGTTTTTAAAAAATTCTCAATTCCACTTCTTTGGATTAGATAACTGTTTAATATTATTTCATTAATTTAATTGGTATATCGAAAATATAGAATTAGATTGATTATCAAAATGTGATTCTGTAAAATAGTTTATAGCATCTTACTATTTGTTTATTAAATATTTGCTTATATGAAATGATTTCTTGAATTATAATCTTAGAAATTTTTAAACAAGATCAATAAATAAAATATCTTTAAAAAAAACTGTCTCAAATTAAGCATCTAAAAAAATTTTTAAATTTAATATTGCTGTATGATAAAGCTAAATAAATTTTAGAATTTGAAAATTTTATGAAAAATTTTTGGCAAAAGTGTTTGAATAAAATTTGGGATGGTAATGCTTAACTTAAAAAAAGTTTGCGTCTAGAAAATCGGACTTTTATTAGAAAAATTAGGTATTCAATTGTCACCATAAAGCTCTCTAAAGTTAATTTACAATATATCCTATATAATATACAATTTGTTTATTTTTAATTTGTAGTTATAAGAATTAATGATTTATCCACATACTTTTCTTGACTTTTTTTGTTTATTATATTGTAACAGTTTTTTCAAAAATTGGGCTACACGTTTTGCGAATGGCAATAAAATAATTTGGAAACAAATTCCCATTTTAGATATGGGCAAGAGACAACATTCCATTAATTTTGTTTTAAATTGAATGTCATGTAGTCAAATTCATATTTAAAAGCAATTGTAATACACAAGATTATTACTGTTTAATCATTTTGAATTTATTAAATTCACTCGAATTTTTTGTTTCCTTTTTTAGCAACTTAATTCAAAAAGAATATTTATTAACCTCAAACTTTAGTGTTTATAAAATTACAAAAAGCATATAACTGTTAATTTTAAAGTTTTGTTGAAAAAATGCTTCTCATGCAAAAACTGCAGTCAATAATAATATGGAAAAATTAGGTTTTTTAGTAACAACTTTTCTCACAAATTTACTCTTAAATCATCAATTTTTTCAAAGCCAATAACCAGCAAAGTAATTGGATATCATTTTTTGACATGATTTGTAGGAGTTTTTATTCAAAAAATTCATCGAGAAAGGTTTTTTTGGCTGATTAAGACTATTTTTTTAAATATGCAAATTTGTTATTTAAAAATAAGCAACAGAATGAAATTATAAAAAACAGACTTGGCTAAAAATACTGGATCAGCGAAAAAAACAATTTTATAATTTTTTGAGATTCTAAAACACTTTTGACTTATAGGAAGTATCTCATGTCTTGTCTCATATTTGATCCGAAAAATTCTTTTATTTAACCTGGTAAAAAAAATTACCATTTTTCATATGGAAAAATTTTAATCACCATGTAAACATTAGAATAAGTTGAAGTCCTGAAAATATTTTTAGACATTTTGAATATTTACAAGAATAAATAAATATTTATTTTTAAAAGGTTATATTTTGCATATATCAGAAAATTTAGAAGTATATAAATAGATAAATAAAAATAATATTTTCGCTAATTTTAGATGTCCTTTTCAACTTTGTCGTTTTTTATACACCTGAACTCGTTTCATTAAATTATCGAATTTACCTTTAACATGTTTATTTTTCATCTCAGGAGGATTAGCTGCCATGTACTTTTTCAAGAAAGTTTCAGCTCCGTCCAAATCAATCGGCTGGGCATGTAATCCATCCAATAAGATCTGGGCATATAACAAATAGGCTCTTGGCTCCTGATTTCGCGTTGCACGTCTCAAAAAGTGCATCCCAGCAGTTTGATCATAACTACTTCCTTTCAAACATGCATGAGCATACATAAACTGTGCACGCGCAATCAAACGTCGTCTACCAGGTTGCAATTGAGCATCTGCTGCTTGTTTTAGATAAACCAATGCTTGATCTTCATCACGTTCAACCCCTGAACCACCTTCATAAAGAAATTTACCGGCATAGAATTGTGCGAAAAAGTTTTTTTGTTTAGCGTGAACTTCTATGAATGGCATCACCTCATTTATTTGACGATTTTCCTTTATCATTTCTTCTAGATGTTCCCAGTCGGGTAATTGGTCCCTCGGTTTAACGGCTGGAAGTTCTGATATTTGGACATCTATTTCGGCCTTTGAATTTGCAAACGTCATTTTTATTAATGATGTTTCATTGATAGCTTCGGAGTTTTCAACTCCTGGTAGTGGGGAATTCGATCTCAGAGCTTGAATACCCAACTCTGAAGAATTATTTTGGTGAAATAATGAAGATGACGAAGATTTGCGTTTCATAAATTCTCGGCAGGAGAACACAATTGACCTGCTAAAAATTGCATGGTAGGGCGTCTAATGGCTACTTCTTGCCATGCTGATTCCGTTAAACTACAATAGTCGGCTGGAGCGTCTAAAGGAATTGGGGATGGCCTAGAACCAGCAAATATAGCTAGTGCTACCTCGTTAATCGAGGAAATATCAGTGAATGGTAATGCTTGTGCTGCAATTCCCCACATCATAATGCCAAAGCTATAGAAATCCATTTGTTTACTATATGGAGCCGATTTTAATCTTTGTGGTGCTGCCCATCTATGCATTGAAATCATTTTTTGAAAAACGGTAATTGTATGAGCCAAGATTAAAATTTTGACATTAAATTATTCAAATATAATTTCCATTTAATTAATACCTCGTTCCTGGGGTCAGGCTACTAATCAAAATTACAGCACCTATTAAACTGAATCGGCTCATAGCAAAATTGCTTAATTTGGGTGTGAGATTATCGTCGAGTAATATGCTATGACTGGATAATTAAGAAATAAAGAAATCTTATTAACCAGAGAATATAAAAATTACAATCAAAATAAAAAATATTCAATATTTTCTCTTTACTATCTAATATCATGATGAAGAATATCTCTTGAGTGACACCATGAGAGAGCATTAGAAATACTGGCGACAAATTTTGCTTTTCGTTTCCACTTTATTCCCGGGTTGTTATATAGATACGTCTCCAGGTCACCGAATTCGGCCCATTTGGTTGCTAAATATAAAAAGTTTGATTCTATTGTAATTCCATAACTAAATTATGAAAAAAAATTGCACGTTAAATATTTAGCAATTCAATGTTTAAATAAGGTTCGATCGATCATAAAAATCCCAACTTACAACTTTTCAATACTAGTACAGCTCTGAAAATTGGAAAACAAAACCATCTGTTTATAGATATTATTATCTAAATTCTCCTTTTTGATTTTGTTCACCTTCCCAAGACGTTTCAATGCCACATACTCTCCATTTGGAACAAATAGTTTTTTCTGAATTTGTTGCGGGAAACCACGATAAACAGGTTTATTCTTTTCTGTCTCATTGTCCCGAAAATCTTCATAGTTAATTTCGGCCTCCTCTATTTCTTTTCGAGTAGGACCAACGCCTTTATTGCTTATTGCAATCTTGATTAACAAATTCTCTTCTCGTTAATGCTTTTTGTGAATTAATTCTTTAACTAGAGGGTTTGTTTCGGAAATTACTGATTGAGCATTGGAGACCATTGAATGTGTGTGGGAGTCGAAATCAAGATGAAAATCGGTTTCAGGCTCCTCTAGTCTCCATAAGAAGTCCTCATGCATTGCTTTTACCTAATGAACATTATTAAGAAAGAAGTTAGAGAAGGAAAGAAAGAAAATATTGAATATTTGATATCATTTCTTTAAAAAACCTACATCATATGCCCCAACTTTTTTCGTAACTTTTCCAAGAACCGACTACTAAAAGGTCCAGGAGCTCTTAACTCCACAATATATTCTCGAATTTCTTTTAGGACACTAATATACTTCTCAAATGCCTTTTGACATTTCCCTGATGGTGCTTCTTGCTCTAACCATTGTTGCTTGACTTTAACACGTTCTGCTAAAGCTTTACAAACAGCTTTATTATGTTGGGCTGTAGTTGCCAATTGAAATATTATGCCACATATATCGGCTGCATTTTGTATGAAGGGAACTATCTTTGCAACTTGGATTGTGGTAGGGTTTGCCATATTGATGATGATGATGATGATGATAAGTGAAGAGATAGGTATAATTGAGATAAGTATGAATAAATTTAAGAAAAAGAGGGTCAAAATTTTATGATTCAGGACTAGAGAATCTTGAGAAAAGAGTAATATGTATATCAAATACAACTGCCAAAAAATCAAACACTTGTTTTTTGAGTCAATTACTTTGTTTTTTGGACAACTTCTTTTAGAGAATTCGCTTTAACACAACAGAAGATATACCTTGGAAAAGTTGGGTAAAAGTTTTACCTTCTTTTATGAAGTGTGTATTATTATCGTCGTAGTTAAAATAGGTCTCTCGTGTATCACTGAAGCAGGATCAAATGTTCAAAAGTTATAAGGATATATCAGGTATGATGAGACAGAGCATTCTTTCAAAAGCATATTTGAAAAAAGTACCAGGTACAATGTTTCTTAAATGATAAAGCGTGTGACAATAAACATTTATAATTATAACAAGTGTAGTCTCATAATATCGGGATTAAAGGGAAAATTCTTGTTTTTCAAATTATTTTTAAAACATGAAATAAATCTGAATGTAATGTTTTGTTTATTATTATTATTAGATGAATTTTACCACTATAATGAATGTATGTACATGGAGGAATAAAATTGTTTTTACTAAAATTCACAACAACATTTGGGTAATTTTTTTAGTATTTGTTTTAAAGACTACTTTCTCGATCATTTCCTAATCCAGAAATACGTTATTTATTTTCTTTTTAAATTCAAGAACAAGATGATTATAATTTCGTTTTTCTTTGAATGAATAATAAATTTTCAACTACTCAAAACAAATTGAAAAATTTTTCTTTATTTGTCACGTTTCGAAGTGAATTTGTGAAAAAAGCTTTTGAATTCGGGTTTAAAAAAAATAAAGTTGCTTAAAAGTGATAATTTTTAAGATATGAATGGAATAACAAATTCTTTATCAAAAATTTTTACAGCAAAGAATTACCTCAATATAGAATAAATTATTTAGTTGGCAAGTAAATTTGATATTTTGTAAAGAAAATATTTAATAAAAGGGTAATTTTACTGAATTGATATTTCAAAATTATTGGTTAATTTAAGAAATGGTTTATTATCATTGACTGAAAAATGAAGATAATATGATAAAAGTTTAGTTTAAAAAGAAAGAAAAGATATTAGATTATAAATCTTTTTACAAATTTGCATGTGATAAAAATTTTAATTGCCTTCAAATTTTGAGGGAGCATCCTATTTTAAAAATGCAACATGAGAATAAATTTGGGAACAATCAAAATTAAATCGATGACTTTGTTGAATGCCAAACCAAAATTTACTGATATCTTGAATTAGCTAAAATCGAGATCACATGGAAATTCGTTTTTTATATGGCTATTCATCAACTTTCGTTTTCTATTGGTTATAATAATCATAACACTAATATGATCAAAATACTTGGTAACTAAAATAAATAATCTAGTTAATATGAAACAAATTTGTGCAAGAATGAACAAAATATATTGGATTTTACATGTTTGGCAAAGCTATAAATGAAAACGAAATCAAGGGAGCAATATTATCGCGAGGGATCCGAGTATCACATGTTATCCAATCAGGTAAGTGCAATAGCATTTGAGCTTTTGCCTCCACTTTGATAGGGATTTATTTTTAGGGCTGTGCCTGAAAACTATAAAATATTGTTATGCATGTGCCAGTTGTTATGAACATTCCCCTATCAAAAATATGCAGCACTTTCTCTTGGCTTTGTTGCATTAACACACTTTTGTGAATTATTAAGAAATTGGAATGTAGTGGACCACATCATAAAAAGGTCATGTGACAAGCAGCGCAGCTCTACCAATAAAAGTTGTACATCTCAAGTGAGAATAAGTCTTTTTTTAATTGATTAATGTTTAAATAAAGTCGAGTCAATTATTAGAACAGATTTTTTTTCAACCCACTTTGGATTCTTAAAAAAAAGCCTCTGCTGGCATTAAAGTTAAAGAGAATTTATAATTTTTATTGCTACTTCTCCATCTCTTTCCTTGTCTTTTAAATATTCATTATTATATCTTATACTATATTTACGAATCAATCCATCAATTAAGGTTACTTTATAAATCATACTGAACCCTCCTCTAGCAATTTCGTTGAGATTCGACAAATGCTCCCATGAAATCCATTCATAGTAATTCAATCTATATTTACTATAAATTGGATTCTTAATTATTTTATCAACTACTTTATTGCCGTTTAAAAAGTCGCAGTAAAATTTTTCTAAAAATATGAGCACACGAATTCATAAATTTTTTTGAAATTTGTATTTTTATTAGAATTTGAATAAATTACTGTTAAAAATATTTAATATCTTTTATTTAAATTCTAAAGTACAAAATAACGCACAAAACCAAAATAGCCATTTTATCTTTTATTGACAATTTCTTTACCTTCAAATTTCCTTTGAAAATATTAAAACATTAATTAATTAATAAATTTTATTTTGTTCTCAGTTACTTTACTTTCTGCTATCTGTTAGCATGTTATTCCTATTTGTAATAATATTGTTTTTTTGTTTCCTAAATTGGATCTAATTAAAAATAAAATAATTTATGTACACATTTATTCAGTTCCAATAGCCTACTTATGATATTTTCTTATGTTTAACCCAATTTTAGAGATTTTATTAATCAAACGTGAGACATTTAAATTTGATCGCAAAAACTTCAAGTTCTTGGCTCTCTAAAAATTAGTTGAGCAAAATAAGATCGGTATTGACTGGTTAAGTCAAAATGCGTTATCCAATAAGATGCTTAATTACCAAATGATAATGTAAACGGATGCTGATGAATAGATGCCGGCCTTCATATATAAAATATGATTAATCACTGTAAATTTTCAAATCAAAATCAGTCTGGATTCCTTTCACAGAGTGTTAATGGATTAATGGATGATTTCTTATTCGCAGATTTTATTAAAAAGTATATATTACAAGGAATTTTATTCTCATCTAAGGGGGAAATCAAGGCTACCGCTTTCAAAGAAGCTGCTGATAAATTCTACGACTTAATTGAAGAGAATAAAGTTGGTGGAAAAATTTAGCTTTACAAGTATTTTATTTATTTTATATCGATCGTTTTCGAAAAACCATAACACTATTGTCAGGTGTATTAAATAAGCAAAGGGCAAAGTTGTACTTGCAAAGAAGAATTTTTCAAATATAGACAACGAATACGAAATCCATTTGGAAATTGATTCAGTTGTTGGTTATTAAATCTAGAGCGGCAATCTGCTTTTAGATGGCCTTGTTTACCACAATGGTGACAATTACGCGTTTCTTGTTGCCGCGGTTGATTTGATGATGACAATGACGGACGCGATTGAATTGTTGGCGTAGTTCTGGGTTTGAAACCTGTGATCGGGGTTTCAATATTGATTTCCTGATCATTGGTTATTAAATCTAAAGCAGCAATCTGCTTTTAGATGGCTTTGTTTACCACAATGGTGACAAAATAAGCTTCATTAGTATTCAAAAGATTAGTATTGAAAGAAACTGATTTTAGTTTAAAAACGAAAAGTTTCAAAGAAAGATTTGAAAGTGATCAAAGGTTTCCAACCCGGAGTCCTCCATCAATTCTTACAATTTCACCATTCATATAAGTATTCTCGATTAAATAAATTACGAGTTTGGCAAATTCTGGTTATGTATAGCAAAAGAAAAAAATTTAAACATAAAAAGAAATTAGAATGCTAAAGATTTTAGCAGGTTAATAATAATAATAATAATTACCTGATGGTTTTCCAAACCTCTGAGGAAATGCTATCATATCCGTGAGTTTGACCAGTGCTTGATCCGGCATTATTTTGAGCATAGGTGTAACTGAATTAAGAGGAAATTAATATTTCGAAACCGAATTGATGAAAATAGAAATAAAGCTGTGAATTTTAACCCGCATAAAAACTTACCGAAGCATCCTGGTGCGATAGCGAGAACCCTAATCCCATATATAGAAAGTTCACGTGCCATTGGGACTTTAAAGAATTTGAAATTTAAATAATTCTACTCCCTAAAGTGTTTATTATTATTTTAATTTTAAGACTCAAACGAAAGATCATAATGCTCACGCGTAATCCCGGCAATGCCACCCTTTGATGCACAGTACGCAACTTGACCAGAATCCCCTTCAATATATGCGACTGAGGAAACGTTAATGATAGCACCACGTTCACCTATGCGAAAGGAGAATATATTTAAATAAGGTTTCAGATAAACTGAAATTTAGCAAGTGGGGTGAAGAATATTTTAAAACCTACCATCTTCTTCTGGCTCTTGTTTAATTTAGAAGGGCTGCTACTTGACTTGCAACATTAATTGTCCCAATCTAAGGAAATAAATTTTTTTCTGTATTCAGTTAAAAAAAGCTTAATAATTAAACTAACGGGTGTTACTTACCAGATTCACATTGACTATGTTTTTGACCTGCTCTAAAATCCATTGCTGTTCCATCTTCCACCGTCTATTTTATAACAAAATTAATATAGGTGAGAAATAGAGGAAGCTTATTACTTCAGTAGTTAATGAAAAAGAAAGATACAAACTTTCCCTGGAATTAATATTCCACTGTAGTTGATCACTCCGCCAAATGTTAAGCCAAACTTTGCGACCCCATATTCAATTGCTTTACGAACTTCTTGCTATTATTAAAATAGATTCTTTAGATAGAAATTTAGAAGGAAAGCATTTTTTTTATATAATGATAAAGAATGCTTATTTCTTCTCAAGTTACCATAGAAGTAACATCAGCCTTTACATATAAGATCTGTGATTGTTTTTCAGCAAAATCCTTGGAAATTTTCGGAGGTTGTGTATCGATTATCTGATTTGAAGATTTAGTATGAAGTTAGTATCTTTACAAAAATTAAATTATAACCACTTTTGAGCTTGGAATTAAATTTTTCACAAACTGACCACCACGTTTGCCTCAAGTTCCAAAAGCACAATCACAGTGGCTTCGCCTAAACCACTTAATCTGCATAGATAGCGATGTAAAAAGATTAGAATAAAAATCTCAACTCTCAGTTGTAAAAAGATGATTTTGGCAAAACACGCCTAAAAAGGGAAATAAACGAGACTTTGGATGGATTAGAAAAAAATTGAAATCTAAATTTCTTACCCTCCCGTAATAAAAAAGGACTTACCTTTAATCTTCATTTTGAAAATATTATTTTTGAGAAATCAAATTTGTAAAGTAAGTTTGTTTAAGAAGTAATGGTGAGAAGAACAGGCTAAGACGTCAAAAAAAAAGCTCTTTATAATTTCAGGAAACGCTAGAAGTTATTGTTTTGTCGAGATTTTCAACTGTTTTTATTAGATGCATAGAGATCTCGTATTAGAATTAATTAAATAAAGATCTCTATAATATATCTTTAGATGACAAAAAGGTGGGGTATATCAAAAATTTTATATTTTATTTCAGATATCACACTATGTTTTGTTTTATTTTAAATAATGTTAGAACTTTTTAAAAAACTATTATTTGTATTTTATGAAAATTTTAAAATTTGGAGTCTTGAACACATGCTCCCGCACTCTCAGTAAAATACCTTGGAAAATTTTATCTTTTAGCGATCTTCGAATATATTTGTTTAAACCCAAAATAAATTTTGTGGGGAGACAAACATGGCTGATTTTTAGAATACGTGCCAGTTTCAAATCTTTGTTTACTACTAACGCCAGTCTTATGGAAGTATCTAAACTAATAGCCCCAAATTTAAAGGCCCTTTAGTTGTTATTTTATACCACATAATTTTTTTATACAAATTTTCACCCACCCAAATCTGACATGATATAAAGAGCAAAGATTATACTCATATACATGCAGATATTTGAAAAAACACCTGATAGCAGAAAATTTGTCCTGTCAATCTCTGCTTATCACAACCCCGATTATGTTTGACAAGTCTTGGATGTGTAAGGTTCGTTCTGGATAATAACATGGAGAACCATTAAAGCAATATGAATATAATTTATTTTCTAATTAGTTTCCTGGTTAGGAAAATAAATAAATAAATAGCATAAACAAATATTTTTCGTTGATTAATATATATGTTCAATTTATTTATTTTTATCAGCAGATATGAAATAAAAATAGAGTAACAAATAATGAATAATAAAAGAATTGGTAATGGGAAAATATTGGCAGAGTATGTCACTTCTTATTATTGTCGTTTCAAAATTTTCATAAAAATTTTTAAACAATAAACAAATAATTAAGAATCTAATTTAAAGACTTAGATATAGTCAAATGAGAACGAATTCTGTGGCATGAAAACATATAAATAATAAAGATGAAATAAAATAAGAGAAAAAAAGCATAAGCTAATGATACACAGTATAATATAAGGATTTTATTAAAAAAAAAATTTTTGAATAACTTATTTTTTAAGCTAATTCCCAAATTATACCAACTAGTTGCTTTTTTGAATCATTAGTCCTCTCATTTTTTTTATTTCTTTATTATTTTTAAACTTAGTTTGTTTATTATTCCAAGTTAAGGCTGACAAGGATTAATAATCATATGAATAAATACAACAAAATATTTAACAAAGGAAAACTCAGTACAAAAGTTAAGAAATAAGGAGATTATAATTTAATTTTTATATCACCGCTAACCGAATTTGCGATTAAGCTTGCATTAAAATTTTTAATTCCTATTCCATAAAAAGTTCCAGATTTTTTTTTGGTATCTTGCTTTTGAAAATTTTTATGGCGTCTGGATATTTAATAGAAATATTACCCTTGTTTGTGGTTAGATTATAAATACCCCGAAAAATTATGGTTATCCTACGAAGGATTTTTAAATTTTAATTATGAGGAACATGTAAAATAATTTATAAAATAATTTATAAAAATGGAATATCACTTACAAAAATCAACGATAAACCTCCTTTCTCTCTGTTTCAGCTGTTATTTTAAGGAATTCTTTACCAGTAATGGCTTTAATAATAAGGCTAATAGAATTTACTTCGCTAGTGTTTAAGTATAGTTTTATCTTGGATTTTAGCGATACTTCCAGTTATATTTCCACCTTGCTCTGTGGATAAAGAGACCCAAAGACCTGATAAGTCCTAATTTAATTAAGTCATTCTCATTATTTTTTTCATAGACTGTATTACTTTCCCTTATTGTAACACAATAATTCCATTGGCACAGTTCGAAATTCTCGTTATCGAAAAACACAAATAATATTATTTGTTTTTATCAAATCAATGACACTCAACAAATTCTGAGGCAAAATCATTTCGAAAATCCATCATATTCTCATGTAGATGATGAACCGTCATAATGGAAGTAGTATTAGAAAGCAAGCACATTTAATCGACCGAATAAAAATTATTTTGTTTATCATTGATAATAATTTTGTAAAAAATGCAGGTATAAATGAAGCCATCAGGAAACATTTCGCTTGTATCAATTTTTGTTCTTCCCAAAGGAATCCATAGGCAAATTTAATTGTAATTGCTATTATTGTACTCATTAAATAGCTTTATCTTTTATAGAAAAAAAGAAAATTCCTCAGGTATTTTACCTTTTTTTACAAATTCTAATTTAAATAAATCTTTTGATAAATACATTAATTTAGGGTAACACGGAATTTTCTCGATTCAATATATTGGCCACCAATATATAAATGCTAAAAATTCTTGGCACAAAAATTGAGAAACTATTTATTCTCAGATTTGTTGATGAAAGGAAAAGGTTAATTAATCTCAAATAGGTAAGGAGACCGGAAAGCCTCTCTACTTGCTATAAAAACTCCCTATAGTGTTATCCAGTTTAGGCTCAAGCATTGAAGATTTCCAAGATGACTTTCTTATTAGCACGATTAAATAGAATTCCATTTGGTTTTTTGAAATGCTCTGAAATTTCAATAATTAATCATATATAATATTTTTCAAATAAATAATTGTCACTAAGAATTACAAAGTCCATAAAATTTCGGAAGATATCCATAATTTAATATAAATGTAAAATAACCTTTGAATAAATTAAACTTAAAAATTACTAAAATGACTATTTTATTAACTTTTTAAAATTTATTAAAGTTTAAAGTACAAGTAACGTATTTCATTTTATTTAATAACGAGGGATATATTAAAATATAAGAAAAATTATTTTTATTTGTAAATAAGTTTGAGTTATAGGTTAAAATTAGAAATAGGATTAACTGCTTTTTGAATTAAATTATTAACTTACTATAAATGTATTGAGAGTAAAAATTTCATCCACTTGCAAGGTCTAAGAATTAGATTGAAAATAAAAAAGATTTATATGCATAACGTTTGCAAGCTATGCATATATTTTTGAAAGAAAATAATATTAAGAATTTAAAATATTAGATACATAAACTTCGATTAAACATTCATTCCAACAACCTAAAATTGGTAAACCATAATTACAATTAGTTAAACAGAATTGGTTATTCTTACAAATATATTACTTATTAAAAGATTTCAATACTTTTTAAAAAAATAATATTATTTTTCATAATTGAATTTTTTAATAAAAAAAGCTGAAATTTTGAAAAAGATCAAAAATAAAATTAACAAACTATTTCAAGTTTAATTAATTACTGTAAAAAAACCAAACAAAACAAAAATACATATAATTTTATTAGTTACTTAATAATTATAATTTATGAAAGTAAATTTTTATTGTATTTAATTTCTGATTGTGCTGCAAATTCTCTTATAAATACATCAAATTCTGGTTTTAATGTTTGTAAATTTCAAAAATATTATGAGTGCTTTTGTGTACTATTAATAAAATAGTTACATTAGATCTTTTTGGCATTAATATAACAGCCTATACACTTTTTATGATTGAATACATTTGATTTTAGGGATAATATAATAACTGTATTTTTAATAATATAAAAATTAAAATTCAGAAATTTTACAGATATATTTATAGAAGCAATAGAGAAAATTCATTTAGAATTTTCAGAAATTTCACCAAAGATTGTATAAACACAATTCAATTATCATTTAAAAGTGGTAGCATGCTTCTCAATATCGAATACTCTTCTTATAAAAAAAATTATGTTATTTGTGAGAAAAACCTTAAAATCTCAAAATTGATGAAACATTTCTTGTAATTCCCAAAAAATTTAAAGAAAACAAACAAACAAACAAATATATACATTGAATTTTCTTTCCTAAATTTTTATAAAGAATAAAGAAAAAAATTTTTAAAGAATAAAAACAATTTGAAATCTAGAATATATTATAAAGATTGTTTATTTAATAGGTAAATATATTAATTTTCAGAGACATTTAGAGAAAAAAATCCAATTCATTTATTTATTTACTATTTTTTTATTATATATTTGAAAATTATAATCAATTTGGAAATTTTTAAAGGTAAAAAAAAAACCTATTAATTTATTAATTTAAAATACACTTATGAACACTTTATCATATTCAGTTTTGCTATTACTTTTTATCTTTTGAAATGAAACATTTAGGTTTATTTTTATAGTTTGAGTGTAAAAGATTTCAAGACTAAATATGTTTTGAGAGTATTAAAATTATTGAATATATGTCAAATTAATAAATATATTAGATTTTATTTCCTAAAACTTTATAGTGAATATACATATTTAGTTATTATATAAATTATTTTAGTTATTTCATTTTCATTCTTTAAAAATTCGCTATAATTAAATAATAAAATTAGAACAACAAAAATTTCTACAATAAATTAACCAAAAATATTGTTGTTTATAATTTGTAAAAATATTGAAAATAATAAACAATTTAATATAATTAAACTAATGAGTACTAATAATAACATGAATATATACAAATAAAAAAACAATTAAAAATTTCAAAATTCATAATATTTATATTTCTACAACCAAACCAAAAAAAAAGCGATTTTTTTGTCTTATTGTTTTTAATATTTTTATTATTTAAAAATTCTTTTAAAATTTAAAACAGTTAAAAAGTTAAAATACTTTTTTTGAATAATAAAAACACAAAACAATCTTTAAATAAATAAAACTTTTATTCAAAATTTTTTTAAATATTAAATTTATTAATATTATATAATAATATAAAATTAAAAAATAAATCTAATTTAATATATAAGATTAATTTAATAAACATTTGAGTTATTATTGTATTTAAAAATTAGCAAAAGAATATAAAAATAAAATAGTTTATATTATTAATAAAAAATAATATAGTTACTTTAATTATATATCTTATATTAATATTTTTAAAATTAAATAACAGATATTATTTGTATTTTTATTAAATATTTATTAATATATTATACAAAACTAACAATATACAAATTAAAAAATTAAATTAAATAAATTAATTAAATTTGTAAAGATTTAATATGTATAATTAATTTTCTAAAATATTTTAAAGTAAAAAAATAGTTTATAATTTTTAATAAACTAATATTATTACTATTATTTTATACTTTACTTTAGTAATTTTTAAAATTAATAATTTTTTATTTTATAAAAGCAAGCAAATAACTTTTTAAATTAATTCTAACAATATAAATCAAAAATAAAATAAAATAAAAAATTCAGTAATAAAATACAATAAAATTTAATAAATAATTATTTGATTATTATTTTGATTTTGTGCTTAAATTTTTTTACTTAATTGTTTTTTTATAGTTGAAAAAATTTTTGTTTATTTTATTTTATTTTTTATTTATTTATTAATGAATAAAATCTAACTACTATCTAATACATAAAACCAAACTAAACACAACTTATATATTTTCTACATGTAACTAGTCATTTAGGCCAGACAAAACAACACTATACATCTATATAAATCTTTATATAACTACTTAAACCAAAGAAAAACAAACACAGTTTGTGTCTATCAAAACTAATAACAAATAATTCAATCAATCCTAATAAATAGATCATACTATTTGATAAACCAGTCATCAAACTAACAGCCAGATTAAACTTTACTTCTCTATTACTTACCAAACTTACTTTTTTTATATCTGCTTTAAACTTTAATTTAATAAGCCAAATTTTTAAGCAATAAAATTCTATTAACTGTTCTATAAAAACAATCACAATATTTAAAGCTTTTTTTTTGTTATTAAAAGTCATCACAACTTTCAAATACTATTTTTTTAGCACAAATTTTTTACAAATTAAAGCATATAAATTTATATTGATCAAATATTTAAAAAGAGTTTTTAGTATGGCAAAAGAAAAAAAAAACAGATGTTTACAAAAAAAACCCAGATGCCAGAAAGTTTTGTCAAATTTTTTTCACAAATAATAATATTTTTAGAGCAAATAAAAGTATAATCTGTAAATTCAATCTTTTTATACAAAATACTTTAGGGTATTTTTTATTCTACAGTTTTTTTTTAACTGTTATAAACAAGTGCTTATAAATAGTTTTTATTAAATATGTATATAGATTAGCAAACTTTTTACTTATAAAGCCAAAAAATATGTGCAAATCAGAGTGTTATACTTTAACAATAAACATTTAATCTATTTTCTAAATTAAATTATATAAGACTATATTATAATCAATACTATTTTTTTAATAAGCACAATATATAGATTTATATATATACAAATAAAATAATAAGTATTGTTAAAAACAAATGTGTTTTCAGTTATAATAAAATATTTATAAATTTTATTTGGTAAAAACAAGAAAGAGTTTACAGTCATATTTGCTATTTAATCTACTTTGATATTATTTAAAACACCTGAATAGTTTTTAATTTTAATCTACCTAACTATAAAATTTTTGCCTTTTATCAGATTAGTAATATGTCTTCTTTTTATTTTATATTGATTATGAAAATCCAGTATATTAAGTTCAGTCTTAGATATATATATATTAATAATAGTTTGGCTATTTAGATACAGAGTCACTGTGCAAAAAAATAAGACACACTTCAAAGACAAAATAACAGTCTATAATTCGATTATTGTAGATAATAGAAAATCATGTATTTTAATACCAATCTCTATATTTAATACCAAAAAGTATGTTATAGTCCTATAAACTACTTTTCCCTAAATTCTTTAATAATTTATTAGTATATACTTTAATAACATCTGTTCAAACCTTATGTAAATATTTACAGATATTAGAAAACTTATTAAATTCTAAAATACTTAATCTGTTTGACTCATTAATATAATTAGAATTAACTACTAAAAAAGTATTATTACAAAAAAACTTTGGAACTAACTTAAACCAAAATGGTACAAGACTCTTAAAATCCAATTTTTTTCAATAACAGAATGTTTTCTAATCTATTATATTGTTATATTTATCCAAAAATCTGTCATTAAATACCACACTAAATTTTTTAAAAAGCAAATTAAAGCATAGTACAAAGACTTTTCCAAAATATTTGACATAAAAATTTTCTAGAACTACAAAATACATTAAACAACTTGCTATTTAGAGATAAACTATTAACCAAAAAATTATTAACAGAACTAATACACAACTTAACAGAATATTACAATGAATTCAAAAAATTCTAGCTCAAAACCTGTAAATTTAAATGTCTGTTATTAAACAACTGTTTAAAAATGTCTGAAAAATTGGCAAAAAACACCACAAATGCCAATTTAATCTTAGTTTGTATTTGCTCAAAGAATTTTAAATCATATAAAAATAAATGATACAGCACTTTATTAGAAAAGTTATGTAGCAAATTAGCCTTAAATTTGAGATTCTTCTTAATTATAACATCTTATTTATAATATATACTTAATAAAACAAAGCTAAATTAAAATTTATAACAAATTATGAACTACAAAACAGCTAAAACTAAATAAAAGTACTGTTTATTTGTAATAGTTTTTTTGAGCACTACATTAACAAAAAACTAGATATTAGAATAAGTTTTAGCTAAACTTGATTTAAACAATTCTTCAGTTAATAAAAAAATACCCAGATATCTGTGTGTTTCACTTTTTTTGGCAATAGAAATTAACAAGCTACTGATTCTCAAAAAAACAATCTTAATGCTTTAATTAATAGAAATAGTTATTGTTTTTTTATTGTTAATTGAAATATTATTAATTATAAAAAATTTATTAGTTATGTTTAAAGCATATTGTATAGAAGCTTGATTATTCTCAACCCAAATTGTGTTATTAATAAATAAACTAGCAATAAAAAAAAATTATTCTACTCTTGTTTTCAATTTGTCTGTTCTAATCACAAACTTAATTTAATATCTGCATAAATGTTTATGTCTTTTAATTTCATATAAAAATAGATTATAAAAAATTTTTCAAAAGAGAAATGAGAAAATCTTTTCTTAATTTATTGTAAAATAATTCTTAGATAATGCTATTCAATTAAGTTATATGTTTTGCACATATTTTGTAAGACCAACTAAAGTTTTCTATTTTTTTCTAAAGCATTCTTAATCACAAATCCTATAGCAAACACAAGAGATTGAGTTAAAGTAACTTAATACTGAAAAATAATCATTACATAGAACATTAAACTTACTACATGCTACTAAAATACAATCAGAAAAAATTTTAAAAAGAATCTTTTTGACTGTTTTAATTAATATAATGGGTTGAATGTTTGTTAAAATTCTATTTAAATTATATGACTTGGAAATTATTAAAACCTAAGCTTTCTTTCATAGAACAAAAACATCACTAAGAAACAAATATATATTTAACAAATTCATAAGAAATCCTATTACATTATTACTACTATGCTTTTAAAGTTTATTAAAGATATTAAACAACTTAGCAGCCTTATTATTAAACAGACACTAATTATTAAGAGTAATTTTTTCATACAGATTTTTTCTATTATTCCAAAAAAAATGTTATTACTTATATAATTTAATAGTATATATTAATAAGTTTATAGATTAAATATTACTAAAGACATAGCCTGCTTTTTTGTTTAATTTTTTATAATTTTGTTAATGTTAAGTTTTACTTCTTCTGGTTTCAAAACTAATATATTCTTTACTATCAAATAATTCAAAACTACTTTGCAAAAAAACTGGTGTACAACATTTTTTATTATGTTTTTTTTATTTAAACAAAAATTTTCCATGTATTTTTTGATTATTTTCTTAATAGCTGCCTTTTCAGCCAACTTTGACTTATATAATTTAGATTTCCTGTACTTTTTGCAAACAATTAACAACTGTTTAAAAATATTTATTAATTTTAAATTATTTTAAATCATATTTATAACTTTAGAAGTCTTATTACTATTCAAAGTTAATTATTTTTTAACAAAACAGTTGAATTTAAGTATGTTACCAAAGCTTAACTTCTTAATAATCTTAGCAATTAGCAATTCTAATCCAAAAAACTTAGAAGAATGTTTTTTTCTTAAACACTAAAACTTACTAAAATAATGTTTAGAAAATGTTTTATCAGCAGATCCCACTATTATTTTATTCAGAAACTTCCACATAATATCTATATCTTTATAAGTTTTGTTTCTGAAAACTTATTTGTTATTAATATATATCTAGCAAAAGAATATTCTTTAAATTGTACTTATTTTGCATTATCTACATTTTTGATTTTAAACTCTCAACAATTCTTGTTAACTTGTTTATATAGACTATTTAAATATATATCCAGTAAGCTACTCAGATTTACTATTATTAAAACTGTCTTGTAGTCAGTATTAAAAAAGGCAGATACTAATTTGACTTTATGATTAGCAATTGCAGAAAACAAGTTTTTATTTGAAAAAATCATTGATTATATTTTTGTAACACCTTTTAAATTGCTCCAAATAAAAGCTTTAGCCAATAAATATCTACCAAATAAGTTGACTAAACCCAAATTCAAACAAAATTTAAAACTTGTACTTTTTTGGATCTATTTTTATTGAAATCTTTACTTATGACTACAAAAATGCTAAAATTAATTGCTTTGGCAATAAATGAGTTGATTTTTAAAGCTTGACTAAACTTAGTTTTAGTAAAAGTACCAATATATAAACTCAAAACCATAATTAAGAATTTGTTTTTGAAAAAAAACTATACTAAAACAATATAACCAAGAATTTTTTTTATTTTAAAGACATGTTAAGCCAAAATATTGTTCATAATAATAGTCATTTCAGCACCAAAAAAACTTTTATTCAAATCAGATATAAAAATCCAGACACTATTAAACTTATTTATAATCTATGACTTAATATTAGATCTTAATTTTGTTTCTGTAATTATAGAGATTATATTATCCAACTTTGTGTGCCAATAAACAACATCTTTTTGCTTAATAGAGATATTAATATCTCAAACATTGTATGTAGTAAACTTTCTATTAAATTAGTTATTAAGATAAAAAAAGCAACATAAAACCCAAACCAGAGCACAACTAATCTAATTTTTTTAAAACTAAATTAATAAAAATTTTTAAAGCAACTATCTTTGATTTCAAGTCTTCAATTTTGGTGGTTAGAACTTTTGAGCTGCTTAGACCCAAATTCAAAAACTTGTTTTTTGTAACTGATAGAGATAAAAGAAACAATGTTGATAAGCCATATAAGACTATATTTAAATTCAAATTTGAGTTCAATAATACAGACACAGCAGAAAAAGAAAAAAAAAAAACAAATACCAAAAATACCAGATTCATATTGCTTAATTTCTATATAATATTTAATACTTAATTAGCCAAAAGCTCTAAAAAACATTTTAAAAAAGCCAGGTAAACACCAATAAATAAATTATTTTGATCAATTAAAAGACTTTTTTAACATATAACAAACTAAAAAAAAGAAATTTAAAATTAAAACCAGAATAAGTATTTTTAAAAAAGCAGCAAATAAGACTACTTGTGCTTAAAATTTGTCACCAAAGACAGCAAAATAGAAAATAAAAACACTTTTCTTAGTATATAACTTGGCCAGCTCAAAACAATCTCTTTTTAAAAAAATTTTTTTATGAATTTTTTTGAAAGACAAGATAAATATACTTGAAGCATCACACTTCAAAGCTAAATGTCTAAAATTCCTATATTTTTTATATTTAATTAAATTTAATCTGGTCCAAAAAAATTTTGTACTACCTAGAATTGGTTTTGTGTAAAAAGCAGATTTCAAATCATTTTCTGTCTCAAATTTAATTACAGTATAATAAACCTTATTATTACTCTTAAATAACTAATTAATAATACAAATTTTCTTATCAGTATTACTTATAAAATATAAGAATTATATATTAGTACATTAATTAGCTAATTAAAATAAGATATAGTAAAAGTGGAATTTCAGATAATGAAATTTATGTATATATAATGATAGCATTAGAAGCAAAAAAGACAGATTCCTTAGTTTTAGAATTCCAGTTCCAATTCCAAACCCATTCTTTTATATGATAGTATTCTATAACTTGAAGTAAAAATATCAAATATCAATAAAATACTTATTAAATATTGCAATTTATTTTTTCACTATCAACAATTCATGTTGATAATTACTAATACTTAACTACACTAGACCAATAACTCTTGATCATGACTATTGATAAGATACTAACTCTTTTTTACCTTGGCTTATTTTTTTATTTTTTTTATTTTTTTTTGTTTGTTTATTATTTACTAATTGATTAAAAATTAATGTACAAAGTTATTGACATCAAAAGAATTGATAAAAGACCTATAAAACAAGGATAAAATACTTATTATTAAGAATAGCTTACCAGAAAAATTGCTGACAACCATACTAAGAAAAAAATTTGATAAAATTGTTATTCTAGAAAGCTACAGATAAAACACCAAAAGGATTGCCAGCCATCATGCTAAAAAAAAAATTTGACAGAATTGCGATTTTAAGAGGCTACTGAAAATAATTATTGAATCTCTGTCTATTATATAAAAAACTCAAACCAAAACTTTTAGATACAAAAACCTTCAAATTATGAAACCCTTCAGAAATTACTAGCACATATTAGCTATTAAGCACCAAGTTATGGGTTTGTTATTTGTTTTCAGATTCCAAACTCATTATCTATAACATTTAGTGCTCTTTGTGAAATATAATTTTACAGAGAACCAGCACCAACAACAACTATTCAAAAGTAGCAGAATCAGAAATAAGAGGAACATATTATTTAGAATTTGCCAAATCCTTATTCAACACTATTGTAAATACTTGGAATTAACCAACAATTAATTATTAGCAAAATTAGCCTTCAACTTTTACATCAATAAAAAAATTAAATATTTCTTAAAAAAATCAGTAAATATAGAATCAGCAAGAGGAAATTTCTACAGCAAATTAATTCAATACACTAGTTTATCATTAAATTACAACTTCACACTAATCATCACTAAAATCAACAAGAAAATTGAAAATCATACCCAACAAATATTTTCTATCACATATACAGAAAAAAGCAAAGAAAAAACTACAAACACCAGCAAGAACTCTAAAGCAAATACAATTATCTACTTAGAAGAAACAAAAAATTGATTTACCAGCTAATTCATCATATTATCACATACTTAGAAGTACTATCAATATAACATTAACAGGCATATTCACAGCAAATATAACAACACTATTAAACAGAATTTTGTTCTAAAGTACACAGAAAAAAGCAAAGTTATTAGGAAACTATGGTAATTATTTTGAGAGATTTAAATTGTGATCACTAATGTTATCAAGATTTTAATCATTGCCACTTCAACCAGATTTCAGAACCACTAATTCTTGGAACATAATAAAATTAAAAGAAAAAAAAAACAAAGATCAGGAATTTAATTATCAAAACCTAATTCCAGAAAATTCAGAAATACAAATCCTAATCATTTCAACTCCACAAAATTAGAACAATCTAAACACTACTTTTATTGTTTTTCAAAACTTATCTCCAGTAATTGTAATAAATTCACCAGTTGCTTTAATTGCTAACTAACAATAACAGTTACAACTACCATCTTAGCAATCACAATCAATTACTTCAACAACAATCACAAATTGCACTAATGGCATACATATCAATTGCCAAATTAGAAAAGTTTACTGGCAAAGAGAATAATACTCAAGCTTGGCTAAATGATGTTGTCAAAGCAATTACAGCTAATAATTAGAATAATGCCAGAACTTTTCAGATGATCTTATATTTTTTACAAGATATCACTAACTTATAGTATTAAAGATTGGCCCAAAAATCCCAAAATTTCAATGATTTCAAGGTTAAATTTTTAAGATATTTTAGTAATAATAACAGCATTAATTAATTGGCAAATAACTTTACCACCATCAAACAAGAAGAGATTAAAGCTATTATTACATACTTGGGATGTTTTTATTACAATTTATGCCAAATTCAAGCCATTAATGCCAATTATTTTACAGAAGTGCAAATTTTAAATTAATTTATTTGTGAATTATATAGTAGTATTCTACAACACATGTACTTATTACATTTAGCTAACCTTTAAGCTCTAATTGATCCCAAAATTAGTCATGTTTATTTTCATCAAATCAGCAATAGTAGTAAGAAACACATATTTGCTACTACTGTAGCAAATAAAAACACATAAAAATAGACTGCCAATTGAGATTAACCAACCAATAATCAAAAAATCAATATCAAAACTCTGATTACCAGTTTCAAACTCTGAATTATTTTCCAAATTAAAATCAATATCAACTCTATTATACACAAATAATACAACAACCAATATACACATCTTTAATCTATTAAATCTCAGTTCCAGTTATTTATTAACTACAGTCACAAGTAATTTATTAATCTCAATCTATTCTAATATTACCATAAAACCCAGCTCAAATATCATCTGAAAACCAAAGACTAAGAATTACACATATACAGCAAAACTAAAGATCAATAATAATAATGCACCAACTAATTTTCAGTTCATTAAGTTAGCTATCAGAATTTCACTAGTGAGATTTGAGTACTAAGTATAACCAAAACCCAAATTTTCAGAACTATTTAAGTCTCTTGGTTATTCCAAAAGATGTCTAATTCAACAAACCAAAAACTAATCAGAAACAAACACTTACCAACAACATTTCACTTGCAATCATTACAGAAAATGAATCTCTCACCACAATATTTTTTTTAAAAATAGAAACTCCATTAGAAACATCATTATTCAATAGAGCTGTTCTAAATACCAAATCTATCACTATAATATGCACTAATGTCAAAGTTGATGACCAGTCTATTAAACTAATCCTCAATAGTGAGTCAGCAGACAGCATTATTAAATAATAATTCATGAATCAATTAAATTGCCAAGTTGATTGTGCTGCCAGTACCAGAATTATCACAGCTGATAAAATGACTAAAATTTTTATTGGTGAGATTGATGACTTTCTGTTTAAAGTCAACAGTATTATTGCATTTATAAAGGTTTTTATCATAGAAGCCATATAGTACTAAGTATTAGTTAGTAATGACTAGCTGTTTAAGACCAATGTCATTCTTAATTAGACTATGCAAGAGCTCCAGCTTAATCAAAATGGTTAACAAATTTGGGTACCTGCCACTTACAGCTATTTTAAGATGAATGCTATTTAACTATCACTACTAATCAAATTTGAAAAAAAAGAAAAAACTTATCTGGAAAGCCTATCAAATTTTGTGAGCCAAAAAAAAACATAATGAACTATTACCACTCTTAGACTGAAACAACAAAAAAAAGAGAAAATAAGAAAACAAACCTGAAAAAACCACCACTACAGAAAAAATAACTAGTAAATAAGAAAGATCATACTTAGTAGATACAAGAAAAAAACTTCTATACATTTCACTCAAATACAAGAACTGCAAAAAAAAACTGTCCTTCATAGAAGCATAGATCACACTTAATAAAGACTACTGAACATCCACATATTATTACTGTAAGCCATGCCACAGAAAATGCTATGGTTACACCAAATAACAAGACAAATGAGGCAATAAACTATGTCTTGCTTGTAAGAAACAGTTACTCAATGAAAAAATATAGAACAACATTCTTGGTTGAGAAAAAATATGTAACACTTTGTGTTAATACACAATCCTTATAAACAATTGGATTAGCAAAAAAATGCCTTTTAATGCTGCATAGAACTGTGCTTTGTCATACTTAAATGGCTACTTGCACAATAAAAACAAAATCTGAAGAATGGCAAGTGTCAAAGTCAAAGATATATTGTTCAGTAAAATATTAGAGATTAAGAATAACTTATCAGAACCAGTAGAAACTTTTCTTATTCTCAACATTTTTCTTGACATTGAAGCTGGTCTAAAAGAATTCCACAAACATTACCAGAATTTAGCACCAACCAGACAAAAACAAGAGCAACATTTAGAACAATTAAACACCTAACTATGTAACTATTTTTTAATACTATGTAATTTTCAGTATTACAATAATTCTGATCTCATTTACAATCCACCACCCCACATAATCTACACAATTCTAGAAGAGAAAGAACTAATTAGCAACTATAGAACAAAATCAAAATTACCACTTGATCATAATTCAAACTCTAATAATGATAATAATAATAATAGCTTTAGCTCTGTTCAAAATAGCAATAACAACAATGATAATTCAAATTCCAATTTAAACTCAAAACAATATATTATGCTTCTTGATCTTTTTGAAGAGCAGAAACTTAAATGGTTCAGCAATAACAATAAAGATATTATGCCAGAATGTATACATGATACTGATACAAAATTTGATTTAAGATATTCAAGAAAAGATGCTATCAAATTAAAACCACATTCATATACTTGCATTAATCTAAAAATAGCACTGAAAATTCCAGTAACTACAATAGTACAGTTAACATCTAGGAATAGTTTAGCAAAAAAAAATCAACATTAGAGAAAAAATAATTAATGTGAGAAATTTCAGGATTTTTGGCTAAAGAATACAATGAAATTTATATATATATAGTGATAGCATTAGAAGCAAAAAAGACAGATTCCTTAGTTTTAGAATTCCAGTTTCAATTTTAGATTCATTTTTTCATATAATAGTATTCTATAACTTGAAGTAAAAATATCAAATATCAATAAAATACTTATAAAATATTGCAATCTATCTTTTTATTATCAACAATTTATGTTGATAATTGCTAATACTTAACTATATTAGACCAATAGCTCTTAATTATAGCTATTGACAGAATACTAACTTTTTCTTGTTTTGGCTTATTTTTTTTCTTTTTTTTTTTTGTTTGTTTATTATTTACTAATTGATTAAAGATTAACATACAGAGTTATTGACATCAAAAAAACTGGTAAAAGACTTGGCCACCATATTGAGAAAAAAATTTGACAAAATTATAATTTCAGAAGACTATTAAAAACAATTATTGAATCTCTGTTAATTATACAAAGAACTCAAATAAAAACCTTTAAATATAAAAACTTTTAAATCATGAAAACCTTCAAAAATTACTAACATGTATCAGCTATTGAGCACTAAGTTATAGGTTTGTTATTTGTTTTCAAACTCCAAATCTATTATCTATAATACCAGTTCTTTTTAATAAAGTGCTTAAATTATAAACAGTTGTTCTTACAGACAGAATAAACAAAAGTGCTCTAAATTAATTTTTTAATATCTAAATATTATAATTTCTTATGGCTTTGGCTATATATACTGAATCTTTTTTAATTAAGAATAATTACTTTGCTGTTAATTAATTTGCTTAAGCCAATTCAATAAATTCCACTACAGTTTTCTGTTATAGTCTAATAAGTTGTAATTTGATTAATACAATTTGGTCATACTTAAATACTGTAGTAATAATAATTTTTTTGGTGTATTTATAAAAATTTTTATTATTATTACAATCTAATTTGATCTAATTTTTTGTTTTTTAAAATTACTGTTTACTTTGATTCTTTTTTTTTTAGTTAATAACATAGTTTTTTTATACTTTTTTTTGATTTGAATATTAATCAGATAATTTTTTCAAATTTTAAGAAAGTAATAACTTTTTCAAAACTATTGATTAATAAAAATAACTTTTTAATTGTCTGTGTTTTAGTTATTGCTAATTTGTCTTCTATTGTTAACAAATTAATATCCAAAGTGAAAGATTTTTTAATAGCCACTTCAACTAAAGTCTTTACTATTTTAAAGTTAATCTATTTTTTGTTTAAGAGAATGTTAAGAAGAAATAAAAAAAAATCAATTTTCTCTTTCATATTAAATTTGAAAAAACCTAAGAAGAAGCCACAATTTATATTACTAATTATTTTTTGGGCTTTGAATGTAGCTGCAACTAAACTTAAAAAAAACACACTATTAATGTCTTCCATAATATTATTGTCTTTACTACTATTAGACTCATTGTTTAAATCTGAGTAAATATTATTAAAACCAGACTTAACTAAAGATATATCTTTCTTATTACCAAAATATTTAATGTTGTCAAAAGCTACTTTTTTTTTCTAAACAAGAAAGTTACCAACAGAATTATAAAAAGCTTCTTTGAATATTTATTTTTTGATATGCTATTACTTAAAACAATTTTTAAATTTATAATAAAGTTATTGAATAAAAAAAACAAGAAAAAACAAAAAACTTTTTTATCAAAAATATGCTCTTTAAGAGATTTGAAATGTAAAAAAAAAGAAATTTTTTATTTTTTTGTTTATATAATAATTAATAATTAAATTAAATAACTAAATTAATAAATAGATTAATAAATAAGTTAATAATTTTATAAAAAAATAGAATAATAATTCTAATATTATTTTTTAAAAAAAAATTAAACTTTTATAATATCAAATTTTTAATTAAATTATATTTCTTAACTTGAAATTAACTTGTTTATTAAAAATTTTTATTTTATTTTATTTTTATTATTATTATTTATTGAATGAAATTTAATTACTATCTAGTACATAAAACCAGACTAAGTGGCTTAAATTAACATAATTCGTATACTTACTACATATGACTAGCCATTTAGACCAGACAAAACAACACTATATATCTATACTAATACTTATATTGCAATCTAGACCAGAAAAAAAAACATGACTTATGACAGCCAAAACTAACAGCAAAAGATTCAATAATGCTAAGCATCCTGATCATACTATCTGATAACATTAATACCAAACTATATTACAAACCAAACATCACACTGCTGTTTCTAACCAAACTAGCTTTTTTTATATTAACTCTAAACTTAGGCTTTGTTAACCAGATCTTAGAATAATACAACTTTACTAAATACCTTACAAAATTAACAACAGCAGAAGTGGTTTTTTTTTTATTATTAAAAATCTCAATAGTTTCCATATACCAATTTTTCAGCACAAACTTTTTGTACACAATTGCATAAGTCTCAACATTTAATAAACAACAAAAAAGCACCCATAAAACAGTAGAAAAAGACAAACCACAAGTGTTTGCTAAAGCAACTCAATACATGGAAGCCTTAGCCAAAATCTCTTCTTGAATACTAATATCTTGTGCACAAGTGAAAACAGAATCTGATAACTTTACCTTATTATATAACAAACACAGCACACCAGGATATTTTTTATCAAACAACTTTTTTCTAATAATTATTAGTAACTGTTTGTGTACAGCTTTTATCAAGTATGTATAAAGACTAGATAACTTCTAATTAATAAAACCAGTGAATATGTGTGAGTTAAAATACTAGACTTTTGTAGTAATGTCTTAATCTATATTCTTGATTAACATATTAGAAACTATATTACAGCCAGGACCAATCTCTTAACAATTATGACAAACAAACTTAAAAAACTTTCCTAACAAAATGATAAGTATTGTCAGACATAACAGTATTTTCAGCCATCAAAAAACGTTTTTGCACTCTTACTGGCAAAGAAAAAAAAAACTAACAGCCACATTTATAGTGGCATCTGACTTTACATTACCACAAACCCCAAAATAATCTTTAATCTTAATCCAACTCATCATAAAATCTTTATTCCTAATCAAATTAAAAATATGCTTTCTTTCAATCCAGCATTGATTATGAAAATTTGGCATAGCAAACAACATTTCAGACACATATGTATTAATAACAGCTTGACTGTTGAGATATAAAACCAAAAAACATGATAACAGAACACACTCTAAAAACAATACAACAGCTTGCAACTTAGTCATAATAGAAAATACCAGATTGCAAATTCCAATACCAACACTTATATTCAAAGCCAGAAAATATACAGCAATATTACTAATAACACTAACAGAGCACCAAACTTAGAAAAAACTAATTTTACAGCTGATTTCAGAAAATTAATTGAAATTTTCTTGACTATTATTTTTTAATCTGTATAACTACTGATCTTTTTAACATTATTATTAACCAAAATTTTTTTACAAATTATCATGTCTTTAGGTTTTTTAAATTTGATTCCAATATAAAAAATAATTTAATAATTTCTGAAATTTTTAAGAAAATAAACACTCTTTTTAAAACCATTAATGTAATAAAATTTTTTTTTCATATTTAACAATTTATTTCCAGATATTTTGTCAGACACAATTAATAACTTAATATCTAGTGTAAAAGATTTAATTGGCTTAAAATTTTTTTTTAAAACACATAACACAATTGCTAACAAATGTTTGTCATTAAAAAACTTAAAATTCAAAAATGTTAGAATGTTGTTAGTATTATTACTTAAGTCATTAAAGAATATTTTTTTTAGTTGACTATCTAAAATATATATTTTAGTGTATGTTCTTTTGAATATAACATTATTTATTATATTATTAATCTTTGAAATATTTAATTTGCATAACTAGTCTTCTTTGCAACTTTATACTTCATATTTTTTAGATTTAAGATTTTATTAACACTGTTTATTTTACTGTTTATTTTACTGTTTCAAGATTTTATAGGTTTAATATTTTTGGTTTTTATATCTGCAAAACTTAAAAGACCAATAAACAACTTAACTATATTGTTAACAATAATAGACTTCTTTGGTTTTTTATATAATATGTTATGTAAGTGAGCATTTTCCAAATGCTTATTTTTAACTTCAGACTAAGTCCTTAAATCAATTAAACCAGATACTAATTTACTAACAGAAGAGTCTACTGATTCTATAGCTATAAACAAAATGTATTTAAAAAAATAACTGTAAAACTGTAAAAAAAAAAAAAAATAAGAAAAATTATTTTTTTGGTATATTTTAGCTTTTATCACGATCAAAAAATTAACAAAAAAAAGATTTTAATAGTTTTATTAACTTTTTTTATGCTTTAAATATCTGCTATTAATTAATAATATTTTTTAAATATGTTATTTTATTAATAATAATTATAAGTTAAAATAGTAATTTTTATTTACAATAAAATAAATTTAATATAAAAATAAAAATAGTTTTCAAGTTTTTGGTTGTTTAATTACAAGATGTTTTGTTATTTTTCTATTTGAATAATATTATATACAAAAAAAAGTTTGTAAAGTTAACATAATTCATAAAATAAATTTGAAAATAGCAATTATACCAAAAATAACAAGTTTAATAATATTAAATTAAAGAATAAAATTGCAATTTTTTTAATTACTTAAGTTTAGTTAATAATATAAAATTTTTTTACATTTTTTATTAATAATCAACATATATATAATATATTAGAAATATTTTATTTAAAATGTAATGTTGTTTTAACTAATTTAGATAACTGGCTACATGCATAATCAAATTTTGTTTTTTTATAAAATTGTTAATATTAATATTTTAAACTTAAAACTATTACAAATTAAAATAAGCATTTCATGTTATTTATACTGAAAATAATGTGTTATTTAAAAAATCTGGAGTAAAAAATTCAGTCATTAACAGCTAAAAAAATAAAATAAAAAAGCTATTGTTTTGAATAAAATACTTTTTTAATTCCGAAAATATAAAAAAACAAAGATAAGCATGACAAATTTGAAAATTAAGATTGATTTAAGCAAATAATAACATAATTAAACATCAGTACATTTAATATGGGATGTTTAAAAGTCTAAACTTGCATTATAGATAATTGCTCCTCTGGCAAATTAAACCACTCATCTTTTAGAGCATCATCTGCAGTCGGTCGACTATTAGGATTTTCGTTCATCAATTTTTCCCTAAACTGTTGAGCGGATGAAGAAAGTGGAATATGGTTGAAAAGATTTCCAACCATCCAAATATCGCCTGCAGCGCTACAAAAGTCTTGCCCCGATTCATATTCTGGAGCTCCAATAACCAATGAATCTCTTTGTAAAGTAAATAGCAACAATTAGCAAACATGTCTAACCGTAAGTCGAAATTCTTTTATCACTGTACCTTGAAGCTCCTAAGGGAGCAGCTTCTTCAAATCAATTAACATCCAACTATCATCCAGGAGTTTTAAAACATTATCCCAGCGAATATCCCGATGGACGACGTTCATCTTATGAAGTTTTTCTAGCGTTACAAGTACATGCCGTATAGCATCTCGCAGCTCGGGTTCACATTCAGGATATCTCTTAAAGCCAACTGGAGCCAAATGTACTACCACTGAGTGATTTGTAAGGTAATAGTCAAGAACCCTGATTGGCCCTAAGCCTGGAAGCGTATTTTGGTAAAATTCTTTATGGAAATCTAGATCAACAATGCTTGGTCTATCTATTTTTTTAACGATCTTGTGGGGGAGTGTTGTAATACTAAAATGTGACTCTATGATATTCTCGTATAGCCCCAATATTGGAGCTGTGATGTACTGATCTCGACACAAAGTCCGAAGAATCCGAAAAAAATTGATTGTGTACTGAAGCACTTGATAATTGTATACTCGGTTTGGACTGTCAAGGCTCAGATGTTCGCCAATTGTCTGACGTCTTGGTGTCAAGCCTGTTGTATCGTCCACGTAGTAATAGTGAAATTGCAAATGTGTACCTCCCGCCGCAAGGGCTAGAACAAATGGTAAGTTACCGAAGGTAAGTGGATTCCAAAATGGAAAATAACCATCCAGTTTTTGTGCTGCGATTAATAATTTGTCCCGAACATCTTTTTCTTCACCATTCATTACAAGCAAGTTGTTGCAATAAACTGTGATATCTGGCCGAACCTTCTTTCCTGTTCTTTCATTACGTTTCCAACTTAGATATGGAGTTGCGATATATTGGCTTAAAAATGTTATCATGTCCAAAATATGATTATTGATACCATCTTTGGTTAATCCTTCTTGCCTAGAACATTCGGTATAGAACTTGCTGAAAATGTTACTGACGATTGCACACAATCTAGGAACATTGTAGAAAGCATCTGAATTTATAGGTACAAGATAATTTCCATAGTCCCGGCAAAGATGGGGTATAGCTGGCAATTTTTGAAGTAACGCTGAGGTAAAACAGTGTTCAAGATTGCCGAGTGTGATTGGTTCAACGAAGGGAGGACAGAGGAGTTGTAGAAATGATATGGTGTTGTCAGGCATGTAAACAGGCATGTAAAGTCTAGCACGCTTCGCAAGATGTTCTAGAATGGAAAATTGAAAGAAATAAGTATAATAACCAAATATTCTCTCAAATATGGATATTCCTTCCATAAAACGCATATGATTACAAAATAAATGAATAGTAGTATGGATGGAAAAGTGAATTTACAAATTTTCTTAAGCTCTACTCTATGTCTCAAGTCATTAAGTTGCTACCTGTCTTATTTGTTTCCATAAAGTTATCTTGCCGTTTTTGCATCTGCAACTCCCATCTATCTTTATTCGTTTTTACCTCCTTCACTTCTTCTAGCTTTTCTTTTTGCTTTTCTAGCTCTTTCTTTTGGTTTTCGTTCTCATACTTCTCTTCTCTCAACTTCTTCAATTCACTTAACTTATCTCCCTTCTCACCCAGCTTCTCACTCTTTCCCTTCAGCTCCTCCACGCATCTCTTATATTCGGTCTTAACATCTCTTAATTCAAGTTTAATATCTTCAACGCTCGCCATGGTGTTTTGGGTGTTTGTTATGGTTTGGGAAGATATGGCCTAATATATGTTTGGTTCGTGTCAATGGCGTTTCAGATCTATTGTTAAATTATAACGATAATCAGAGTTTTTAACCCCTGCAATATGCCTATATAATATAATTGTTATTTAATAATTATTTTTTAAATTAACATTATTATTGTTTTATATATTTTAATATTGAAAAAAATTTGTTTTATTATTGTAAAATAAAAATAATTGTAAGTTTTAAAATTAGAAAAAATTACATCAGTATTAAAATATATTTTATTATTATTTTGTATAAATATATGTAACTTTATATTAATTTTAAACTTATTAAATAAAAGTTTATATATTTAATTTGTAAATAAAACAAATTTAATGATTTTATTTTTTATGTATTAAATCAAAAAAAAATTTAATAAGAACTTAAAATATATAACAGTTATATAAAATTATGTTAAGCTATATAAATTTTAAAAAATAAAAAAAGACATTAAAAACTTACTGGTCAATAATAAACCAGTTATTAAAAAAAAAAAATTCTTTTAAACAAACAAACTTAATTAAACATATTATTAAAACTATAAAAATAAGAATCTTAATTAAGAAAATAATAATCAAAATAAAAAAATTTAAATTTATGCAAAAAACCAAAAATAAATAAGTTTTTCTAATAATAATAATAATTTTCAAGAAAAATTATATTTTTTAAATTAACAAATAATAAACAAAGTATTTAAATTAGTTAACAAAAACTTTGTTTTAATTTATATAAATGGTATAATAATATTTTCAAAAACTTAAAATAAAAATTTTACGTATTTACAAAAAGCTTTTAATCTTTTAAAAAATATTGGTCTTAAAATTAATTTTATTAAATCTGTTTTTAAACAATTTATCTAATTTTTTGAATATTTTATTATAAAATATAACATTGTTTTTAATCTAAGCAAGATTAAAAAAGTTTTATAAAACAAATAATATATAAATATATATAATTATACTTTTTTTGATTTATTTATTTATTATCTAAAATTTGTTAAAAGATTTTTTAAACCTATTTTTTTATTATATTATTTTTTAAATACTAAATTTTTAATCACAAATTATTAAAAATTGATTTAATTGTACAATAAAAAAAAGATAAAAAAATAATTTATCAAATACTTTATTTAATAATTATAACTATGAAATACAATATTAATATATATTTTAGATTAATATTTAATAATAACATTAAATTAAAATTAGTTTTTTTATTATATTAAATATAATAATAGATTTAAACATTTATTTTATACTTATTAGATTTTTCAAATTTATTAAATTATACTTAACAATAAAAAAACATTATTTAATAGAAAAATATTATAAAATATTATAAAAAACATTAATCAAAACCAATAAAAAAACAAACTTGTAAAATAAAATATTGTTTTTAATTTTATTTATCCATAAAACTGTAAATTATAATATAATAAATTATAAATTTTTCTATTTACTTTATAAAAAATATTATTATTATTAATAAAAACTAATATTAAAAGAATATTATTTAAATAATTACAAAAAAAGTACAAAAATACATTATAAATATTATTTTAAATCTATTAATAAAGACATAAATAATTATTTTTAAAAATTAAACAAATTTAAAAAAAACTCAAAAAAAATTTATAAAATACTTTTTTTAAGTATTAATAATTTAGCTTTAAAATATTATTTAAATAAAACAATAATTATAAAATAAATTTTTAAGTTACTAGAAAAAATTTTTATTATAAACAAAATATCAAATAATAAATTTTATATTTATAAAATCAATATAAAATTTTAACTTATAAACTATTAAAATATATATTTGCTTAATTTTTAATAATTAATTTGTATATAGTATAAAACTTAAAAAATATTACAAATAATTAGCAAAAATTAGATATAAATAAATACATTATTTTTAAAATAAAAAATATTAATTATAATAAACAATTTTTTTTAAATTAACATATTTAAAATATTTTAATATTTTTTATAAGTATTAAATAATTAATATAAAAAAAACTGAATTAATCAAAGATAGTAAGTTAATATCGTAATATAATGGCTGTATTGTCAAATAAAATGATTTAATTGCTTGATATTATTGAGTTTTTTGTAGTTAGCTTTAGTAAGTATAAAATGTGTTTTTTTTTTAGTTTAAATGATAATATTAGTATTTGTATAAATATATAGTATTGTTTTGTTTGATTCAAATAACTAGTTACATATATAAAAACATAAATTGTATTTAGTTTAAGTTATTTAATCTGGTTTTATGTACTAAATAACAATTAGACTATATTTATAAAACTTAAATAAAAAAAACATATAGTAAACTCTCTTTATAATCACACTTTTTGGTCAGCACATTTGTGGTGACTATAGAAAAATGAGACTATAAAAAATGATTAATATCTTATCACATAATCTATATATCACATGCATAATATAATAACTAATTATATATATTTTATTTAAAAAAGCTATCTATTTGCAACTGTTTTTTCTCTTCTTGAACTTTGAGAACAGTATTATGAATTAATATTTTCAAAGTTTTAAAAAAGTCTGAATCAACTTTTTCACTATAGTGCTCTTCACAATAGTACAATGTATCTTCAATTGCAGTTTTACTTTAATGTGTAGATAGCAAGGACAAAGATTCATCTTTATTTTTATCTTTACTTTCTAAATCTAATTTATTGCTCCAGAATCTCTCACATCAGCCACTTTTCAATACAATTTGACAGTTTAATCTGTGTTCTGATTGATGCATTTGCCATTAAAGTAGCAATGTTCTAATCGAGTTATTGTTTTAGAATTTCCTGTATCACTTGTCTTTTGATACAATTTGACAGCTTGATCTATGTCTTAATTGACACTTTTATCATATTAATAGCAACAACCTAATCGAGTTATTGCTTCAGAATTTCTTGCATTAACAGCTTTTTGATATAATTTGACCCCTTGACTTTTGTTTTAATCGATACTTTCATTATGCTGATAGCAATAACCTAAATTGTTCATTGTAGCAGAATTCTCTGCATCACTTGTCTTTTGATATAATTTGACAACTTGACTTGTGTCCTAATTAACACTTTTGCCGTGAATGTAGCAATTTCTTAATTTATCCATTGCTGCAAAGTTTCTAGAATTTAAACAAAATAGATAGTGAAAATTTAATTTGAGATTTTTACATTTTTAAAAAATACCTCTAAACAGCCACAACAATTAACATGGCAATGATAATTCAGTTTGCTTACCTCCTAATAGTCTCAACAATCAATACAACAATAATAATCAAATTCATTTACCTTTGGATGGTCTCAGTAATCAATGCAACAATAGTAATTCACTTACCTTTAGACAGTATTACCAGACAAAATTAGAAATATTATTTAGCATGAAATTATTTTTATAACTCCTATCATTAATTAGCATATATTATCATTTCAAATTATCACTTATTATATTAGCAAAATGTCCAAAATTATCATTTAATTAATAATCCAATTTGTACATAACACAGATGTAACCTAATTGTGATGATCAATCATGCAATATCCCAAAATATGTAACATTCAAAAGTTCGCTGAAATTTGTAGAAATTCGCCAAAATAATTGATAGTTCACCAAAATATCTAATAGTTTGCAAAATAACTTGTAGTTCACTGAAATGTATCTTTAGTTCAGTGAAATTGTAGAAAAAAGCAAAGTTCAAGTTCATAGAATAGTGTTATGACAAGTTGTATAAAAGAAGAGCTTTTTTCTTTGAGAAAATGTATCTTACTTCAGATTTAACAATTAAAATCATTCTTTACACACAAAAACAAAATAAATATCAAATAATTCGAAAAAACCAAATCCTTAATTATTTTCCTTTTGAAATTAACCAATTCCTACTAAACAGTTTGAAATTGATTAGCTACCAATTTCAGTAAACTGTTGAAACACTTCCAAGCCTGGATCCAAAATGACTTTCATAAATCATCTTTTATTTTCTTTTGCATTTTTTTTCTTTTTTTTTATACAATCATTAGGGTAGCCTACAGACGAGATTTTTGTAGAAGAGTTGACTTTTACAGCAAAGTAACTACACATTTTTAGTGAGCTTCCAGATGAGCATTTCCTGGAAAAGAGTTGACGTTTACTACAATATAATTATACAAAGCAACTGGCATGGAATTGGCCATTCCACTATAAGCCCAGCAGTTTAAATTATAGAAAATAATTTGAAGATAAAATTCAGTTATTGAAGGTTCAAACACTTCTCATAGTCATGAATTAACAGTATTACAACAAACATACAAGAGCTAAGAAGAGACCAAAAACCTCCGGTAACAACAGCT
Organism: Geosiphon pyriformis; assembly: GCA_016748015.1. Taxonomy (NCBI): domain Eukaryota; kingdom Fungi; phylum Glomeromycota; class Glomeromycetes; order Archaeosporales; family Geosiphonaceae; genus Geosiphon; species Geosiphon pyriformis. The sequence goes on along the minus strand of JAAOMT010000681.1, from coordinate 122,205 downwards.
ATAACAATTTACACGAATATATTAATCAAATTTGCTTATCTCTAAATAGTTATGGCAATCAATGTGACAATAATAATCAGATTCACTTACCTTTGAATAGCCTCGACAATCAATATAACAATAATAATTTACTTCACTTACTTTGAATAGTTATGGTAATTATTACAGCAATGCTAAATAAATTTACTTAGTGGTTTGGGTAATTATTCAATATTTACCACCAAGGCAAAGCAGAACATACTATTTTACACTAATTTGCTTGTTGTAACTTTTAAAATTATACCAATAAAATAATAAATTAATAAATAAAACAAACAATGATAGATTAATATAAGTCTTATTATTGCAATACTTAAATGTAAAATAGAGTTAACATTTTAAAATAATATTTGGCACCTTTTATAATCTAAGATATCTTACATGTTTGATTAAATATAAGATAACATTTGATGTTTATATCTAATATTATATGATTATAATGTGACTATAGAGAGTAGAAATTACTTATATTTTGCTATCATATTTGTGGGAATAGGGACTATAAGGAGATATATATAGTAAAAGTGACTATAAGAAGATAATATTATATATAAATGGTTTTGGTTTTTAAAAAAATGTGATTATAAGAAGATAGTGACTATAATCAAAGAGACTATAGAAAGAGTTCACTGTAATTCTATTTTATTATTCTGAACTAATAGCTTTTAATTGTAATTTTTATATAATATAAGTATTTTAAAAATATTAAATATTATAAAATATGAAAACTTTATATATAAAAATATAATAATAAAAAAATACATTATTAAAAGTTTTTAATAAAATTTATAAACTAATGTATTTTTAAAAAATATGTAATTTAAAAAATTTTTAATAAAAAATATACTTTTAATAAAAACAATAAGTTTTTAATTATAAAAAACATTTTAAACTTATAAATATTTTATTTTTGTTTAATTTATTGTCTGGTTTTGTTGAACTAAAATTAGGTTTAAAAAACAATATTAAGTTGTTTTGTGTAAATTTTGTTTTTAATGTTTTTTTAGTTATTATTAATAAAATTTTTATTGGTAATTTTATTTTCTTAACTATATTTAAGATTACAAAGTTTTTTATAATGGTTTTTGTTTTTTTTTTAATTTTTGTTGTATTTTATAATATTTTTTTTAACATATTTTCGATATTGTTATTTTAATTAAGTTAATGTCTATTAATTTATAATAATATATTATTGTTATTACTATTTTTTATTAGTTTATACTAATAAAAAACAGTATTAAAATATTTTTTGCTTAATTAAAAAAAAGTTATTATCTTAAAAAACATTTTTAAAGTAAAATTAATTAATATTTTTTGGTTTTATTGTTTTTATAATCAGTTATTTAATTTTTTAAGTTGGTAATAATAATTGTTTTATTTTAATTTTTATTGTTATTAATATTTTGCTATTATAATTTTTAAGTTTGAAAAATTTTAAATTCATTTGTTTTAAAAATTGATATTTTACATAAATATTATATTTGATAAAAAACTTTTAAATATTATTACTATTATAAATATTAAAATTTAAATTATTTATTTTTAGATTATAAAATATTATTATTATTTTTTTAAGTGTGTTAATATTTTTAAGACTTTTGTTTTATTTTTTATTTATATAAAATTTTATGTTAATGCTTTTGTTTTTTTGGTTTTTTTTTATTATACTTTTGACTAATTTTGTTTTTAATTCTTTGTTTAATTTTAGACAATATTTTTTAAAATTTTAATCTTTAATTTAATTTTTTAATTAAGTTTATTATTAAATTGATTAATTTTTTGGTTATTTTAATTACCTTTTTTTTGATTAAAAATATGCACAAAAATCTTAAGATAAAAAATTAGTTATTATAAAATATATTACTAAAATTTTTGTTGATTTTTTGGCTAATTTGTTTAAAAACTTTAATAATTTTAAAACTAAGATAAATTTTGATAACATATTAATATTTAAATAATAAAATTATTAATTGTTTAATAGTTTTGTAATAAATAATAATTCTAATATTAAGTAAAATATTAAAAAAACTAAATTTTTTTTAAATAAGTTTATTTAATAATTAAAATATGAATAGTTTTATTATTAGATTTTATAAGTTAAATTTTCTTTCTAAATTTTTTTGATTTAACTTAATTAATTTTTTAAATAGCTTAAATAGTTAATTATATATAAAAAATATATAAATTATATTTATTTAAAATACTTAAATGTTTTATTATATTAAATAGCAATTGAATTTTATTTTGTTAAAATGAATAAAAATTTATTAATATTATTATAATTACTATTTTTTTTATTAAACTTTTAAAAACTAATTAATAACAAAAACAATAAAAAACTTATTTGTAAATTTCTTAATAATTTTAAAAATTAATTAATTAATTTAAAAATTTTTGTTTTTTTATTTGTATTTAATAAATATGGCCTAATTACTACTTAAAACTATAAAACAAACTAAATATTTCAAATTAAGTATAGTTTATGTACTTTTTATATATAACCAATTACTTAAATCAATTTAAATTATACTACATTAATGTAATAAAAAAAACTTATCCAAAGCCAATATCTTTTAACTATATTAAACAATTAAACACTATAAGAAACCAATCCAACTAATTATTTAGCCACTTTTAAAAGATTAATTTTAACATTATTAGGTTCATGTACCCAAAGAGACATTAAGTTAGAAAATGTATTATTATCAATACCAATTGAAATTTTTAAGTCATTAAATATACTAATATTATTTATGCAATACTTTTTTTTTAACAAGACCATTTTTTTTTCTAATTTATCAATAATCTTACTGAAAAAACCCAAATAAATTATAAGCTTATTAATCTTAAGACTAAAAACACTACTTAAAGCCAAATTATTTTTAATAAATTACTTAAACATAATAACCAATATACTAACAAACTTAATAATTGATTTGATCAAAGCTAACAATCTAATCAAATCAGATTTCAGAAATGTTAGCCAAGAAAAAATCAAAAAATTACCAACAACTACAGAAAAAAAAGCAGAAACCACCAAAAAAAAACCCAATAAGATTCAAAAAAACTAAAATTTTAGTATAATAAACACTATTTACAAAACATAATTTGAATATCTTAAGAGCCTTAGGCAAAGAAGGTGGTGAAACTTTATAGTTTACTGTTAAATAACTTATTTTTTGACACTTAAAACAATACCAATGACCAAAAATTTTCTACCAGATATAACATTTTTTAACATACTAATCTTGAAAACTGCAGCATTTAAATCAATTTAGAAACCAAACATTATCAAAGCAAACCAAAAATAATAACCAAAATCAAAAAAATAAAAAATAAAACATGTTCAATTACCAACCTAAAAAATTATATTACTGATTTTAAAAACAGTACAGCCAGAAAAAAAGTTGACTAACTTGGTTTTAAACTTATTATTACAGTTAAAACCCATACTTTTTATTAGTTATTACATATATTAGCTACTAATGTCATATAATTAGCCACCCTATTTTTAGGTAGTGATCATTGACTTGATTAATAACTTGATTATTGACTATTTTTAATAGCTATATAAGCAATGAATTTTTTAGCTGTAGAAATGCATATTAGAAATTAAGGAAATCAAATAAATAAAATAACAACTTTTATCTCAATTCTTCTCTTATTACTAATTTCTCTTTTCCTATCTTCAAGTATCTAAACATCTTGAAATAAAAGATTACTTATTGATTATTTCCTACTTTTTTTCTGAAATATGTAATTGTAGTATTTGAAAATTATTGAATAAAACATGACTGAAGAGTACATTTAATACCTGATATTAAATTTTAAGAGCACTAATGTGAGACATAGAATTATATTAGTATATAATTATTTGTTAACAGTATAGACTATCCTTTTATCTTTAGATTCTCCAGTTATCTTTTAAAAAGTATAGCAACTGAGATATTTTATGAGACTAATTTTATACATTGAATTTATATTTATTTAATTTGTTCTTTGAAGTTGAATTCACTTTGATTTTTTTTATCATTCTATAATCTTGTTTTCTCTTGCTATTTGTTAACTTGTTATTCTAATTCATAACATAAAAGTGGTGCTCCCTATAAGGTTGTCAAAATCTACTTGTTTTCTATTGTATGGGTGATTATTTATACCTGTCACAACAATCAGAAGAATACTTTGAAGCACACAACAAAAACAATCTAAACTTAATTAAACTCAATTCTTTGCTTTTCTGCTTAATTTGCTTCCCCATTAAAAAACAATTTAGTAGACAATTCTAAGACTTTTGGAACTGGTTTTTGAATAAACATTCAGCTAAAATCTACACAGTCTATATAACTTATTACTTTAACCAAGCTTATTTTGAAGAAAAAAACAACAGCATCAATCAGTTTTTATATTCCACAACATTTGAACAACAGCCCTTTGATTTTGAATACCTAAATTACCAAGTTCATATTTGGATTGCTGCCCATCAGCTAACTGAAACACTCTTTGAAACAGAAAAAAAAAGCTATCAAACCATTCTTGTTTTTGATTTCTTTTTAAGTAAATCAGAATATTCTATACAAACAGCTACTCCTGAACCAATGGCTAATGATTCTATACAACAAAATATTCTGGTTGTCCTTCAAGACATACAAACAGCTTTGGGACAAAGAAACAATACCCTATTACTATTATTTAAAGATAATGCATAAGATCTAATTAAATGATTGGATGACTTAAAAAAAGCTGTCACAGCCAACCAATATGATAATAAATACAAGTTTTCAATCATTGGTGGCTATTTTTAAGGCTTTTTTGCTATTTGGTTCTTACAAAAAACCAATGTTAATGCTCAACAAAAAATTATTAGATAGACATCAGCAAATACTAAAGAAGACAATATCTTTTTTATTACCTGGTTTGAAATAAAATTTAGAACTCTTATCTTAATATCCAAATAGTGCATAAAATTAGAAAAAAGGATCCAAAGTCTTGATAAAGTTGTAACTAAATATGCCAAAGCAATCAGAAAGTTAATCAAATGGATAGACTTTGGAAAAAACCGGACAAAAGAACAGAAAATTCATTTCTTTACAAAAAAATTAAAAACTGATCTCTTATATGCTCTTTGGCCCTTCCTGGCTCTAAAAAATAATTTCACAATGAATATGGCTATTAAACTTGCCCAAAAAATAGAAGATAATCAAAGAATACACCTAAGATCTACATTTTCAGTTTTTGTATCTGCTTTTGTTATGGCTCTTGCTCTCCAAATGGCTGTTATTTTCTTTGCTACTTAAACTCAAGACCCAAATGAACAGTTAATAGATAGACTCATAGCCAATTTTGCCCAGTTACTGGAACTCTTAGTCCAAGCTGTCAAAAATAATCAACAATCACAAAGATCCAGATTTGAACTCTGTTTTAATTAGTCTCAGCAATTTCTTTATCAAAGACAACAAAATTGTGATTCACTTGTATGTTATTACTGTAAATTAACTAAACATTTCTCCAGAGATTGCAACAATTTTTCTTTGTCTCCTCTAGCTTTCAGAAACAATAACAATTAAAAGAACAGAATTATTAACAACAATATTCTTAATCAAAAACTCAATCATGCCAACATCAATTTTTTTGGAGAGAATTCCTTAGTTGAAGCCACTGTTTATTAGTCTTTAAATTAGTAGGCACATCTCCAAAAGATGAAAATACAAGTCAACCAGAAGAAAACTCTTTTTACATTTTTAATCTAATTAATAATAATTATAACAAGATGAATTAGCAATCAATATCTCTAAATCAACAAGAAAGAAAAAAAAAGCTAAGGTTGATTTTGTTCTGGATCCAAACAAAACATTCACATTAACTGCTGATAACAATGAGCCACCAAAAGCTAAAGTTTTTTAAAATTCTTCAAAGTTAAAATCTCCAGAAATAGTACAAAAATCTGGTCTTTATTCTGTTGTTAAAGATCTTATGGAAACCCCAACACACATTACATTTGGCTAATTAATAACTCATTCACAGTTTAGGAAAGATCTTCACAAATTATTGATTCTAAAAAAAAAACACTAAAGACGAACAAATGTTTTTGCCAAGCTAGATTTGTTAACAACAACAATGTTACTTTTCTTATTTGCAGAGCCCAAGTGGCTGGTTATTTTATTAACTTGATCCTAGACAATAGATCATTTGTTAATGTAATTGTCAAACACTTTTTGAAAGCAATTGGAAGAAAAATTGATGAACTTTTTATCCAGTCTATAACTAATGTACATGGTAACAAAAAAAAAGTTTGGGCATAGCCAAAGCTGTTTTTGTTTACATCAATAGCATCAGCATTAAAACTAACATAGAAGTATTTGAAGTGAAAAAGTACACCATAATTGTTGGCAATGAGTGGCTCAAAAAAGCCAAAAAATTACTTGACTATAAACTTTGTAAACTAATCATCAGATATAGTAAGAAGCTTATTGTAATTAAGTACTATCATTAAACAATTTCTCCAGCACCCAAGCAAAACCAAGAAGAAAAACAATCAAATAAATCAGATGATAATAAAAGCAATAAAGAAAAAAATCAAGAAAAACAAAAAAAAACTATTGAACTTGCTTATACCATTTTTACCAGCAATAGCAAACCACTAGATAATATTAAAGCTAACAGAAAAGGAATTATTGTAAATAACAAGCTGATTTGCTGGCTCTACTATAACATACTCAGAAAAACCTTTAACAGAAAATCTAACAAAAAAGCTAAATACAGTTATTGGTGGCATGGTTCTTGTACCAAGTGCTGGTATAATAAACTTTTGTATTCTCCTAGTGATAAATGCAAGTTTTGTCTAATCTATTACAAAGATTGGGAGCCAATTAGTTTGATATCCAGAAAAGAACTAAGAGAAGTACAAAAAAGCTTTAAGAATGAACCATCTGAAATTCAATTACTTGCTATAAAATAAAGAGAACTCTTCTCTAAAGAAAGAAAAATAAACATTAAAAATCTGTTGGCTAACAATAGCCCAGTTATCTTAAAAGAAGATGATACTTCTGGATGAATCTATGTAATACAACACATTATCACCACCAGAAAAACTTATTTCATCCATTTAAAGTCTTATCAATTCAATTGACACAATAATAAGTTTATAAAAAAAGAGATAATCTGATGTTACAAGTAATTATTTGGGGTCTCAAAGCAAATAACAAACCCATAACTTGGTGCTCAATTGGTATAATAATATTGGTTTTTGAAGGATTTTGTTGAGTCTTTTGTATAATAGACAGAGATTCCAATATGATTTTCTTTAAATGGTGTTTCCAGTGTCAACCCATGAATTAAGTAGTTGTTGTTTGTCACTTCCTAAAATCACAATTCCATTAATTTTTCTCTCGGCATGATGGCCAGCAATCTTCTGATAAGCTATCCTCAAATTTGAGTGTCTACTTTTATTCCTGGGTCTTTTACTAGTGCTATATCTTGATGTTAATAACTCAGCACTTTAATCTTTTAACCAAATTAATATACAACAAGAAATAACAAAACAAAAAAAAAAAAATAAAAGAAAATAAAAAAATAAGCCAAGGCAATAAATGTTAATATCTTGTTAATAGCCATAATCAAGAGCTATTGTTCCAGTATGGTTAAGTATCAATTACTATCAACATGAAATATTGATAGTAGGGAGTGAATTTGAGATATTGAATAATTATTTATTGATATTTTGTGATGTAAAAAGTTGTTTAAATCAAATCTAAACTGAGAGGTCTGTCTTTTCTGCTTCTAATGCTATTGTTATATATACCTAATTTATGTTTTATAAGATTGTTCACATTTTTAAGCAGTGTGCTATAATTTCTTGAGCAATACTCACATTGTTAAGCAATGTGCCCTAATTTTTTAATATTGCTAAACAATATGCTCATGTGCTAACTACTACTTTCTTATTGGTCTACTATTTTCTATATTTGTTTTCTTTATAAGTAATATTATCTCTTTCTTTTAATATTGAGTTCCATCAAAATTCTTATTTTGAATTATGTCAAATACTTTTTTTTTAAATAGTATCTGTTCTATTCTACTCTTTATTTCTTCAATTTGTGAGTTGTTCATTCTTCCTCATTGGTTGATGATTATTGTTTCCATGTCTAAGTGTAACAATACTTCTGGGTAGTTTTAAAATATAGTGTGTAATTGATAAATGGTCTTGATGTATAGTGTCAAGTTTGTTTTTTTTCAAATAATGTCTTCAATATTCTAAATTATCTTTTGATTGAAGATTCTCTTGGATTTGTCAAAATATAACTTCTGAATCTCTACTTTTTGTCCCAATTAATAGTAGCAGTATGGTATTGAAAGTTGGTCTATTCATTGGTTCCAATTTTTTTTTGTCAGTTTTTTTGTTGAAATAATAATGATTATCTTTCCAAAAGTGTTTTTTATTTTCTCTACTATTTTATCTGACTAGTTTATTAATTGTTTTTGTGGTTGCTGGTATGATGTACTTTTCCCTTTTTGTTTAGTGTTTTGATAACAGATTGTTTGGTTGTTAATAATAATTTCTATGTTTACTTGCTGTTAACTTAAAGCCTGAAACAATTGTTAAACTAAAGTGTAAATATGGTCTGGTATTTTCATTTTTCTTTGTTGCTTTTGTCGCATATATTGTGTCTTTATATACTCTTTTGGTTGTTTAATTTAATGTGTTTGGTTTAATAACTATGATTGGTTCTAGATCTCATAGAATCTTATCTGGTTGAACTAGTATTCTCTGTGCTTTCAGTTGTAGAATATTACTGGTGGATGCTAATACTATATTTTAATATAGTTTTAGTCAATTTTTATGTGCTGCTTTGGTTAAAATTTTGTTATTTAACCTTAATTTATAAGCTCTATTTCCTAAAATTTCTTCTACATGAAATGATCCATTCTATTTGGGGTCAAATTTTCTACTTTATTGTTTTTTTACTTTAGTACAATGTAAAAATACTTTGTCTCCAATCTTGAATTTGACTGGTTTATCTGATAATTGGTTATCATGTCTTTCTTTTTGTTTTTCTTGTGACTTTTGGATATTATCAGCTGTTTTTCATCATTTGTTTTCTAATGTCTCTATTAAGTTATATGTTCTTCTCAACAATGTTTTTTGAAAATTTCCTTCTGTTATTGATTCTGTTGAATATGTTTTGACTTTTATTTCAACTGGTAATATTGCTGTTCTACTGTATACTAATTCAAATAGTGTTGTTTGTATAGTGTCTTGCTTTATTGTTCAGTAAGCAAATAATACTAATGATATAAACAAATCCTATTCATCCTGGTTTTTTTGGCTGATTTTGGCAATTGCTTCACACAATGTTCTGTTAAACTTTTTAACTAACCCATTTGTTTGTGAATGGTATGGTGATAATAATAGTTTTTTTATTCCAAATCTTTGACTTAATTCTGCCAATGTTCTATTCACAAAGTGAGTTTCTTGATCTGATAATAGTTTTTTTAGACATCTGTATTGACAAATTAAATCTTGATGAACAAATTTGGCAATGGATTCTGCATCTGCTCTTTGAATGGCTTTTGCTTCTGGCTATTTTGTGAGATAGTCTATGGCTACTGCAATATATCTGTTGCCTTTGCTGGTTATTATTAATGATTTGACTAAGTTAATTCCAATGCAATCAAATGGTTGTTCCACTTTAATTGGTTTTAATGGTTTACTGAATCTTGTTTCTTTTTTTCTCTAACAAGCATCACAATTTTGAATATATTGAATGATGTCTAAATACATTAATGGCCAATAATATCTTTTTTTGATTCTTTTTATGATTGCTTCTTTGTGAAAATGTTCTGCTGTTGGATCTGAATTTATGTTAAATAATATTGTCTCTTTTTTTGGTTTTGTAATTATTCTGATTGGTTAATCTGAATTTTTTTTGTTTTTCTGGTAAAGTATATTTTAATAGTTGATAAAATATTTTGATTGTTGTTTTATGTTGTTTTGTTTCTTTTGAGATAATTTTTCCTTGAACAATTGTGTATTTATGTAATGTTAAAGTTGTTGGTATTTTTGTATATTCATCTTTTGTTGTATTTTTGTGGTAAAATGTTTTTAGATTTGTCTTATTCATGACAAGCCTTCAGCATTTCCGTTTTTTTTTCTTTTTTTGTAATATACTGTATAGTTAAATAGTGAAAGTTTTATTTTCCATCTAGCATAATGATTGTCTCTAAATTTTTGCTTCTGAATTGAAATCAATCTTTTATGATTAGTGTATACCTCAAATTTTTGACTCAAGTATTTTTTCTATTTCATGACTGCCCAATAGATAGCCAAGTGTTTCAATGCTGGTGTTTTATAGTTTTTTTTAGCTGGACATAAGCTGCAATTAGCATATGTTACTAGATGTTCTTTTTCATTTGGTCTTTTTTAAGATAATACTGCTCCTAATGCTTAATCAGATGCATTTGTTGTGATTATAAATGGCTTGCTATGATCTGGATAGATCAGTACTGGAGCTTAAATAAGCTTTTTTCTTAATGTATCAAAAGCTTCTTGTTAGATTTCAGTCCATTCATATTTGGTGTTTTTTGTTTGGAGTTGGTATAATGGTTGAGCTATTTTAGAAAAGTCTCTGATAAAACAGCAGTAGTATCCAACAAATCCCAAAAATGCTCTTAATTCCATGAGATTATTTGGTACTGGAAAGTTCTTAACAATTTTGATCTTATCTGAATCCATTTTGATACTGTCTTTGCTCACCATATGTCCCAAAAACTTGAGTTCTGTTTTGCTAAAGAAGTATTTATTTGTATTTAATTTCAATCCTGTTCATTTGAGTCTTTCAAATACTTGTTGAAGATAATGCAGATGATCATTAAATGTTTTTGAGAACACATTGGTGTTATTCAAGTATATGACTACTGATTTTTATAGCAGTCCAGTATAGAAAATTTTCATGAACTACTAAAAAGTGGCTGGAGCATTCATTAAGCCAAATAACATAACTTCAAATTTGAAATTTTTTTCTTGTGTTGTAAAAGCCATTTTCTTTTTATTTTCCAGTTTCATGGCTACTTGCCAATAACTATTGTCTAAGTCTAAAGTTGAGAACTATTTCTTTTCTTCAAAAGTGTTAAATAGCTCTTAGATTTTTGGTGTTGAATAGCTATTTTTTTTAATTACTTTATTCAGTTTTCAGTAATTCACACAAAAGTGAATTTTTCTATTTTTCTTATGAACTAGTACTACTGGTAATGACTATGGGCTCATTGATGACTGAATTAGCCTGTTGTCAAGCATTCAATTGATTTCTTGATGAATGATCTCATGGCTGGCTGGAGATATTTTGTATGCTCTTTGTTTAATTGGCATTGCATCTCCAGTCTTGGTCTGATACTGAATTATGTTAGTTCTGCCAAATTTGTTTTCACTGGCAAAGATATTGTTGAAATTGTTAAATAATATCTTAAGCTGCATATGTTGTAGTAAGTTTAGATTTTCTAAGTTTATCTGTTTTAATTGTTCTGGTTGAAACAGATAACATTTTTCTTGTTCATATATTGTTTGAAATATAATATTTACATATCTACACAGTTATGGAAAGTCTGAAATGGTGTTTGGCAGTTGGTTTTCAATTTTAATGGTCAAATATCTAATGATAGTTCTTTTTGGTATCTTGATAGTGTTTTTCATGTTGTTGTAAATAAGAATTTTGATGTAACTGTGATTCTTAACTGGTATGTATAGATTGACTAATCCAATTTTTCCTGATTTACAAAGTTTCGTTTTTGCCTCAAAAATCTGAACCTGATCTTTTATTTTTCTCTTTATAACTACCATGTACTGGTTATATAGTGGAATAAAGATTGATTGATAAAAATAATTTTTCTCTTGTCAGCAATTTTTTTCTCTGCTATGTTAACTGATACATTTATTCTATCTGTTAATCCGAATTTCTGTATTTCTCTAGCTGTAATCCCTAATTCTTTCCTGTTTTCTATTAATACTAATTAAGCTATTTTAACCAGAGACAGAAATATTGTCTGTGTTATCTTTTTGTTTGGCTTTATGATGTAGATCTTTTCTAAATCATTTTGTAGTATTGCAATGATATTTTTTACATATTTTGTGTCAATTATTTCTCCTCTTATATTAAATCTTTTTTTCACTAAACTACTTCTGGATGCTAATTAAACTATGGTTGTTGCTAGAATTTTCAGAGCTACTTTAAGATTAATGCAGATATGTGAATATGATTCCAATTTGATAGCATTTTTTCTTGGATATCTCAGATCAAATTCAGTATTGGTATTATGCGTTTGTTTTGACATAATACCTTCATCATTATTGCTGAACCATCTCAGTTCTTGCTCCTTGATAAAGTCAAAAAGCATGATATATTATTTTGGGTTTGAATTGGGATTTGAATTGTTGTTATTTTCATTGCCATTTTAAATAAAGCTGGAACTGTTGTTGTTGTTATTGTCAGAGTTTGAACTGAGATTAAAAATTGATTTCAATTTTAATGTATAGCTGCTGATTGGTTCTTTTTGGATTGTGTAGATCATGCATAATTGTGAATTGTAAATAAGATTACACTTATTACAATACTGAAAGCCACATAGAATTAAACAGTGGTTACATAATTGGATGTTAATTTTTTTTAAGCACTGTTTCTGTTCTTCTTTTGTGAATGCTAAATTCTGATAATGGTTGTGAAATTTTTCTGGTCCTGTTTTTATGTCAAAAAAAGCATTAGGATTTGGAATGAGGATGATGTCAACTGGTTCTGGAGGATTATTTTTGATTTCCAGTATTTTGCTGGATGTAACTCCTTTAATTTTCGCATTTGCCATTCACCAGATCTTGTCTTCATTATGTGAGTAACTGTCTAAACAAGAAATTGCTTGGTGCTAGGCTGCAATAATGAGAGTTCCATAATTTATTCAGTTGCTGATGAGAATCATATATTGGCACAAAGTGTCATATGTTCCTCTTCATCCAGGAATGTCATTTCACATTTTTTTGTCGAGTAATTGTTCTCCACAAGCAAGACATAGTTTGTTGTCCTATTTTCTTTGCTTTTTTAGTCTTCCAAAGCATTCTAGGATGCATGAGCAGCAGTAGAATTTGGTTGCCATAAAGTATTTCTTATTGTCACCATAGCATACACCCATTAATGACAATTTTTTGCCACAATCAACACATACCAGTTTTGGTTGGCAATAGTTAAGTGGTAATGTGGGGTATAGATGTATGGAATATAGGTGGTGGTAATAGTTGGTGCTGGCTCTTCTTTTTTCTCTTTTTCTTTTTCTTTGTTATTCCTTTTTCACTCTCAAGTTGGCATTAGCTTAGTACTGTTATCATCAGTCCATTATATTTGGTCAGTATTTTTGGTAAGTTTTTTTTTTTTTTTTTCTTTTCCATTGTCATCCCAAGATAGTATTGGTAATAGTTTGTTGTAATTAGTGTTGGCCCATGAGATTTAGTAGGCTTTTCAGGTAGGTTTTTTTTTCTTCTTCGAATTTGATGAGCAGCTTGTTGTTAGTAGTAGTCTTGAAATAACCACAAGTAGCTGGCACCCTTGTGTGGTGGCCATTTTGGCTGAGCTGCAGTTCTTGAGTGTTCTAGTCAAGCATAACATTGGTTTTAGACAGCCAGTTGTTCCCAATAAAAGCTTGGTATTGAGTTGCTTCCATTACAAAAACTTTGATAAGTATGGTAATGTCATTGATTTCAATAGGTAAGTTATCAATTTTGCCAATTGGAGTTTTGGTTGCTTCATTGGCTGTTATGATTCTGGTGCTGGCAGCATGATTAACTCAGTGACCTAATTGGTTTATAAGTTGTTATGTGATAATACTGCCTGCTGGACCACTATCTAAGATCAGTTTTATGGTCTGACTATTGACTTTAGCAATAGTGTACATGGCAGTGATGGGTTTTTCTTCAAGCATGGTTCTACTAAAAAATAGTGTTTGTAATGATTCTTCAAATTTAAATGAAAAGATTGCTGCTAGTGATTTATTATTAGTTATGGTGGCTGGAGGTATGTTGCTGGTAAATGATTTGTTTTGGTTGGGTTTTTAGTTGTTGGATAAGGTGTCTTTTGGGGTAACTATGAGACTTAAATAGTGTTGAGAATTTAGGTTTTGGGTGTATCTAATCTCCAAATTCTAAGAGTGTGTTCTAATTGTTGAGTGAAAGAACTGGAAATTAGTTGATGGACAACCATTGCTAATCTTCAGTTTTGTTGTGTCATTCTCAGTCTTTGTGTTCCAGTTTGAGATAAGTTTTGTGGTGGTGTTACTTGAAGAAAAAAAGCTTATCAAAAAAAGAAGAAAAAACATGATCTGAAGAAAAATGTGACAAAACATAAAGGGATACAAAATAGCACACAATAATATTGGATAATGTATTATAACATAGAATAATGTGTTATAATGTAGAATAATGTGTTATAATGCAGGATAACACAGAATAATGTGTAATAATATTAAATAATGTGTTATAACATAGAAAAATTAATTATAATATAAAAAAATAAAGCAATAGCTAGCAAGAACAGATGATTTAAAGCAATCCTGTAAAACTAGAAAATACATATATATAGCAGTAGCATTAGAAGCAAAAAAGACAGAATCTCCAGACAGAAATTCATTAGTTATCATTCTCCAATTAGAAATCATATTATTCCAAAATATCAATAAATATACTTATTCAGCATTTCAAATTCAATTGTTTGCTATCAACTCTAAAATGTTGATAATAATTAATATTTAAAGCATGCAGAAACAATAGCCCTTGATCACAGCTATTGATGGAATACTAACTTACATTGTCTTAACTTATTGTTTTTGTTTTTTTTTATCTCTTTATTTTTGTTTTATTTTGTTGTGTATACTAATTGATTAAAGATTAAGTGCTAAGTATTAATGTTAAGAATTGTCTGGTAAAAAAACTCTGCAAGTGGGTAGAACATATAAGAATTACGGATTGCTTACCAGAGAATTACTGGCCACCATGCTAAGAAAAAAATTGATGGAATTGCAATTCTGGAAAGCTATGGATAAAATAACATGGGAATCTTTGTCTATTATACAAAGAACTCCAATCAAAACCTTCAAATTGAAACACCTTCAGACATTACTAACATTATCAATTAAGCACCAAGTTATGGGTTTGTTATTTGCTTTGAGACCCCAAATAATTACTTGTAATATTTAGTGCTCTTTGTGAAATATAATTTTACAGAGAACCAGTACTAATACACAACCATCCAAAAGTGGCAGAACCACAAAGAATAGAAACAAACCATTTAAGATTTGGCAAATTTTTATTTCAATACTACTGTTAACACTTGAGATTAATCAACAATCACCTATTAGCAGAATCAGTTTTTAATTTCTATGTCAATAAGAGAATTTCATATTTGTTAGAAGTACCAGTAAAAACCAATTCAGCCAGAAGAAATTTCTACAACAAATTAATCCAAAGAAAAAATTTCTATAACAAATTAATCCAAAATACTAGCCTACTAGCAAATTATAATTTTACAGCAATCTTCACTAAAATTAATAAAGAAATTAAAATCTACACTTAACAAAAATATCTAATTACCTACACAAACAAAGGCAAAAGAAAACCACAAACACCAACAGTAACACCCTAAAAAATACGACCATCTACTTAGAAGAAAACAAGACTTAAATCACCAACAAATTTATCATACTACTATACATCCAAAAGTGCCATCAACATCTCATTAACAGGTATGTCTACATCAAATGCAAAAACCTTATTGGCACAAATACTCTTTCAAAGTAAACAATTAAAAACTGATCTATTAGAAACCTACAGTGAATATTTCAAAGAATTTAAGTCACAATTATCAATGCTATCAGGATTACAATCACTGTCACCTTCACCAGATTTCAGAATCATGAATCTTTGAGAAGTAACAGAATTAAAGAAAGAAAAAAATAACAATCAAAAATTCAATTACCAAAACCCAATTATTAAAAACCCAAAAATCAAAACCACAAATGTTCAAACTCAGCAAAACCTGATTTTAGAAAATCCAGAAATTAAAGTTTTGAATCTTCAAACTCCACAAAATCAGAACAATCCAAATCCCAACATTAATAATCAACAAAACTTATCTTTAGTAATTGTTATCAACTCATCACTAGTTGCCACACAACAACAGTCACTGTCACAATCTCAAATTTAGTTACCACCACAACAACAACAACAACAGCAACCAAACTTGGATCTAATGACCTATGCCCCAATAGCAAAACTCGAAAAGTTCATGGATGAAGAAGATGACATTCAGGTATAGCTAAACAATATTGAAAAGGCCATTACAACCAATAGATGGAATGACACCAGAGCCATGTAGGTCATTCCATATTTCCTTTAGAATACTGCCAACTTGTGGTATCAAAGTCTGGGTAACAAACCCCAGGATTTTAATGCATTTAAGCTTGCATTTCTACAATATTTTAGCAATAATAATAGCATTAACTGCTTAGCCAATATCTTTACTATCATTAAACAAAGAGAAACTGAAGCAGTTACTACATACTTGGAATGCTTCTACAAAAATCTGTGCCAAATTCAGGCAATACAAATTGATTATTTCACAGTACCACAAATCCTAAACCAATTCATTAGAGGCCTGTGTAGCAGTATCTTCTAATGTATATGTTTCTTGCATTCAGCAGATCTTCAAGTTGCCATTACAAACACCAGAGATTTTGAAACAGCTGAATTTGAAGCCAACCATGCCCAAGCCATAAATCTAGTGATAAACAGATTATCTGAATTGAATTCCAAATTGAAACAATTCAGTAATTCAATTAATCAGAAACTAGAAGAATACTTAGCTGACAATCAAGCAATTTATTAGCCTCCATAATAATGCAATAATTTAGGAAATGTAAATCATTTCCGAAATCAGTTGCATCCTTCATTATTATCATCCAATTAGCCATGGCAGCAAGAGATACATAGTTGCTACAATTGTGGTAAACAAGATCACATCAGAGCTAGCTGCTGAGTTTATAGCAATAATTCACAATTAGAGAATCAATATTAAAACCTTGATTGCAAATTTCAAACTCCAAACCACTATTTAAATCAAGATCACAATAAACCACACTATACTCAAGTAATACAGCAACCAATCTACCAAACTCCAGCACCAGTTATCTACCAACTACAGCCACAAGTGATATATCAGCCACAACAAATTCAAATTTCACCACACAATCTAATTCAGATGTTATCTGGAAACCAAAGACCAAAAATTGTCCAGTAAAACTGAAGATCAGCAATAGTTGTACATCAATTGATTCCCAATTCATCCAATTATGTCTTAAGATTATGTTCCAGAAATTCGGAAAATGAGTACAACCAAAATCTGAGTTTTCAGAACTATCTGAGTCTCCTAATTACCCCAGAAAATGTCTTGACCAATAACAACCTTGAAACCTCCCCAAAGCAAACGATCAATAACAATATACTTTCAGCCATTATCACCAATAATGAATCCCTAACAGCAATTTTTCATTTTGAACTTAAGAAAACTACACCAGTTCTATTGTTTAGCAGAGCCACTCTTGACACCAAACTCATTACTGCAATATACACTAAAGTCAATGGTCAATCCATCAAACTGATTTTAGACAGCAGTTCAGCAGGCAGCATCATTACACAACAACTCATAGACCAATTAGGTCACTGAGTTGATTGAGCTGCCAGCACCAGAATTATTACAACTGTTGGAGTGACAAAAACTCCTATTGGCAAAATCAATGACTTCCCTTTTGAAGTCAACAACATAATTGCACTCATCAAATTCCTTGTAATGAAAACAACTTAATACCAAGCACTAATTAGTAATGACTGGTTGTTCAAAACCAATACTGTGCTTGATTGGACCACACAAAAGCTCCAACTCAGCCAAAATGGTCAACACACATGTGTATCAGCCACATGTGGTTATTTCAAAATAAACACTAACCCAACACTACACATCAAATTGAAAGAGGAAGAAAAAAAACCTATCTGGAAAGCCTACCAAATTTCATGGGCTAACACCAACCACAATAAATTATCACCAATACTGTCTTGAGACAACAAAGAAAAAGAAATAGAAAAAGACAAGTTACAAAATAATACTATCAACAAAATTACCAGTGGCTGGAGAAGTTTCTATTTAACTAATACCAGACTAGAACCATCCTATATTCCACTCAAATACAAAGACTGCCAGAAAAAATTGTTCTTCATAAGAGCTTGAATTGTGTCCAACAAAGACTACTGGACACAAACCCATTACTATTGCAAATTATGCCACCATGAACGCTATGGCTACCCAAAACGCCAAGGCAAGAGAACAATGAATCATGTTTCACTTGTGGTGAACAACTGCTCAACAAAAAGATGTGGAACAACATTCCTGGTCAAAAAAAATCTGCAACACATCATGTCAATACACAATTCTTATTAACAACTGGATAAGTTGAGAAATTCCAATAACTGCAGCCTGGTATTGAGCAATCTCTTATCTAAACAATTACCCACACAACAAAAGTGAGATTTGGAGAATAACCAATACCAAGATAGAAGGTGCTTTGTCCAGTAAGATTTTAGAAATAAAGAACAATCCCTCTGAATCAGTTGAAGTTGTTCTTATTCCCAATTCTGATGCCTTTTTAGATATTGAGACAGGCCCAGAAAAATTTTATGAACACTATTAAAATTTAGCACCCACTCAAAAAAAACAAGAACAGCACTTGGAAGAAATAAAAACTCAATTATGTAACCATTGTTTAATCCTATATGACTTTCAGTATTGTAATAAGTATGATCTTATCTACAATCTACCATCACGCAGAATCTACACAATTCCAGAAGAGGAACAACCAATCAGCAGCTGTGCATCAAAATTGAATTCAACTTTCAATCCCAATTCAAATCTTGACGACAATGACAACAATAGTTCCAACTCTGTTCAAAATGACAACAGCAATAACAACAACAATTTAAACTCAAATTTAGACTCCAAACAGTATATCATGCTTCCTAATCTCTCCAAAAAGCAGGAACTTAGATGGTTCAGTAACAACAATGAAAGTATTATGCCAGAATGCATACATGATACCAATGCAGAGTTTGATCTAAGATATCCAGAAAAAGATGCCATAAAATTAGAACCACATTCACACATCTGTATTAATCTTAAAGTAGTACTGGAAATCCCTGCAACAACAATGATTCAATTAACATCTAGAAGTAGCTTAGCAAAAAAAAGAATCAGCATCAGAAAAGAAATAATTGATACCAGATATGTAAAAAATATCATTGTTATATTACAAAATGACTCAGAAAAGATCTATATCATAGAGCTAAATGAAAAAATAGCACAGGCAATATTCCTGTTTCTGGTTAAAGTAGCTTAATTAATATCAGTAAAAAACAGGAAAGAATTAAAAATTACAGCTAGAGAGATACAGAGATTTGGATCAACAGGTAAAATAAATGTATCAGTCAATATGGTAGAAGAAAAAGTTATTAACAAGGGAAAAATTATATCCACCTGTCAATCAATTTTCATTCTGCCATATAACTAGTACATGTTAACTATAGAAAGAAAAGTGAAGAATCAGGCACAAATTTTTGAACCATTTGCAAATCAGGAGAAATTGGACTTACCAATCTCTACATACCAGCCAAAAACAAGAATCATATCAAAATTTTTATCTACAATGCAACAGGAAACATCATAAAAATACCAAAAGGAACCACCATCAGATATTTAAGCACTGAAGTTAAAAAACAGCCACCAAATTCTATTTTAAATTTTCTACAGCTTTGCAGATATGTGAATATCACATCATAAACAATTTATAGACGAAATGAATATTATCTGTTTTAACCAAAACAATTAGAACAAATGAACATGAGAAACTTAAACTCACTTCAACATATGTAGCTCAAGATGTTACTCAACAACTTTAATAATATTTTTGCCAGCAAAAATGAATTTGGCTATACTGACATCATCTAGCATTAGATCAAGACTGAAGATATGATGCCAATAAAACAACAAGCATACAGAGTACCACTAGCCAACCATGAAATCATTTATCAAAAAATCAATCAGATGTTTGACAACAGGCTTATTCAGCTATCAATAAGCCCATGGTCATCATCAGTCGTATTAGTTTGTAAGAAAAATGGGAAAATCCACTTTTGTATAGATTACAAGAAACTGAATGGAGTAACAAAAAGAGATAGCTACCCAACTCCAAAGATTCAAGAACTGTTTGATGCTTTTGAAGAAAAGAAATGGTTCCCAACTTTGGACTTAAACAATGATTACTGGCAAGTAGCCATGAAACTGAAAGATAAAAAGAAAACAGCTTTTACAATACAAAAAGGGAATTTCAAATTTGAAGTAATGCTATTTGGTTTGATAAATGCACCAGCCATCTTCCAATGACTAATAAAAATTGTTTACATCAGACTACTATAGAAATTAGTAGTTGTTTACTTAGATAACACAAATGTGTTCTTCAAGATATTCAACAATTATTTACATCATTTCGAACAAATGTTTAAAAGACTAAAAAGAATCAGATTAAAATTAAATGCAACCAAGTGTTTTTTTGGAAAAACTGATCTCAAGTTTTTGGAACATGTTGTGAGCAAAAATGGTATCAAAACAGATCTAAACAAGATTGAGATAGTCAAAAACTTTTTAGTACAAACCAATTTGACAGAACTAAGAGCATTCTTGGAATTTGCTAAATACTATTGCTGCTTTATCAAAGACTTTTTTAAACTGGCCCAGCCATTACACCAGCTCTAATTAAAAAACATCAAGTATGCATAGACAGAAAACCAGTAAAAAGCTTTTGATATATTAAGAAGAAAGCTTTTTTAAGCTCTAGTGTTGATGTATTTAGATCACAACAAACTATTCATCATCTCCACTAATGTATCAGGCCAAGCATTGGGAGCAGTACTATCACAGAAAAGACTGGATAGAAGAAAACATCCAGTAGTATATGCCAGTTGAAGTTTGAGTTCAGCTAAAAAAAACAATAGAACACCAGCATTAGAACATTTAGCAATCTATTAAGCAGTTATGAAATAAAAAGAATACTTAAGCCAGAAGTTCAACATATACACTGATCATAAAGAATTGATTTCAATCCAGAAGCAAAAATTTGGAGATGATTGTCACACTTAATAGAAAATAGAACTTTTATCATTTAAATATATTATACACTACAAAAAAAGAAAAAAAAATAGAAATGCTGATGGTTTATCACTAATAAGACAAATTTAAGAACACTTCAACCCAAAAATATAACAAAAAATGAATACACAAAAATATTAACAACTTCAACATTTTATAAATACTTAATGATTCAAGGAGAAATTATTTCAAAAGAAACAAAACCATATCAAACAACAATTCAAATATTTTATCACTTACCAAAATATACTTTATTGGAAAAACAAAAAAAATCTAGATCAACCAACCAGAGTAATTACAGAACCAAAAAAAAAAACAATATTATTCAACATGTACTCTAATCTAACAGCAGGACATTTTTACAAAGAAGCAATCATGAAAAAAACTAGAAATAAATATTATTGGCCATCTATGTATCCAAACATTATCTAATACATGCAAAATTGTGATGCTTGTCAGAGAAGAGGAGGAATAAGACCCAATGAGCCATTAAGACCAATTAAAGTAAGACAACCATTTGAGTGTATTGGAATTGACTTAGTTAAATCATTAATAATAACTAGCAAAAAAAACAGATACACCACAGTAGCCATAAATTAACTTACTAAATGGAGAAACAAAAGCAATTCAAAGAGCAGATGCAGAATCTGTTGCCAAATTCATTCATCAAGATCTGATTTGTTAACACAAATGTCCAAAAGAATTATTATTCGACCAAAAAACTCACTTTGTAAATAGAATATTAACAGAACTGAATCAAAGATTTAGAATGAAGAGACCATTATCATCATCATATTATTTACAAAACAATAGATTAGTTGAAAGATTTAATAAAACATTGTGTAAAGCAATAGCCAAAATCAGCCAAGAAAACCAGAACAAATAGAATTTATTCATACCATTAGTATTATTTGCTTATCGAATGATAAAACAAGATACTACACAAGCAACACTATTTAAATTAGTATACAGTAAAAAAACAACATTACCAGTTGAAATAGAAGTTAATACATATCCAACAAAACCAATAACAGAAGACAATTTTCAAAAAACATTGCTAAGAAAAACATATGACTTAATGGAAACACTAAAAAACAAATGGCAAAGAGCAGTTAATAACATTCAAAAAATCACAAGAAAAACAAAAAAAAAAGCACAATAACTAACTATCAGATAAACCAGTCGAATTCAGAATTGAAAACAAAGTATTGTTACATCATACCAAAGCAGAAAAACAATGGAATAGAAAGTTTGATCCAAAATAGGATGGATCATTTTACATACACAAAATTTTAGGAAACAGATCTTACAAGTTATGATTAGAAAACAGAATTCTGAAAAGAACAGCACATGGAAATCATTTAAAAATTTATCAAACACAAGGATCAACATCAGTGGAATCACAACTAAAAGCACAAATTTTATTAATCAGACCAGAAGATATATCATAAAATATGGAACCAATTATAATCATTAAGACATAGCTATATACATGCCAAAATCTAGATATTATGTGCATATAAGTCTCAAAACCACAAAAAAAAGAATGATAGAAATTTCAAACATGGACTTTTCAAACAAAATTTTAAAATTATCTAAACAATTATTTAACAAAATTCAAAAATCTACATCTCAAATAAAAATTATAATTGATAAAAAAGAGATAAGATATAGAGATAAGAGAAAGAAAAGGATGGGTAAGAGTTCAACTAGAACTAACTATTCTCATTTCTATATTCTGCCCAAGAAAGAAATTTTACAAAAAGAAATTAAATATACTTCTTAGGTGAAATGTGGAGAAAAAAGAGGAGAGGAAGAAGAAAGAGTGAAAAAATTAGATAGAAGACAAAAACAATTATATACAACATACTTGGTCTTGAAACTAGAAAAAATTAAAGAATCTTTAGCTCATGTGACCAAACTCCCTGAAACAAAAGAGTAGACACCAGACAATGTCTAGAAGTGGAAAAAAAAACTCCTTCTAACATATTGATTTTACAAAATCAAAGAACAATTAGACTTAAAAAACCCATATGGAAACTACAACCAGAAAATTTTTAACAAAGAAACAATATGATAAGTAGAAAAATTTGTAGGAAGGAGCAACCTAACACTATACTACAAGGCAGTATATCAATTATATGTTACTTTCTGACATTGTTCAAACATACTATTGGATGGATCTTTGAAAAAAATAACAGTCAACAACATAAAACAAATGACCAATCAACAGTTCAAAGATCTACAAAAAGCCATAGTCAACATAACCATCAAACATTACATAAACAAAGTTCTATTAACAAACATAACTGACTTTATAAAAACTCAATATTAAAAAAGGAAGAAATAATATTACTTGAAAAAAGAAAGCCTATCAAAGAAAGAAGGAAAAATGTGATCTGAAAAAAAACGTGATAAAATGTAAAAAGACACAGAATAGCACACAATAATGTTGGATAATGTGTTATAACATAGGATAATATGTTATAATATGGGATAACATGTTATAATGCAGAATAACACAGAATAATGTGTAATAATATTAGATAACATATTATAATATAGGATAATTAGTTATAATATAAGAAAATAAAGTGATAATTAGCAAGAACAGATGATCTAAAGTAACCTTGTAAAACTAGAAAATACATATATATAGCAGTATCATTAAAAGCAGAAAAGACAAATCGCCAAACAGAAATTCATTAGTTACTGTTTCTTAGTTAGAAACCATATTATTCCAAAATATTAATAAATATACTTATTCAGCATTTCAAATCCAATTGTTTGTTATCAATTCTAAAATGTTGATAGTAATTGATACTTAAAACATGTGGGAACAATAGCCTTTGATCACAGCTATTGATAGAATACTAACTTATATTGTCTTGGCTTATTGTCTTTATTTTTTTTTATCTCTTTATTTTTGCTTTATTTTGTTGTATATATTAATTGATTGAAAATTAAGTGCTAAGTATTAACATCAAAAATTGCCTAGTAAAAAATCTCTGTAAGTAAATAAAATGCATAAGAATTATGGATTGCTTATCAGAAAATTGCCAGCCATTATGCTGAAAAAAAAATTGATGGAATTGTAATTCTGAGAAGCTACAAATAAAATAACATAGGAATCTCTGTCTATTATACAAAAAACTTTAATCAAAACCTTTAGATCAAAACATCTTCAGACATTACTAATATCATCAATTGAGCACCAAGTTATGGGTTTATTATTTGCTTTAAAATCCCAAATAATCACTTGTAACAGCAGTGTTTGAATTTGTTGAGACTAGTATATTACTTGCAACTGTGGCTGATAAATAACAAATGTTGTTAGCTAATAGATTGGTACTTAATATACTGGTGGTTGATAAATTGGTTGTTACATCATTTGAATGTAATAAGATAAGTATTGATCCTGATTTGAGTATTGATTCAGAGTTTGAAACCTGTGATTGGAATTTCTATATTGATTTTCTGATTATAAATTATTATTATAAAAATAGCAGTCAATTTTCAAATGGCCTTGTTTACCACAATTATGACAGATACACATTTCTTGCTGCCATAGCTGATTGGATAATGATAAGAGATGCAACTAATTTTGGGAGTAATTTATGTTTCCGGAATTATTGTATCATTGAGGTGGCTGATAAATTGCACAATTGTCAGCTAAGTATCCTTTTAATTTCTGATTAATTGAATTACTGAGTTGTTTTGATTTGAAATTTAATTCAGATGATTCATTCATCACTAAATTGATGGCTTAAGTGTGATTAGCTTCAAGTTCTGCAAATTCAAAATCTCATGTATTGGTAACTGTATCTTGAAAAGTTTGTGGATGCATTGGGTGTATGCATTGGAGAATACTATTGCACAGTCCACAGATGAACTGGTTCAAAATCTGTGGTGCTGTAAAATAATTTGCATCAATTGCTTGTATTTGGCACAAGTTATTATGGAAGCATTCTAAGTAAGTAGTGACTGCTTTAGTTTCTCCTTACTTAATAGTGGTGAAGGTATTGGCTAAGTGATTAATACTGTTGTTGTTGCTAAAATATCTCAAAAACTCAAGTTTAAATGTATTGAAATTCTAAGGTTTGTTGACCAAGCTCTGATACAATAAGTTGGCAGTATTCTGAAAGAAGTATGGAATGATTTGCATGGCTCATGTATTATTCTATCTGTTGGCTACAATGGCTTTCTCCATATTGTTTAGTCACACTTGGGCATCATCTTCTTTGCTGGTGAATTTTTCAAGTTTTGCTATTGGGGTGTAGGCTATTGAATCCAAGTTTGGTTGTTGTGATGGTTGAAGTAGTAATTGCTGAGGTAGTATTGGTGGCTGTTGAAGTTGTTCAGCAATTGAATCAATTGGTTGTTGATTAATAATAATTACTGGAGGTAAGTTTTGCTAATTAATTAACTTAAGATTTGGATTTTTTTGAGTTTGCTGGGTTTTAATATTTAGAGTTTTCACTTCCAGATTTTCTGCAATCAGATTTTGATAATTAAATTCTTAATACTCTTCTTTTTTTTCTTGTGATGCCATTATTTTCCAAAGACTTGCAATTCTAAAATCTGGTAGAAGTGGCAGTAATTGGAATCCTGATGGTGTTGAGGATTGTGATTTGAATCTTTCAAAGTAATCACCATATGTTCTCAATAACTCTGCTTTCTTTTGTTTACTTTGAAATGGGAGTCATCCAAATGTTGATGTTGCATTTGATGTGAACATGACTGCTGATATGATATTAATAGTACTTCCAGATATGTGATAGTATGATGGATATAGAGGAGATTTGATTCTTTGTTTTTTCTATGTTGGTAATTGTATTTTTTTTGGAGTTGCTGCTGGTGTTTGTAACTTTCCTTTACTTTTATTTGCATAGATAATAGGGAATTGTTGTTGAGTGTATCTTTCAATTTTTTGATTGATTTTTCTGATGATTGGTGCGAAACTGTAATTTTGTGATAAGCTAGTATATTAAATTAATTCTGTATAAAAATTTTTTTTTGCTGACTTAATGTCAATTGGTCTTCTCAGAAAATCTGTGATTCTTTTGTTAACATAAAAGTTGAATGCTGATTCTGCTGGATAATGGTTGTTGGTTAAGCCCAATTGTTGGCTGTACTGCTAAAATAAAAATTTAGTGAATTTTAGATGGTTTGTTTTTATTATTTCTGATTTTGCCACTTTTGGATAATTGTTGTTAGTGCCAGTTCTCTGTAGAATTATACTTTACAGGAAGCATCAAATATTACAGGTGATTATTTGGGGTCTTAAAGCAAATAAAAAACCTGTAACTTGGTGTTCAATTAATATAATAATGTTGGTTTCTAAAAATTAACTATATCTGAAGGTTTTTGTTGAGTCTTTTGTATAATAAACAGAAATTCCAATATGATTTTCTTTAAATGGTGTTTCTAATATCAACCTGTGGGTTAAGTAGTTGTTGTCTGTCACTTCCCGGAATCACAATTCTGTCAATTTTTTTCTTGGCATAGTGGCCAACAATCTCTTGGTAAGCTATTTTCAAATCTGAGTGTTTACTCTTATTCCTGGGTCTTTTACCAGTGCTATATTCTGATGTCAGTAACTCAGAGCTTTAATTTTTTAACCAATTTAATACACAATGAGAAATAACAAAACAAAAAAAAGAAAATAAAAGAAAATAAAGAATAAGCCAAGACAATAAATGTTAATATTATATTAATAGCTGTGATCAAGAGCTATTGTTCCAATGTGGTTAAGTATCAATTACTATTAACAAAAAGTGTTGATAGTGGATAGTGAATTTGAAATATTGAATAATTATTTATTGATATTTTGTAATGTAAAAGATTGCTTAGATCAAATCTAAACTAAGAGGTCTGTCTTTTCTGCTTCTAATGCTATTGTTATATATACTTAATTTATGTTCTATAAGATTGCTTACATTCTCAAGCAGTGTGCTATGATTTTTTGAACAATGCTCATATTGCTAAGCAATGTGCCTTAATTTTTTAATATCACTCCATATTGCTGAGCAATGTGCTTATATGCTAACTACTACTTCTTTATTGGTTTACTATTTTCTATATCTGTTTTTTTTATGAGTAACACCAAATGAAAAATCTTGAATTCATACAAAAAACCAAAAATAAATAGGCTTTTTTAGTTGTATCCAAAAAAGATGGAACTTTACACTTCTGTGTCAACTACTGCTAATTAAATGTCATTACTATAAGAGATATATACCTACTCTTCAAAATTAATACAATGCTAGACAAATTCAATGATGCTGCTTTCTTTTTAACTATTGATTTAACTGCTAAATTCTGGCAAGTAGAGATAGATCTAGAAAATAGAAAGAAAACTGTTTTTATTATCAAGTATGACATCTATAAATCCACAATTATGTCTTTTAGTTTCATCAATGCTTCTTCTACTTTTTAACACCTAATAAACAAAGTGTTTGAATCAGTAAAAAAAAACTTTGTTCTGGTCTATCTGGATGATATAATAGTATACTCAAAAATCTGAGATGAACACTTTGAACACTTGTAAAAGGTTTTTGATCTCTTTAAAAATCCTGGCCTTAAAATAAATTCAATCAAATTTTTTTTTGAACAACAATCCACTTAGTTCTTTGGTTATCTTATTACAAAAGATGAAATCTTCTCTAATTCAGCTAAAGTTGAAAAGTTCAGAACATTAGACAACCAATAAATGTTCTTAAACTATGTTTTTTTCTTAATTTGCTTCTTACTATTACAAATTTATCAAGAATTTTTCCAAAATTGCTTTTCTTCTTAATTAGCTATTCAAAAAAAATGACAATTATCACTGGAGCACTCATCAACAAAAAGCTTTTGAAACTTTGAAGGAAAAACTTATTATTAAACCAATCTTTAAACAACCTGACCTAAACCAACTTTTTATTCTGCACATTAATGCATCTGGTTATAGACTTGGTGCTGTTTTATTACAAAAAATTGAAGATAATAGGAAACATACTATAGTATATATCAGTAAAACTCTTACACCAACAGAAAAAAACTATTCAGTTACTGAACAAGAATGCTTGACAGTAGTTTGGGCTACTAGTTACTGAGACCAATATCTTTTTAATATAAAATTCTTAGTAGTAACAGATTATTAAGTCTTGATTTGACTGCACAATAAAAAGAAGCTAGAACACAAACAAATAACTTGCTAGATACTTTATGTAAATGAATTTGACTATAATATTCAATACTACAAAGGAGCAAATTATCAAAATTTCAACACTTTTTCTAGACTTATCATTCAGTAATAGTACAGTCTCTTAACCAAACTAACTTAATTATTAGTAATACTCTCATAAACAAACATAATAATAAACTTGGACAACTACTCTGCTTTAATAGAATTTTTGGGTAAAAAACAATATCTACCAGAATACACTCAACAGCAAAGAGAACATTTGTACAAACAATTAAATTTCTATTTAATTTATTAAAACTAACTTTACAAAAGAAATAGAAAAGATCTTGATTATTCCTAAAAAGTCATTAGATTTGAAGAAAAAAAATTGTGATCTATAACATGTATACTGATTCATTAGCTAGACACTTTAGAAAAACAAATACAATTCAGAAAACTTTAGCTTACTATTATTAGTCTATCTTAAGAAAAAACATTGTTGAGTTCATTAAAACCTGTAACATCTGCCAAAAAAAAAGAAAATCCAACCAGAAGAAAGATATTCATCCAATCTCTATTGACTAACTATTTGACAAAATTGGTATAGATGTTGTTGGACTCTTAATAATAACTCTTAACGGCAATAGATACATTATTACAGCTACTGACTATCTTACAAAGTGAGTAGAAACAAGAACCACTCCAGATCAAACAGCAGTTTTAATAGCCAACTTTATTTATAAAGATATTATTTGCTATTATGACTGTTTCAAAAAACTTTTATTTGATAGAAGAAGAGTTTTTCTTAGTACACTGGTTGAAAAACTTTGTAAAAAAATGGAAATACATCATAAACTTTTCTTCTCTTACCACTTGCAAACAAATAGTTTAGTAGAATATTTCAATAGAACACTATGTAAAACCTTAGCTAAAACCAGTAAAAAAACAAACTTATAGAACAAAGTACTGTCTTTAGCTTTGTTTGCTTATAAAACTGTAAATTATGACATAACAAATTATGAATCTTTTTATCTGTTCTATGAATGCATGGCAATACTACCAATAGAAATTGACATTGAAACAATATTTTTTAAAGAAATTACAATAGGGAATTATAAAAACATTTTGCAAAGAAGACTTGATACCATTCTTGACTCATTGATAGAAACACAAATAATTACCTTTGAAAAGATAAAACAGTTTCAAAAAAAGCTTAAGAAAAAAAAAACTTAAAAACACTTTCATTAAGTATTGGTAACTTAATATTGGAATACTGTTCAGACAGAAACAATATCTATGATAATAAATTCTTTAGCCAGTAGAAAAAACTCTTTATAATTAACAAAGTTTTAATCAATAGTTCTTATATTTTTCAAGATTAATCTGAAACAATCTTTAATAATCGTCTTGTTTATGGTACATGACTCAAAAAATATCATAAATGATCTGATTGGTTGTCTGTTGTAGTAATACTGACTTAAATAATCAGCAAAAATCAAGTATAAATAAATATATTATTTCTAAAACAGAAATATTTTCAATTAACATGAATAATTATTTCTTGGATCAAAACATTTAAAACATTTTCTATATTTTTCATAAGTATTAAATCAAAAACTATCCAAATGCTACTCTGATTATTAAAAAACAAATCACTATAACTGATAACAATAGAACACATATTATTATTAGACCCAAAAAAACAATTTTAAAGATACAGGCAAAAATTTTGGGCATTATATAATTAGATATCTCAAAAGTTTTAACTATTGCTAAAAGAACCAAAACTTTAATACAAAAATTTGGTTTCTTAGATACAAAACTCATTTCACCTTAAATATTATATATCTTATCTACCAAAGACTTCAATAAACTAGTTAGCTTTGAATTAAACAAAACTCTTTAAATAGATTATTTTATAAATATCTTGATTTTGCCAGAGCTTAATTTTTTTTAAGAGGATGATATTATGATTAAAACCCATATTTTTTATTAGTTATTACATGTATTAACCACTGATGTCATATAATTAGTTACTTTATTTTTAGATAGTAATCATTGACCTGATTAATGACCCTATTGTTGATCTGATCATTAATCTAATTATTGATCTGATTATTAACCTAGTTGTTAACCTGATCATTGACTCTTTTTGATAGCTATATAAGCAATGAATCTCTTAGCTATAGAAATACATATCAGAAATTGAAGAAATCAAATAAATAAAATAATAACTTTCATCTCAATTTTTCTCTTATCACTAATTTCTCTTTCCTTACCTTCAAGTATTTGAACATCTTAAGATAAAAGATTACTTGTTGGTTATTCTCTACTTTTTTCTTAAAATATGTAATTGTAGCATTTGAAGATTATTAAATAAAATATGACTGAAAAACACATCTGATATCTGATATTGAATTCTAAAAGTACCAATGTAAGACATAGAATTATACCAGTGTGTAATCATTTGTTAACAGTATAAACTATCCTTTTATCTTCAAATTTTTCAGTTATCTTTTAAAAAGTATAATAACTAAGATATTTTATGAGACTGATTTTATATATTAAATTCATACTCATTTAATTCACTTTTTGAAGTTGAATTCTCTTTGATTTTTTTTATTATTTTACAATCTTGTGTTTTTTTGCTATTTATTAGTTTGTTACTTCAATTTATAACACTATTATAAAATAAAATAATCTTATTTTGATTTATTAAAAAAAAATTTTAACACTATTTTTATTCATTAAAGCTGACCAATAATTTAAAGCAGATACAGCAGAGTCCAGTTTAACAAAATAAACAATCCTATATTGTTAAATACTACTAGACTTCAGTATAACATAAGCAATTTTACCAAATATATTAAAAGTTATCTTAATATTAGCAGCAGATATACTCAAAAACATATCATATAGTACAATAACAGCAAAAAAAAAACCAGTTTTTGAAACTACCAAAAACTTTGCAAATTTAAAAATAACCAAACAAACAAAATTTGTAAGCTCAACCAGAAACATAGCATTCAAAGAATTTTAAAAAACAAACTTTATACAAAAAAGCTTAATATTGTCTTTAGAAAAAGATTTTGTACTTAAAAAACCATGCACAGATTGAAAAACAGTTTTAATATAAACCAATTTGATTTTGAAAGTTGTATTAGACACTAAAATAAAAACCACTCACTTAGCAAATTTTTAATAACTAATAATAGTTTTTTAAACATCACTAATGACAGCACCAGAAATCAAGAAAAAAATTAAATTAGTTTTTATCTGATTAGCCCAGTTTTTAAAAAAAAATAATCCAATAAAGACTATTGTTTTGCTTTTAAAATCAGCAATAATTTGCTAAAGAATATCATATTTGACAACACAACCAGTAGTTAATTTTGGCCCATCTTAGATAATGTGTTAGATAATACAACAAATATTTTATCTAAAATCTTATTAATATCACAAAGAAATTTGGTGTAACAATAGCAGAAACAAATAACTGCTTTATTTTTTTGAATTTTTGGTCTTTTTAATTATATTTTTTAAAGAGGTGCTACTAACAGTACTAGATATAAAAACTATAAAAAAAAACTAGCTTGTTAACTAATCTGTTATTAAAAACTTTTGGACTCTTAAATTAGGTGGAAACAACACTAAAATTAATCTAAATATGTCTCTTTAAAGAAACTTTAATTGGTAAAAAACCAGCCAAAAATGAAAAAAATATTTTAGTAGTTATTAAAAACAGTTTTTCATGATTATTAAGTAAGGAAAAAATTTTTAAAACATTTTCTCTAGCTGTTTCTATAATATTAAACATAGTTTTTAACTTATAGGTTTAATAATATTTTCTTTTAATTTATATTAATAACAATATTTTTTTTAATATAATAATTGAAATTAGTTTTAATAAAATATTTGTTATAATTAAAGATTTTTTAATAAAAAAACCATTAGTTTGTTTAAGATTACCAATAAATTTTGAAAATATTACAATAATTATGTTTTAAAACTATTTTTTTTTTTTTTTTTATATTTTTAACGAGTGCAGCCCAACCATAATCTAGACTAAGATACAAAAAAAGTAGTTAACTAAACATGGTTTATGCATTGACTACATGTGACTGGCCACTCAAGTCAATCAAGGCAATACTACACACCTATAGAAACACAAACCCTACTAATTGCACTAGAGAAAAACAAGAACCTCTCCTTAAAGCCAAAACTGACACTAAGTGAATCCAGAATGTTGATAAGTCAAATAGCACCAGCAGAGAGAGGTGAGGAGGACACACCAACAGGACCAGGCACAATACTATCATCACCAATCAAGTCTTCCCTTTCTATGTTCACTCTGAATTTAGCCCTAAAAAGCCAAAGACTCAATCTATGCCACTCGGCCAGATGATGAACAAAATCTACCACTACAAAGATTGCCTTCTTCCTGGCATCAAGAGCCACAGTGGCCTCATCCACTCACCTATTCAGAACAAACCCCTTGCAAAAAACAGAATACAAACCAATATCAGATAATCCCAAAGAGAGATCACTCAGCACAGAAGATGGCAAAGCCAAATCACAACCCAACAGAGATCTCCACAGATTACCAAACTTATTCAAAATATTAGAACAAGCAGAGACATCATTAGCACAAGTAAAAACATGGTCGGAAAGCTCCACATTACCACAAAACAAACACAGAATCCCAGAATAAGCCTTATCATAAAGTCTCTTTCAGATGACAATAGGTAGTCTTAAATGAACAGCTTTCATAAAATATGTGTGAAGAGCAGCAGTGGTCCGACAAGTACTTTCAGAGAACATATAAGAGTCAGAGTGCCAGACCAGAGTAGTGCTATTCCAATCAACATCCAAACCAAATAAACCAGACCAAACACTCTGACCAGGACCAACCTCTCATTGAAGACAACAGACAGAACAAAAGATGTCACAGACAAAGTGGTGAGCATTTCCAGAAACCACCTTACCATTAGCAACCATATATCTATCAGAAATTCCAGCAGGGAGAGAAACTCCAGAGTGTGCAGTCTGATTGGCAAGAGCATCAACCTTAACATTACCAGCAATGTTAGCATGACTCTTAACTTTGATCCAGCAGACAGAAAAGTCCTTGGATTTAATCAAATTAACAACATGATGCCATTCTATTCAACACTTGTTGTGATAATTAGGTTGTAAAAGACCCAATTCAAAAACACATGCATCAATAGACGTCTGACTGTCAGTATATAAGGCAACCAAACATGAAGCAGGAACACACATCAGAGCCAAAGCAACAGCCTGCAGCTCTGCCAAAGTAGATAACAGAACACCATGAACTTCCACTTCCAGACTTCTATTCAAACTAGGAAAGTAAGCAGCAGCACCACAAGTCACTTGAGGCATACCCAAACCCTTGAGGAAACTGTTAGTGTAAACACAAAATTCATCAGCTCATAATCCATGCTGGTCATCATAAACACCAGCAAACATAGCTGAATTTAAAACATCAGGGCAAGAGATTGCCAACTCCAAAGAAGGAGAAACATTCAAAAAATTGTTCATATAGGCAGAAGCCTTCATAAACTAACAAGGCACAGAGCTCTTAGAACTCAGTCTTTTTCAATAGTGAAATGTATGCCAATTGATAACAGAACCATTTTTGTCTAAGAGTTGGTCTCCAAAAGCCACTCCAGCTAATTTTAAGGAACAGGCTACATTGAAATACAAGGAATCACCTAAAATTACTGACATTGAGAAGCGGTCAGAAGATTGAAAGGCATTGGGAAGATAGTTGACCAAGAATAATTTATTATCTACAAACAAACAAACCACACCCACCAGAAAATTATTGAAAGTGGTCACCTTCAACTTAACAGAAAATTGGAGAGGATTTAGTGAAGCCCAGCACAAAACTTGTAAATCTAAAAGATGATAGTCAAACAACTGGCCAAGAATCCCAGAGGCATTGGCAAACTGCACAATGGATGCCACTTTGTACTCAGCTTGCAATTGTTCAAAAAACTTCAGACCATAAAGGAACAGATGATATAAGACCTCATTCGGAAAGTTTCTTAGCAGACAAGTCTTCAATCTAAGGCCCTTTCTGATTAAAATGTCCCATTTTTGACACACAACTCTGAAAACAAAACTAAATTGAGTCCGATAACTAACAATAGGTTGTAGAACAGCTGAGACTAAATAAGAAAATTGTTTATCAGATATAGCTTTCTGAAAAACCAAATTCAAAAAAAATTGGACATCCGAACTAACTTTGGCTAGGCTTGGCTTGAACAAGCCATAAGTGGATAAAAAAATACCCAAATATCTATGACTTTTATCAGGCTTAGCAATAGCAATAGCTTGGCCATTGATTGACAAGACTGGAGAACTTACCTTCTTGTTGATAGGAATGGTGACAGTCTTTTTATTGTTAATATTAATATCATTAATAGAGAAAAACTCGCTGGCAATACCAAAAATATGTTGAGTAGAAGCCTGTTCATTCTTCACCCAAATTGTGTCATTAACAAAAGCACCAGCTGCAAAGAACGACATTATACTCCTACTAGTCTCTATCCTACTGGTCTTTGCTACAAAGTTGAAGTTAATCTGATACCCACATAAATGATCCTGTCTTATAATCTCACATAACAGGGGGTCATAGAAAATTCTCCAGAGAAGCAGGAAGAAGATTTCACCCTAATCCAAACCATCATGCACCCTGTATCCATCTGAAAAGTGGAAATCAGTCTTAACTTTGTTGAATCAGTTGTTGTGGATGTTGATAAAAAACCTAATAAACCTGTCACACATTTTGACATGACGTAAACTAGCTTTCAAATGAGGCCAACCAATGGAATTATATGCTTTA
This sequence comes from Geosiphon pyriformis, assembly GCA_016748015.1. Taxonomy (NCBI): domain Eukaryota; kingdom Fungi; phylum Glomeromycota; class Glomeromycetes; order Archaeosporales; family Geosiphonaceae; genus Geosiphon; species Geosiphon pyriformis. Next base: position 86,858 of record JAAOMT010000681.1, on the reverse strand, counting down.
CACATGTTTTGAAGAACCAGCCAAAGCTCACAGTCCTTTTCCAAAGCATCTTCCACAATAAAGCTCACAGCAAAAAAAAGAGATTGAGTAGACATACCCTTGAGGACTGAAAAGTTATTACCATGGAGAACATCAAACTTACTACAAGCAAAAAAAATTCTATCTGAAAGAATTTTTGAAAGAATCTTTCTGGCAGTTTCGATCAAAGCAATAGGTCATGTATTTGAAAGAACACCATCCCAATCATAAGGCTTAGGGATCATAGACACCCAAGTCTTCTTCCAAAGGATTAGAATATCACCAAAATATAAACAATAGTTTAACAAAGCCAACAAACACTCCAAGACCAAAGCATCAGCATGTTTCCAAAGTTCATTGGGGATCCCAAATAAACTAGCAGCTTTGCCATCAGGAAGATTGTTAATTACCAAAGACATCTCACTCATGCTAATATCGCATATGACCAAGCTAAAAGCACTATTATTGACGTAATCCAGAGGGGCATATTGTTGTGCCCAAGGGCCAGACAGAACTGAAAAAGCATTTTTTTTTCTGGTCCAATTAACTATGATGTCATCAACTTTGAGTTTCACTTCATCAGGTTCCAAAATGAGAGAGTCATCGACAACCAAATAGTCCAAGACAACTTTGTGAAAAGGCCATTCCAAGATGCTCTTAATTATCCCACCCTTGTCAGTACTAAATTTTTCCATACACTTATCAATTGCATCTCTGATCACAAGACCTTTGGCCACTTCAGACTCAAAATACTTGAACTTCCTATAATATTTATGAATTTTTGAAAGATGACCCACCAAAATACTATTGCACACACCATTATCAATCATACCATGAACCAAAGATGCCTCAGTAGGGTCAACAACAAACCAAGCATCAACAAAATGATTGAAGCCAGATGCATTATCCAGTTTCAGCATTCTTAACAACTTGACAACTAATAACTCTAACCTAAAGAACTTTGAAAAATGTCTATTTCTAGCACAATTGAATTCACTAAACCAATATTTTGAAAAAACCTTATCAGCAGAAGTGGTTACAGATCTGACCAAAACCCCTCACATCTCATCCAAGTTATTCGTTTCTTTAGAAACTTCAAACTTAGCCAGAGACCCCAAAAGTGCAGACCCAGAAAAATCTTTGAAAAGAGCCCACTTTTTCACATCTGCATTCTTAATTTTAAATTTCCAGCAATTCTTATTAGTATGTTTGTGAAGACTGTTTAGATGAAAGTCCAAAAGGCCACCAAAGCCAACCAATATTGAGACGGCCAAGTGATCTGTGTCAAAAAATTCAGAAACTGAATCAACTTCATGATGCACTACAGCTGATGCCAAAGAATTACTAACAAAAATATAGTCCAAAACTTTGCTCACACCTCTTGAATTGTTCTAGGTAAGAATCTCAGTCAGATGACATCTTTTAAGAGTGTTGACCAAACCCAACCCCAAGCATTTTCTAAGGCTAGCATCCTTCACAAAATTGTCTTCATTGAAATCTCCATCCAAAACAACAAAAGAACTCTTGTTGACAGCATTGACAATAAAAAAGTTAACCACAGAAGCCTGAACAAATCTGTCACAACCAAATGCACACATATACAACCCAATAACCAAAATTGAAAGCTTGTTTTTAAACAGAAGACAAACCAAAAGAACTCTGCTCTTAACCTTTATGACTTTGGAAACATGACAAGCCAAGGAATTATTCATGAAGATGGCAACACCAGCACCACAAAATCTAGCATCCAACCCAGATGTAAAAACCCGAACACCCTCAAACTTTTTCATTATTCATGGCTGTGAATTAGAACACAATTTGGTTTTTGTAACAATTGAGATCAAATTGCCAGAATCAGTATGCCAACAAAAAATGTCTTCCTGTTTTGCAAAATTGTTCATCCCATGCACATTGCACGTAGCAATTCTCCATACTAGATCACTCATTGGGAAAAAGAGTTTAGCAGCAAACCCAAACCAAAACAAAGAAAATCCAATTTTGATAAAATAGACCCAACAGATGCCTCTAAAGCCACCAACTTTGATTCCAAACTGCTTACCTTGGCAGTCAGAATCTTAAAACTACTCAAGCTAAGATTAGCAACCAATTCATTAACACTTGAAAGAAGAGGAACAGAAGACAATTCATTATTCAGAGCCATATCTGAATCCAAAACAGGAACTACAGGCACAGAGACAACCAAGGAGGGATTACTAAGGGACAGCTCCAATGGCACCAAATCGACAAAACTCAATTTTTTGAGAATACTGGAAACTTGGTTGCCCAAGATCTCCAAAGAGCATTCTAAAGACGCCAAACAAGCAACCATAAAAGAGTTGTTAGACAAGACTGAAGAAGAGCTACCATTCAAACCAAAGACACCAAATGAGGAGGCACCAGACCTAACACCAGAACCAGATGGAGAGCCACTAGAAGAAGAGGCAAGGGAAACTACTTGGGCCCATGACTTGCCACCAAAAGCAACAGAACAAGAGATAGGAACATTTTTCTTGGCATACAGCTTTGCCAGCTGAAGATAACTCACACCAAAAGCATGTTTTTTAAATAAGACTGGAGAATTGGAAGATGATGTATCAGGCATATTACATTTAAGAATTGAGTGGCCAAAACACCTATATTTCTCACACCAAACCAAATTCAATCTGGCCCATGAGAGTTGTACCCTACCAAAATTTGGCACAGTGCAAAAAGCAGACTCCAACACTTCCTCAAATTTGAAACCAACCACAGCACAACAAAACCTATTGCCTGTTTCCAATAAGCAATTGATAATACATGTTTTCCTACCAGCCTGTTTTAAGAAAGCCCCAAAATCATGTGCAGTTGTACCCATAGGCAAGATAAACAACAGTGCTCTAAACTGATTTTTTGATGCCCAGACATCACAATTTCTCACAACTTTGGCCCCATGCATTGAATCTTTCCCAATTAAGAATAACTATTTGGAAGCCAGCAGATTAGCCTAACCTGATTTGGCAAATTTTACCACAGCCTTCTGCCATATCTCAATCAGCTGAACTTTTATTGATTTAATAACTCCAAATTCGGATACTGCAGTGATGATCATATTTTTTGGTGTATTTATGAGAATTTTTTTAATTACTACAGCCCGATTTGAACAAAAACTCTGTTTTTTAAGATCAGTGTTTACATTGATATCATTAACTTCAGCCAATGAAATGGCTTTCTTCATGCTTTCTTCAGATGTAAACATTAATCAGATGATCTCTTCAAATTTTAAGGGAGTAGTGGCCTCTTCAAAACCATTGACTTTTGAGAAAATTTTTCGAATAAGCTGAGTTTTTGCTGTAATTGAATTGTCTTTTACTGCCAAAAAATTGATATCCAATGTAAAAGACTTATTCTTAGCCACCTCAACAGGAGTTTTCACAATTTTTGGGATCAATCCAAATCTTCTCTAAGGGGATTTTCTTAAAAGGAAGTGGAAAAGGTATAACTTCCTTATCCATGTCGTAATTGGGAAAGCTGAAAGAAGAACTGAGAGTCATATCAGGTTTAACTTGCTTTGCTTTAGAAGTGGTAGCTGCCGAGCCAAAAAAAAACCCACCACTAACACCAACTATAGAAATAGCACCACCACTACCATCACCATTATCACTAGATTTACTATTCATATCAGAAAACTCACCACCATTAGCACTAGACCTGACCAAAGAAATATTTTTTTCATTACCAGAGTGTTTAATATTGCCAACTCCAACCTTTTTCTTTTGAGCAAAAGAACTGCCAGCAGGACCAGAAAAAGCACTTTTGGCCACTGTCTTCTTAGACATAATGCCATTAGAAGCAGCTTCCAAATCCACAACAAAAGAGTTATTAGTTAGAGAAATAGTAAATTAATACAGCAGGGAAAAATAACAAAAAAACTTCTTTATTTAGAAAAATGCTTTTTAATGATTTTGGAGATAAGAGAGAAAGAAGTTTTTTTTTTATAAATTATTTTATGTATTTCATTATTTTTAAAATTGTTAAATTTATATTTAATATATAAATTTGTTTTACATTTTAATAAAAAGCTAGAGTATTTATAATTTCAAAATTTTTAAGTAAAAAAATCTTAATAAACACTAAACTTATTGTTTTAATTAAAATAACCAAAAAAATATTTTATATAATTTTTTTTAACAAGATTTTTTTTGTTTATAACAAGTTTAAAATTTTTTATAAAAATATTTTTTTAGTTTTGAAGATATTTTCACTTAATTTTTTGTTTTTTCAATAGATTTAGTTGTTAAAAATGCTTTAAAAAAAATAAAAAAATAATATTGATTTTTAAGTTATATATAAAACTTATAATAACAAAAACAATTAATAATAATAAATTTTAAAATTATAAAAGACTAATTTAAAAAGCTATTTAAAAAACTTTTTCTCTTGTCAATTCTCTAATTATGACAAAAGCAATATTTTATAGAAGTTTTAATTAGTTTTATTCCTTTCTCCCTTTGTTTTTTTTTTAATTATTTCTTCTGACTTTCTTCTTTTTGTTGTAATAGAACCAGTAGGCTTTTTTGCTAATAGTTTTAGTTCTGTTTTGGCTGGATTGGGGACCTAGTTTAATAATAAAAAGAAAGTACACATTAAGAGCATATATTCTTATGTTCCTTCATACAAGAAATCTAAGAATTCTGATATACCTGGTGGTGTAGTGGATTCATTTTTATTCATAGAATATAGGAAATATAGTATTATTAGTCAGTAGATATTAGCCAATCAGAGGTAGACATAGTAAAATGTGGAATTCCAGGATTCTTTTCAGAAATTGCAGGATTCCCCAACAAGAAATCACAGGATTTCAGGAATTCCAGGATTCCTGTTGTGAAAAATCAAGGAATTGAGGAATCTCAATTATGTATATATAGCAGCAAGATTAGAAGCTAAAAAGACAGACCTCTCAGTTTAGATTTAATTTAAGCAACTTTCCAGTTCCCAATCATCAAATAAATAATTATTCTATATCTCAATCTACTCTTCACTATCAACACTTCGATAGTAATTAATACTTAACCATATTAGAACAATAGCTCTTAATCACAGCTATTGACAGGATACTAACATACCAAATTGTCTTGGCTTATTGTCTCTATTTTTCTTTATTTTTATTTTCTTTATTTTATTTTCTTTCTTTCTTGGATTTTGTTGTTATATACTAATTGATTAAAAGATTAAGCACTGAGTTATTGATGTCAAGGATAGCCTGGTAAAAGACCTAGAAATAAGGGTAGGATTTTATATATTATCAGATAGCTTACTAGAAAGGCATGACTGCCAGACTAAATCCGATGTTATCAGATGAAATTAGAGATATTATTTAGCATAAAATTATCTTATAATTTCTATCATTAATTAGCATATATTATCATTTCAAATTATCACTTATTATATTAGCAAAAATGTCTGAAATTATCATTTAATTAATAACCCAAATTGTACACAAAACAAATATAACCTAATTGCAATGATTAATTATGCAATACCCTGAACTATGTAACATTCAAAAGTTCGCCAAAATTTATAGAAATTTGCTGAAATAATTGATAGTTCACTGAAATATTTAATAGTTCGCAGAAATAATTTGTAGTTCACCAAAATGTATCTTTAGTTTAGCAAAATTGTAGAAAATAGCAAAGTTCAAGTTCATAGAATAGTGTTATGACAAGTTGTATAAAAGAAGAGTTTTTCTCTTCGAGAAAATATATCTTACTTTAGATTTATCTCTTAAAACCGTTCCTATATACACAAAAAAAAAAAAATATCAAATAATTCAAAAAAACCAAATTCTTTAATTATTGTACTTGAAAAATTCCCAAAACCCAACTAACATTTCGAAATTGATTAGCTACCAATTTCAGTAAACTGTTAGTGACTCCAGGCCTGGATAGAAAACGTTTCTCTTGACAAAAATTCTATTTCTTTTACATTTCTTTTATTTTCTTTTATTTTTCTTACTATAATCATTAGAGTAGCCTACAGACAAGATTCCTGTAGAAGAGTTGACTTTTACAGCAAAGTAACTACACATTTTTAGTGAGCTTCCAGATGAGCAATTCCTGGGAAAGAGTTGACGTTTACTATAACGTAACTACATAAAGTAACTGACAAGGAATTGGTCATTCCACTTATAAGCCCAGCAGTTCAAATTATAGGAGATAATTTGAAGATAAATTCAGTTATTGGAGGTTCAACTACTTCTTGAAAACGTGAATTCACAGCAAATCAACATTATCAACATTTAAAAAAAGAGACCAAAAACCTCTGGTAACATTTGGTGCTCTCCCACAGAAATAACACAGCAACAACAAATTCAAAGTGGTGACCACCTCAGACATCACAACTTTAGAATACTATCAATGGATTTATACAGACTGCAAACAATGATTTAAAATACACGACAGAATCATAGCTTTTAAGAAAACACTTTTTCAATACATCAAAAATTGAATCAACGACTACCTCTTTGGAAACTATAACATTACAACAGTTAAAAAAGATCTTCTTGAGAACATACTACACTATTCCAACACTGAATCAAAAAACATTAGTGCTGAAGCTTGCACTACTTATTTTGAGGAACTTGATTATAATATCATTTGATTCTGTGAAGAAAAATATCCTGCAAATGCACAATTTGCTTTTGAACTCGAATCTGAACCTGAAACCAGTAGCAACAAAAGACAAAAAGATAACCGACCTATTCACACAACACCCAATACTCCCAAAATATCATTCAAACATTTACAAACACCTGCACAAGGAACCAGTTCAAAACTTCCACTTACTATCACATCTTTTCCAGCTTTACTTGCACAAGCACAAACACCTAATTCACCCTTGAATCGATTTGCAAGACCAGAAGATTTTACATCACTTAGAAGTCTCACCAGACAACAAGAACCCCTTCAAACTAGTTCCAATCTCCTTGACTTTCTAGCTGAAAATCAAAGTGAACACTCTGAGACAGCAGTGAATGAAGAAAATGAACCTGAAATATCCGAAGAAGAATCAATAGACAGTGAAAATGAAGAAGATGAAATGACAACATACATCACAAAAATCCCTGAATTTAATGGAGAAGACATTGAGACCAGTCTCCAAGAATGGCTCGACCAAGTTACTAAAGCTGGAGATGCAAATGGATGGAATGCTGCCAGAATGTTAAGAACAATTCCCTACTTTCTCAAAGAAACAGCAGAAGAATGGTTTAAAAACTTGGCTGCCCCATTCAATAATTAGAATGCTTTCAAAGCAGCCTTCCTTGAACAGTTCACTGACAATAATATCTCTATTACTCTTCGCAATTGTTTTTGAAATATCAAACAAGAACCCTCCGAATCTGTTATGACTTATATTGGGAAATTCAACAAACTTCTCAGACAAATTTGCCAACTCGAAACAAACAATTATTATTCCAATGCTCAAATCTTGGATCAATTTATCACTGGTCTAAAAGATAAACTAATTAAAAAGATTTAGCCACATGCGCCAGAAGATTTAAACTCTGCCATACAGTATGCGAAAAGATATGAAATGGCCATAGAAAAGACCAATTGCACAAAACTTGTAAATTTGGCAATTGGAGAAAACAGCTCAGCAGCTGAGGAAAAAATTGACCAACTCACAAAAAAAGTTGAAAACTATTTCACTAACCAACAACAACAGCAACCCCAAAGATATTAACCACCACAAAGACGAAATCAAAACAACTTTGCACCACTTTCTAATAACCAGCCTCAGAATTGCCATTACTGTAGAAACTCTGGCCACTGAAAAAGAGATTGCAGAAAGCTACAACGAGACCAACAAAATAGAAGTAATTAATGTTACCTTCTACCACAGCAATCTTATTATCAACCACTACCACCACTAGCTTACTATCTACCAAGACCTCAATACCAAAATAACTATTATCAGCCCACCCCACAGACAATCCAACAGCAATACCAACAACCACCCACACAACATTATCAAGTACCTACTCAAAGACTGAGTATACAAAGTCAATTTACACCACAAAACCGATACCAAGTAAACAACAATAGAATCAGTTCAAGCAACCAATTGGTTCCCCGAAATTCTACTCAACCAAAATCCAACCATTATCACACTCAACCCAGTTATCTAACAATGTCAGAAGAACAAGATTTTCACCATACTGTACCCTCGGAAGGTAGAGCTGCAGCACAACAACAAAACCTTTCCTATACTCCCACCACAATCTCACCAGCCAGAATTGCTGAAAATGCTAACCTTTCAGATATATTCTCTTTTGAGTTTGAAGCAAATAAGTCACCATTCCTGCTTAGCAATGTAGCTGCCAATGAACAAAAAGCAATCATGGCTATGTACACCAAAGCAGAAGTCGAAGGAAAAACAATTTGCTTGATCTTAGACAGTGGATCTGCTGGAAGCATTATCACCTACCAGTTAATGCAACAGTTGAAGAGAAATGTCGACTGACCAGCTCAAACAGTAATTGTCACTGCTGATGGCATGAAAAAAACTTCAGTAGAAGAAATTGACAATTTTCCATTCACCCTTGATGGAATCACTATTCCAGTCAAAGTTCTTGTAATAGACGCACCCCAGTACCAAGCTCTTGTTAGAAATGATTGGCTTTAAAAAGCCAATGCTAATCTGAATTGGGAGACACAAGAGTTAACAATCTCTTACCAAGGACAACACACCCGGGTACCTGCTACTTGTGGTATATTTAACAAACATTCTGAAAAAGCCCCGGCTTTTGAATTCGAACTAGAGGAGGAAAAACCCCTCTTTGAAACATTTATGGCTCTTGGATCAACATCTAACTGGGCCGATGAAACAGAACAAGAACATTTTACCCTATATTCTGAACCCGAAACCTCTAGATGGAATATCCCTTACTCAAAACCCGAACCAAAGAAACAATGTCCCTATATTCCTCTTAAATGTAAGGACTGCCACAAGAAACTATCATCAATGAGAGCCTGCATTTCACCTGAAGAAAAATATGAAAATCATACTTGTTATTACTGCAAGGCTTGCCACAGAGAATGATGGGGCCATCTAATAAAAAGGAGTGGAAAATAGGACAACACCCCTTGTTTGACTTGTAGAGATATGCTACCAGAAGAATGCAATTAGATTGATGTAGCCATGAGAGCAGAAGTCTGCAATCAGACCTGTCAATATGCTTTATCAATTTCAGAAAAAGTAAAAAGGGGAACTCTCTTTTATGCAGCATACAACAGTACTCTCAACAAACTTTATCACTACCCCCATAATGCCGAAATGATTTTCGACTTAGCAATGACATTAATTAATGGAGCTACCAAAGAAGATGTTTGTCAAATGAAGGAAGCAGAATACATTGAATACACTATGGAATTAGCTGGATTCAATTACAAAGACGAAGTAGAAGTCTACTACCAAATCGCAAGTCACATCTACCCAACCCAAGAAGCTCAAATTCAACAATTAGAGCAAATGAACATTAGGCTATGTGAAGAATGCATTATGCCTTGTGATGAACAGTGGTGTCCTGAATGCTATGCTCTTAGCATTCCCTTGCCCAGTGAAAATGATGAATATGAAATTAAATTCAGAGAACTTGAAGTGACAAAAGAAATTGAGACAACACCCATCTATCTCATCAAAAATTAGCCTGCATTACAACTTAAATACTTCAACAACAATGGACAAAGGAATAAAACCAGAAAAAGCTCACGAGATTGATGCTGATATGATCTAAAATATCCAGGAAAAAATACTCTTATTCTCAAACCCAAATTGCTCACAAAAATCAATCTCAAAATTGCCCTCGAAATCCCACCAGGAGCAATAGTTCAAATTGCTTCTCGATCATCCTTGGCAAGCAAAAAAATCAATGTTAGAGGAAGAATCATTGATGCTGGATACACAGGAAACATTACAGTCATGTTACAAAATGAAACTGATAAACCTTTCAAAATTGAATATGCTGAAAAAATTGTTCAAGCTATCTATTTACCCTTAATCAACATTTCGAGTTTACAATTAGTTAATCAAAGAGAACAGTTGGGAAAAAGTGAAAGAGGAACACAAGGTTTTGGTTCAACTGGATGTTTCACAGTTCCAGTAAACATAGCTCTCAACAAACAGAAAGAATCCCACCAGATTCTTAGACTTCCACAACCAATTACCATCTCACTCTTTGAAGAACATCTGGAAATCTACATCTGCCCAAAGCCAACAACCACACAACAAATTTTTGAATCCAATGAACAAGTCTGCTTGAAACATAATATTTTGATCCCAAACATTTATATTCCAGAAGGAACAAAGAAAGTCCAAGTTACTTTTTACAACCCCAATAATTACCCCATAATTTTATTAAATAATTTAGAAATTGGAATTATTCACAGTAATATATTTCAACAAGAATTACCCCAAACAGTTTCTGATTTCTCTGAAATCATTGGACATTCACTACCAAAAATCAACCCAAACTTCAGCTCTGAAAACTACTATGTTGTTATGGAAAAACTGTCTCGAATCAACATAGGACAACTTGAACCACAACAACAAAACCAGCTCAAGAAACTAATTGCAGATTTTGCTGATATTTTTGCCGAAAACAACAATGACTTAGGAAGAACCGATTTGGTGCAACACCAAATCTATACAGAAGATGCTAAACCAAGATGACAACAAGTCTACCGAGTTGCTTCAGAAAGTCACCAATTTATCCAAGAAGAAGTACAACAAATGCTTAACAATGGGCTTATCCAACCATCAATGAATCCATGGGCCTCACCTATGGTCCTAATTAAAAAGAAAAATAGAAAAATACAATTTTGTGTTGATTATCAACAACTCAATAGTGTCATCATTGGGGATGCTTACCCTTTTTCGCGAATTGATGACATGTTAGATGCCCTTGGAAAATCTAAATACCTTTCAACATTAGACCTAGAAAATGAATACTGGCAAGTTGCTATGGATTCCAAGGACAACTCCAAAACAGCATTCACAACACAAGAAGGAAACTATGAATTCAATGTAATGCCCTTTAAATTATGCAATGTGCCAGCAACATTCTAAAGACTCATGGATATTGTATATGCTGGACTCCTTTGGAAATCAATAGTTGTTTATCTTGATAACACTGATGTTTATTCCCCATCTTTTGAACTCCATTTAATTCACCTGTGAGAAGTTTTTCAACGATTACGTAGGGCAGGATTAAAACTAAACATTGAGAAATGCCATTTTGGAAAAACAAGTCTGGCCTTTCTTGGTCACATAGTTAGTGAAGAAGGAGTCAAACCAAATTCTGGAAAAATCAGTGCTGTTAAGAATTTCAAAGTTCCACAAAATACTACAGAACTAAGAGGATTCATAGAATTAGCATCCTACTATCGGAAGTTTATCAAAGGATTCTCGGAAATTGCAAAACTCATCAACCAGCTCACCACCAAAAACGTTGAATACAAATGGACTACTGAACACCAAAAAGCTTTTGAAATTCTCAAGGAAAAACTGACAACAGCTCCAATCTTCGCCTACCCGGATTTCAGCAACCGATTTCGACTAGCTACAGATGCTTCATATACTGTCTTTGGTGCCATTTTATCACAACTAAATGACAATAAAAATAAGCGAGTAATTGCCTATGCTAGCAGAACATTAAAACCAGCTGAGAAAAACTACCCTGCCACAGAACTAGAAACAGCAGCCATAATTTGGGCCCTACACCACTTCAACCTTTATCTCAGGCCTAAAGAATTCGATATTATCACTGATAATATTGGACTCAAATGACTTCAGAACAAAAATACTCAGCTGAATGCAAAAAAAACCCGATAGACAGGATTTCTAGCAAACTATTGATACATAGTACATCACAAACCAGGAAAACTCCACACCAATGTTGACTGTCTCTCCAGAATGAGATAAGATTAGAAAAAAAAACACAAAAACCAACACTCAACTTAACCAACCAAAAGAGCCAACAAACAATGAATTCGGAAAACTACAATAATCTCAAACAATATTTGGAAACATTAACAATCCCAACAGATTGGTTTCCAGATGAAAAACATCAACTACAACAACAAGCCAAACAATATTTTTTACACAACAACATTATTTATTACTGAAATTTCAAAAACCCAGACAAACCACTTAGATTAATACAAGAACAGGAAAAAGAGACTATATTATACAACATGCACTCAAATCCTTCATCAGCCCACTTTGGAAAAGACAGCACCACCCAAAGAACACTAGAATACTACTTTTGGCCTTGAATGAGAAAAAACATTTACGAATATGTCGAATCTTGTGATAGTTGTCAAAAAAGAGGAGGAACTCGCCCTACAGAACCTTTAAACCCAATCAAAGTTGGACAGCCTTTTGACAGAGTTGGTATTGATTTAGTCAGACCATTACCTATTACAAACCAAGAAAACCACTACATTGCAGTAGTCGTAGACTATCTTACCAAATGGCCTGAAGCCGGAGCCATCCAAAGAGCAGATGCAAAATCAGTAGTAAAATTTATCTATAAAGACATTATCTGTAGACATGGATGCCTATTTGAACTCTTATCTGATCAAGGAACACATTTTGTGAACAACTTGATACAAGAAATTTGTAAACGGTTCAATGTCAAAAGACTTCTATCATCACCTTATCTCCCTCAAACAAATGGACTTGTAGAACGTTTTAACAGAACATTGTGTGAATCTTTAGCCAAAGTCTCAACAGACTTTGAACAGGAATGGGATATCTTTATTTCATCAGTGTTACTAGCATACAGAACACTAAAACAAGATACTATAAAACACACACTATTTGATCTTACTTATGGAAAGACAGCAATATTACCAATTAATTTTACAGTGGAAACATACCCAGTGCAACCAATCAATGAAAAAAACTTTCAAGAGACACTCCAAAGAAGAGCCTACACTCTTCTTAGTACACTGGAAGGAAAAAAAAGAATAGCAACAGCTCATATTGAACATTCCCAAGCTCAACAAAAAGAAAGACATGACAATAAATTACCATTTATTACCAATGAATTTAAAGTTGGAAATAAAGTTCTCTTACACAGAACTAAGGCTGAAAAACAATGAAGTGGAAAATTTGAAAATAAATGGGATGAACCATTCTTTATTCATGAAGTTTTAGGCAATAGATCATACAAGCTAAGACTTGATGACAAAATTCTAGCAAAAATTGCACATGGAGATTGTTTGAAACACTATAATTCCAGAAACAATCTTGAACCATTAATTCCACAAATTGGTATACATTCCCCTTTAATCAATCCTGAAGACATTCCCCGAAATTTAGAATCAATAGTTGTCATTGAACAGCCTCACAACTTGAACACTTAATTTAAATTTATTATTATAGTTATCTTCTTATAATTTAGAAACAATCTCACAAAAACAAAACAAAAATAACATAAAAACCCATGCACCAAAAATAATTTTTTTTTATTTCAAATCACTTATAATGACTATTCCTCAAAACATTCAACAATTATCCCAAAAACTAATGTTAGCTTTAAAAACAATACCCGAATTATCTATTACTGTTACTGGAAACCACATTAATTATACCCAAATAGAAGTAGTTACAAATTTAGCCCCAAATTCATGAAAATATTACCCGTATAAGAAGAACACAAGAAGTTATACTGGAATTCACCTGCCAGAACTTTTAAAACTTGCTTTAAGAGAAAATCTAATGCTCATTCTGATTAGTATTCCACCAAATGCTACAATTCAACAAAAACTTCAACTGTGTCTCAATGAAAAAAACACTGAATATCCTCCAATCTATAGATATTTTCACATTGGAAAAACACTCTACGAACAGAAACTGGAACTTACAACAGCAAACCTCGCAAAAAAAGCTATTCAGAAACAATTCCACAACGAATTCAAGACAACAGCTGGATCAACAAACAGTTACTACAGGCTCAGAGCTGCTCTTAGACTTTATGACCTATTTCACACCTGTGAAAATGTACTACAAAACCCAATTTTTCAACCTTTGAAGATTCAATACATTAGAAAGCTCACAGAACTGAAATTTCAACAATTTTCAGACCAAATTTCTTTAATAATTTTGGATTATTATCTGGAAATAACAAACAGTACTTGGACTTCGACGGAGCTCAGTCTTGAGAAGAAGATTATGTTACCAGACAAAATTAGAGATATTATTTAGCATGAAATTATCTTATAATTTCTATCATTAATTAGCATATATTATCATTTCAAATTATCACTTATTACATTAGCAAAAATGTCCGAAATTATCATTTAATTAATAACCCAAATTGTACACAAAACAAATGTAACCTAATTGCGATGATCAATTATGCAATACCCTGAACTATGTAACATTCAAAAGTTTGCCAAAATTTATAGAAATTTGCCAAAATAATTGATAGTTTACTGAAATATCTAATAGTTTGCAAAAATAACTTGTAGTTTGCCGAAATGTATCTTTAGTTCAGCAAAATTGTAGAAAATAGCAAAGTTTAAGTTCATAGAATAGTGTTATGACAAGTTGTATAAAAGAAGAGTTTCTCTCTTCGAGAAAATATATCTTACTTTAGATTTATCTCTTAAAACCGTTCCTATATACACAAAAAAAAAAAAATATCAAATAATTCAAAAAAACCAAATTCTTTAATTATTGTACTTGAAAAATTCCCAAAACCCAACTAAACATTTTGAAATTGATTAGCTACCAATTTCAGTAAACTGTTAGTAACTTCAGGTCTGGATAGAAAATGTTTTTCTTAACAAAAATTCTATTTCTTTTACATTTCTTTTATTTTCTTTTATTTTTCTTACTATAATCATTAGGGTAGCCTACAGACAAGATTCCTGTAGAAGAGTTGACTTTTACAGCAAAGTAACTACACATTTTTAGTGAGCTTCCAGACGAGCAATTCCTGGGAAAGAGTTGATGTTTACTACAATGTAACTACATAAAGTAACTGGCAAGAAATTGGCCATTCCACTTATAAGCCCAGCAGTTCAAATTATAGGAGATAATTTGAAGATAAATTCAGTTATTGAAGGTTCAACTACTTCCTGAAAACGTGAATTCACAGCAAATCAACATTACCAACATTTAAGAAAAAAGACCAAAAACCTCCGGTAACACTGGCCACCATGTTGAGAAAGAAATTGGGAAAACTTTTGGAAAGATACATCTACTATTGACACCATTGAATCTCTGTTTGTTATACAAAAGACTCCATCAAAACCTTCAGATACAACACTTTCAGAACATCATCAAAGGAAGTAGCTGTCAAATACCAAGTTATGGGTTTGTTATTTAGTTCAACAACAGAAATAATTACCTGTAACATTGTCAACTGGTCTTATTTTTGACAATGTTTTACAAGCTGGCAATCTGGAACACAAGGTGTCTTGGAGTAGCAAAATAGAGAGTAAAGATGCTAGTGTTAATGGGGTGTCTGACTTGGAAAACATGACCAACATGGTGGCAGAGGAAACAAGTTACATGGGTTCTGATGATTCTGAAGCTGATAATATAGTGGATAATATGACTTCAAAAAAAACACAGACAAGGACATATGTTCTGGGATAACTGCCGAGAAAATCTTCTTTCAATTATATAAGTAACGTCTATGACATTTTAGAGCTCCAGTCTCTCAAGTTTCCAGATTCCAATTGGCTGCCAAGTGCCAAGTCATGTGTTCTAAAAAAAAGAAGCTTTAAGTCAGTAAAATTATTTGCATTAGATGTTAAGTTGTCTGTTGTGCTTGAAAAAACAAATGATAATAAGTTAATTGCAATTAAAAAAATTTTTTATTGAATTGATGATTTTGGGGAGGACATCAACTCTCTCAAAATTCTCAGAGATCATTAGAGCTTTATTTACATCTGAGTTTAGTATAAAAAAGGCAAAGAAATTGGCAATCTGTGAGAAAATTTTTGTTAATAATGATCTGAGAAAGATAAACAGCCATTCAAATCAGGAGATGATTGTTAAAAAAATCCCAGTAGAGCTCCTCAAATTGGTGATTAAGTCAGTTTTCTCTAAATTTGGTCAGGTGATTTCGATTAGAATACAACTGATTGGGCTATGGCAAAAAGTGCTAGTGAAATTTGAGTTATCAGATGTGGCTAGCTTAGTTGTTTCCAAATGGTCAGTTCTTGTGGGTAAAAATTCTGTTCATGTTGTATTAGCATTAAATTACAAGGAATCGTGGGTAGCCAAAAATCATTATTAGGCTTTGTTGTACACATTTCTAGTTGGCACTACTGCTCATGATCTGTCAGGTTTGGTGAATTTTTATGGTAAAAAAACTTGCTTTATTGGTCACAATCCTAGTTTATATGCTTGTGGTAGATGTGCAGTGTTCTGTTTTGATAGTAAGGCATTCAAATTGGCTGCCATTGGTTCTGTTCCAGTTTATAAGAATGTAAATTTGCACTGAACTGGTCTTTCTTTGGCTTGCTGTGCCAAGTGTAAACAATTTGGTCATATCTTTAATGTATGTTTAGTTGGTGGGAATTCTGGAATTTGTCATAAGTGGGTGGTGTCTTCTCAAAATTAGATCTGTTTGGCTAATATTTATAAGAAAAAATAGGCTTCAGTTGCCCACCCAATATCTTTTGGTAAAAAAACTTAGGCTCAGATTGCAGGTAGTTCTCTTTCATGTGGTCTTGTCAGTTTTTTCTGGTGCTGGTTCACTTTTAAGCATGAAATTTTTGGTGTTAGTTTCCAACCCTCTTGATAATTCCAGTTTAGCTAATTGCATGGCTTTTTTGGAGCACTCCTTGGAGCTTTTGTCAGACCAAGTTTCTGAAATTCTGAAGAAACTGAGCTTTGTGGATTTGGTGCCAATGTTGTCTTCATTTCATGTGCTTTCTCCTGTTGTTGCTGCTCCTTTGGACTCAGCTTTGAGCTCGGATATGGTTGTGGATAGCATAGTAGTGCCTTCTTCTTCTTCTCTTCTTGTGGTTAATAATGCTACTTCTAATCTGAGTTTGAGCAGTTCAAAAGTTCTTACTACTAAAGTGGGTGGTTTGAAATTGAAGATAATGGCTTTGAAAGTTTTGGTTGGTTTGGTTTTGGCAAGATTAGATTCTTTGTGCTCTGGTTTGGGTTTGTTAACTTCTTCTCCATCTCAATAAGTGATCTAGTTTGGAAAATTGCTACATGCAATGTTAGAGGAATGAACAATCCAGCTAAACAAGATAATATTGTATATTGGCATAAAAACATGGACAATCTGGTTTCAATTTTTATGGAAACAAAGCTGAAAGAAAAGATACACCTATAAATTGTCAACAAATTCAATGGTATTTAAGTGTTTATCTTGGGTTTAGACTCTGGTTACTTGGGTTCAGGTGTTGTTATAATTATGAACAAGTTTTTGGCAAGGCATATGAGTAAGGTTTCTAAGGTACTTAGTTGTCTTATCTCTGTCAAGTTGCTCTTTAAAAATAGACTTTCTGTTTCGATTCTGGGACTCTATGTTGTCACTTCTTTTGCAGTTCATTTCTCCCAAGCTGATGCTGTTAACTTTTTTATTGCCAAAGCTACAAATAAGTCCACTTTTGCTGTTCTTAGCAATAACTTCAATGAAGATGATTCTCACAAGTGTGCAAGTTTTAAAAAGTGTTTCAGTTTGGGTCTGGTTAATTTTTTAGCTGAAAGCTCAGTGGCCAAAATGCCTACATGAGAAAATTCAAAGAGTGTCATTAAAACAATTGACTACATTCTTGTTTTTTCAAGTTTGGTCAATGCGATTCTGTGCTGTGATGTTTTAAATGTTAGCAAGCACTTTAATACTGATTATCATGCTGTTTTTGTATCCATAGGTTTAGGCAAACTTTTAAATGTGCAATTAAACACTTTACGCAAACAGGCAAACAGGGCTCACTGGAAATTTGATATTAATAATACTAATGAAATTATATAGAATGAGTTCAAGGATGCTATGATGGCCAATGCCACTATGTTTTTTGATGAGTTTGCCATATCTAAGAAGTATTCGGATCTGGAAGCTATGTGGGACATTATTCGCAAGGTGGTATCTCTTTTAGCTAGTGGTGTTTTCAAAAAAAATGGTTTAAGAGCTATAATAAAGTTTTCACTAAGGAGTTATCTAGGTTTTACAAACTGGAAGTTTTGGTTTTGAGGTTGGTCAAAGCTTCTCATAAAGTGGTGCCTGACAGGTTTCTCTCCATTTTGAAACATTGAAACACTTTGGATGCTGACAAGGTGTCTGTTATTTAGGTTCTTATTAGCTCTGATGCAAACTCTAATTATATACATTCTGCTCTCTTTGGTGTGAGAAAATCTTATCATGCATTCAAACTGGCTGAGTCTTTACATGCCAAAAAGTTGGACATTCAATCTGCTATTAAAAAGCAGATGGAAAGTTTTACAGTCAACAAAGGTCACACAATCCATAGTGTTTTGGAATGTCTTTTTCGGAAAGTGGTGCTAAACCACTTGGTTTTTAATAGTAGTTTAATTGTGGACCCAGTTGACATTAAAAATAATGTTAACAAGATTATGGAAGGTTGGACAAAGAAGAAGGTGGTGTCATATATTCCTGATTTATGACAGTGTCAATATCTGCCATTGAATTATGTCAACAATGATGCTTTTTTTAGTGTGATAAATACTATTAGCTTTGAAAATTTGGCACATGTGGTCAAAGATCTGTTAGACAGCAAAGCAGCTGGTTTGTCTGGTATTACAAATAAACTTTGGAAGCATTGTGATGGTTCTGTGCTTGATATGTTGTTGGATCTATTGAATCTCTGTCTGGTTTGTAAGTCTGTACTCTAATGCTAAAAGAAAGCTTGGGTGTCTATAATTTCTAAGTCTTATGAGTAAAAGAGTGTTCTGACCAATACTAGACTGATTGCTTTGATTAAGACTGCTTGCAAGATTCTCTCTAAGTTATTTTCTGATAGAATTTCATTAGCATGCAGTGTATTTGATGTTTTTCATGGTGACAATTTCTCTGAGCTTAAGGGCACTACCACCCAGTCTTTTATTTTTGCCATTGGCTCAGTTATTAAAGATGCTTTGAAAAAAAATTGTGAGCTTTGGCTTGTTTTACAGGATATGCAGAAGGTCTATGACTCTGTGAGTTGGTACCATTTATAAAATAGTTTAGTTTGGATTAAGATATGTGATTGTTTCATCAGATTCTTTGGGAGTATTCACAATGATTGTGTCAATCATGTTATGACTAATTTTAGCCTAACTAATGGATACTGGATGCATGATGGTCTTAACCAGGATGAGGTATTTTTTCCCTGCTGTGGAGAATCTTCTATGATCTTTTTTTATGTGAAGTTAAGAGACAGAAAAGTTTGTGTAAATACCATATTGACTCCAGATTTGTTGCTAAAACTGGCAGGTTAAAGATTCATAGTGGTTTGAATTTGTTTTTGGCAGCTGGTGCTTTTGTTGATAACATGATTTGAGTGGGAAGTAGTCAGGCTGCCACTCAGTATATTTTGGACATTGTAAGTAAATTTTTCAGTATAAACAATATCTCTATTAATAATGAAAAGACTGTGACTATTCTTATCAACAGAAGGGTGGAAGAAGCATCATTATTGATAAATGGTTTGCCAATTTCAATTGCTCATAGAAGGGAGTCTTATAGATATCTTGGAATTTATTTGTTATCTGAGGGTTTGTTCAAACTCAGTTTGGTGAAGGCTCATTCAGATGTTAGGTTCTTTGTTAATTTGGTTCTGAAGAAGACTATTTCAGACAAATCGTTTCTCTATTTGGTTTCAGCTGTGTTGCAATTTATTGTCAGTTATAGATCTCAGTTTAGTTTTTTTTCTAAAAGTGTGTGCATTAAGTGGGACACATTGATTAGAAAAGGTTTAAGACTTAAGACTGGACTACCAAAAGATTTTTCTAATGAGACTCTTTATTATCCATTTTTGTACAGTCTGAAATCTTTTGAGCAGTTGCAGGCCAAGTGCAAATTGGCTTTTGTGTTGAGTTTCTCAAATACTGGTGGGATTCTGGATCACTTGTTTATTCATAGGTCTCTTGATCTACAGATTTTGAGTTGGTTGCCTGTTCACTTTTTATGTCACCCAGTAAGATTGCATGTTAGTCTGGTCAACAATTTTTTGGCTAGTGTTGTAAAAAATTTTTTGAATTGTGATGTGTCTTTTGGGAACTTTTCTCACTTGGCATTCTATTTTTCTGGTGAGACACCCATGTCTTCAGTTCTGGGAGATCATTTGTTTTATGAAGTTTTACACTCACTTAAAAAATTTGGGGTTGCTTTTATTGAACAGCTGTATATCAAGAGGAGTACAATCTTTGACTGAAAAAGCTTTTGCTGTTAGAAAAAACTAGACCCAAGGAGCCCAGTTTCTTATTGGTTCAATTTGGTGTGTGGTTTCCTGGCCCACTTCTTCTTTTGCAAAGATCTCTCTGTTGCTGAACTCTAGTCATTGAATGTTGGTTGTGTGAATAGTATTCTTCAAATGAAGTAGTGTCTTCTCATTTCTAATTTAAAAGTTATTGAGGTTTACATGGATAGATCTTTGAAAAATTTTGGTACATGGGAGATGAGATGTGGTGCAGCTGCTTATTTCTCAGATGTGGATTTGGGTATTGGCATCAAAGTTACTGAGTTGGTTTCGTCCACTTTGGCAGAATTGCAGGCAATCACTTTAGCTTTAAAGTATGTTCTTTTTCACAATTCTGTTATGGTTTATTCAGACAGTCAGGCTGCCTTAGATGTTTGTGCTGCTGAATCAGTTTTGGCTTCTCCAGATTTTCATAACCATTGCTGGATGGAGTAATGTGGTATTGTGAATCTAACAAGAGATAAAGACTTAGTGTTTCTTGGCATAAGGTTAAAAAGCATTTGGGTGTTATGAGTAACGAACATGTTGACAAATTGGCTGATTCAGCTGCAAGTTCAAATTTGGTGCTCCCTGTTTTGATTAAAGAAATTTTCATTGAAGCTGATGGAGTAGTGGTATCTGGTAATGTTTGGTATTTTACTCGGAATATTTTTAGAACTGTAAATTGTGCTGGTTGGGAAGTTGGACCCAGTTCTGCTGTTATTGCCAGTGATATAATTGGTAATGTGGATTGGATTTATACTGCTTTGGTTTGGCACTCTGACTTGCATATAATAGCTGGTTTTACTAGCAAGTCTACTGTTGGTTTGTGTTCATATTTTTTGAAAGCTCTATACTACCACCTGCCAGTTGCTGTGCGAAAGCACTTGTATGATAGAGATTATCCAAGTGTTTTGTGTTTTCATTGTGGAGAGATAAAGAGCTTTGATCACTTTTTTGTGCATGCTTTTGACTTTGATGTTCATAAGAATCTGCTTGTTTCCCATCTAGCTAAGTAATACACTGTGTTTGATTTGGATCTTTCTTTGTCTCGGATCTTGCAGGTGCTCTTTTTGTGCATTTCTGATGATGTGCTGTACACTACTTTGAGCAAGGGCTTTTTATTTAGGAATTGGTATCTGAAAGTGGTTTCTGTTTTGGGTAATGCTAAATCTACAGAGAAGGTTATTATTGACTTTGTTTGGAATAATGGTGCTGCTACCATGCTGAAATATGGGTGATTAGAGCCAAATATAAAACTTTTATAGAGAAAGATGGTTTTATTAATTGTGATGGTTCTGTTTTTTTTGTAACCCATGATCTGTTGTTTCTGCTTTCAGCTAAGGTAGTTAGGTTGCTTAGGATTGCTGAGGCAATAGGTGTCTGTTTTGGTTTTCATAAACCTTGCTGTTTTTTTTCTGGTTTTGAGAATGTAATATCTATTATGATAGATTCGTAGTGTTGCTTTGATTAGTCTAAATAACTGGTCATGTGTAGAAAATACATAATTTGTGTCTAGTTTAGATCACTTAGTTTGATGTATTATGCTAGGTAATATTTGGGCTTTACTCATTAAATGTTAATAAAAAAAAAATAAAAGACTATAAAATTTATAATAATCTGAATTAAAATAAGATTTTTTTATAATTTATTTTGTGTAAAATTAAAAAACATAAACATTTTCGCAGTTATAAAATAAATATTAATAAAGTTAAAGTTTAAATTAGTTTAATTTTATATATAATAACTAGAAAATTTATAGATAATATAATTTATTAAAAATAATCTAACATTTATTTAATATATACTAAATATTATAAGCAAATTTTTTGAGATTAATAATATTTTAATAAACAATAATAAAACTATAACTATTTAAATTAAACAAAAAATAAAGACTGCTTTTTTAAGTATTAGTAATTTACCTATCTTAATAATAAAAATAAATAAATTACATAAATATTTTAGTATTTTTTGACAATAAATAGACTTTTTAATTTTAATTTGGTTAAAATGTATTCAAATATTAAATTTTTTAAATATAATTTTAAAAAAAATTATTTTAGTTGTTTAAAAAATAATTTAAAAGTTATTTTAAGTAAACTAACATAAAAAAGTTTAGTAATACTTTTTTTTGTAATCAAATAAATAAGGCATTAATACTGTTATTGTTTTTTATTTTATTGTTATTTATATAATTATAATTTATTAAAATTTATTAAATTACTTAAACATATAATAACAATTGATTATAAATAAAAATTAGAAAAGTTTGAATATAATTTTATCTATTAATTAATTTAGAAATATGAAATAATATTTTTATAAAAAATTTAGTATTTTTTAATATACAGTTAAATCTCTATAAAAAAACCTTTGATAAAAGAACAATCTTTTACTAAGAACATTATTTTATAGAACCAATTGATTAATTAACAAATTTTTTTTATATAAAAACAATTTATAAATGAACAAAAACATAATTTTATTAAAAGTTTATTTGAAATTTACCTTCATATAAAAACAAATATCACATGCTAGATTGCATCTTAACTTTTTTTTAAATCAATTTATATTAAACTTACTCTTTTTAATCTTGTTTGTTTTTATGTACAGCCACTTAGCCCTTATTGTATTTTAATTTAAGCTTGTTAAAACCAAATTTAACATTATTGTTATAGGCATATTTTTAACAGTTTTGCTAAATTATCACAATATCAAAATTTTTATTTAAAAAACAAAAATAAACAATAGTTAATAATGTTTTTTATAAAGAAAGTTGTCAATATTCCAAAAATTACTATGGCATAAAACATGATGATATTGTAGCTTATTTCTATTATAAATATCCAGAACTTTATATATCTTGTTCAATTGTCTTCAAAATAATTAAAGAGCATATAAAGTAGTTGAATATTAAAATTGATAAAATCTCAGAAAAATCTATTCGACACAAAAATATTAAATTTTTATTATTAGACCAAGCTTTAAGTTATTGAGTAGAACAAGTAACTACAGCCACTATTGAATTCAATGATTAACTAATTAAAGAGAAAGAAAAAAAATTTGTCAAACTTCTTGATATACATAAAAATGAAATACAATTCTTAAATAGATAGGTTCGAAAAATAAAACCAGTTATGTATTTACCAACTTTATAGTAAAGCAAAAAATGTATCAACTGAAAATTTACCAAAAAAATTAAAAAAATTAAAAATCATTATATTTGAATTTTATTATGCTAACATATATAATACTATGAAACAGAATTATTTTTTTATATGGGACCAAATTAAATACTTGCAAAATGTTGAAATGCAGAAAAAAATTTGGTATATTATATTTACCAATTGTTATTATTATATATTATTATTATATTAAATTAATTGGGTTTTTTATAAGATAAATCTCAGATTACAATTTTTTTTGCAACAAATTCAACTGGATCTTACAAATTGCAATCTTTAGTAATTGGATATGTAAAAAATCCAAAATGCTTTAAAGAAATTAATATTTCTAACCTATTTGTGATTTACAAATTCAATTTCAAAGCATAAATGCATTTAGATATATAAAAAACATGGCTCAAATATATAAATGAAGGCTTTTAAATTTAAAATCAGCATATAATACTTTTGGTTAATAATACAATTTCTTATTATACTTAAATCAAAGAAAATTCATTCCAATTGACCAATATTACTTTGCACTATTTTTTTCCAAATACTACATCAAATTTTCAATTAATAGATATTGGCATTATCAAATCTTTCAAAAACAAATATAAGTACTTATTTTGTTAACATATTTTATATTAATTTGAACAAAAAATTAATATTGTACAATATTATTATTATTATTACATATTATATAATTTTATTTAATATTAATTTAAAAAAAAAAATCTTTCTTTTGTTGATCCTCCAGTCACAACAAAAACAAGATATTGCTGAAGAAAAAGTTTTTTTCCTACTTCTTTTTCCCTTTATATTTTCAATTATTTCTTCAGACATACCTTTATTTGTAAACATAGAACTGGCAAGTCCTGTTGTTGGTGGCTCTGGATCTACTTTTGCTGGTTTGGAGACTTGGCCTAATGCAAAGAAAAAGAGAATTAATAGTATATACTCTCATAGTGCATCTTACAAAAAACCTAAGAATTTTAAAGTTGGTGCCAGTATGGTTGACTCATCTGCTGGTCCATTGGGCATGGCCAACATTGGTAACGTTAGTGGTAAGTTTTCGAAATCTTGGGGCAGCAAAAAGAAAAGCGAAGCAAGTAATGTGAGTAGTCTGTCAAACTTAGAGAACATAAAGAATATTATCACTGAAGAAACTAGTTACACTGACTTGGACGTTTCTGTGGACAATAACATAGAGGACAATACAACATCCAGAAAAATGCACATTTGCACTTACATATTAGGTCAACTTCCAAAGACTCTTTCATTCAACATTTTAAGTAATAATAAGGATTTGGTGACTCTTCTATCTCTTAAGTTCACAAGTTCAAAAAATTTGCACTTTGTTGGATCATATACATCAGAAAAGCATGTTTTTGATCCAGTTAAGTTGTTTGCATTGGATATTGAGACTTTTGTCTTGTCTGGCAAGACTATTAATGACAAATTAATTGCTGTAAAAAAAATTTTTTATCGAATCAACAGTTTTGGGGAAGGGCGTCTGCTCCTTTAAAATTCCCTGACATCATTAGATCTTCTTTTACTTCCAAATTAAGTTTAATCAAAGCCAAAAAAATGGCTATCAGTGAGAAAATTTTAGTAAATATTAGTGTCAAGAAACCAAACAGCTGTTCAGATTGGGAAGTAATAGTCAAGGAGATTCCAGTAGATTTTCTCAAATCAGCAATTGAGTCAATATTTTCTAAATTTGGTAACGTAGTTTCAATTAGGATTTAACTGATTGGGCTTTGGCAAAAGACTTCAGTAGAATTTGAGTTATCAGATATGGCTAGCTTAGTTGCTTCCAAATGGTCTGTTCTCATAAAAAAAGATTCAGTTCATGTGGTGTTGGCTATTGATGACAAACAATCTTGAACAGTTAAGAATCAACATAAGACTTTGCTCTATACTTTGCCAGTTAGCACTACTGTTTAAAATTTGTCTGGTTTGCTTGATTTGTATAGTGAGAAGACCTGTTTTATTGGTCACAATCCTAATTTTTATGTATGTAACAGATATGCTGTGGTTTGTTTTGCTAATAAAGCATTTAAGTTGGCTGCTATTGGCTCTGCTCCTGTTTTTAAGAGTGCAAATTTGCACTGGGCTGGTCTTTCTTTGGCTTGTTGTGCCACATGCAAACAGTTTGGTTATATCTTGAATGTGTGTTTAATTGGTGGAAATTTTGGAGTTTGTGGGAAGCGGGTGGTAACTAATCAAAATTGGGTTTGCCTGGCCAACATTTATAAAAAAAAGCAGACACCTATTATTCATCTGGTTTTTTTTGGTGGCAAAACTTGGGCTTAAGTTGCAGGTGGTTCCTCTTCTCTTTTGAGTTTTTTGTCTCCTTTAGGTACTGGTCTGTCTCCTGGTGCTAAACCTTCTATTGGTGCTTGGTTCTCTTCTAGCAGTGCTAATTTCCATGGTGTCTCTAATTTGTTTGATTGCTTGGCAGCTTTGAAACAGTTTTTGGAGCTTTTAACCAATCAGGTTTCTAATATTGTGAGAAAGTTGAGCTTTGTGGAGTTAGTGCCTTTGCCATCTGTTTCTTGTGAGCTTTTTTTGGCTGTTTCTACACCTTTGGCTCCAGAAGTTAATTCGAATATGGTTTTGGATGATGCACCAGAGCCTTCTGCTCCTTCTCTTTTTGCTGTTGTTGATGATACTTCTGGTTTTAGTTCAAGTAGCTCCAAGATTCTAACCACCAAGGTGAGTGGATTAGAGTTGAAGATAACACTTTGAAAGCTTCAATCAGTTCAGTGTTGAACAGATTGAACTATTTGTGTTCTGGTTCTGGCTTTTTATTACCTTTTTCATCTCAATGAGTGGGTTGATTTGGAAATTTGCTACATGCAATGTTTGGAATATCAATGTTTCTGCAAAGCAAGTAAATGTTGTTCACTGGCATATAAGTTCTGGGAATACAGTTTCTTTTATTACTGAGACAAAGTTGAGGTCTTTTTCTGGGCTTTGGAATTAAGAATAAATATGATAGAGTTCGGATTTTTACTTCTGGTTTGGATGTTGGGTATTTTGGTGCTGGTGTTGCTGTTGTCATGAACAATTCTTTGGCTCATCATGTTTCTAAGGTTGAAGTAATTCCTGGTTAAGTTATTTCAGTGCGGCTTCTGTTCAAGGGCAAGCTCTTAATGTCTGTTCTTAGTGTATATGCTGGTGTTTCTGCTGGTATTTGTTTTGAGCAGGCATCTGAGGTTAACTTTATTATTGCTAAGGCTGTTAACACCAGTACTTTTGTGGTCTTGGGTGGGGATTTTAATGAGTGCAGGTCTGGAAAAAGTGTGAGTTTCAAGTTCTGTTCAAGTTTGGGTCTGGTTAATTTGTTTAATGGCCATTATTTGATTAAGACTCCTATATAGTGCAATTCAAGAGGTGCTAAAAGAACCATTGATTATATTTTTGTTAGTAAGAATCTATTTTTTGCTGTTGCAAAATGTTGGGTTGATTCTGTTTCTGATTTTTTTGATATGGACCACAATGCTGTGGCAGTATTGATCAGTCTACATGGGTTCTTGGATGTTTAGTTGAATGGTTTGTTCAAACAAGCTAATAAGGATTGTTAAAAGTTCAAAATCAAGGATGTGGACAGTACTGGATGGTCTTGCTTTAGAGATTGCTCTTCTGCCAGGATTCTGATGATAAAAGATAGGTTTCTTGCCATAGCTGCAGGTCATGATTTAAATACTATGTGGTCACTACTGGAAGGGGCATTGGTGGGTTTTGTAGATGAGATCTTTTCTAAACTTTGGTTCAGTGATTTTCAGAATTCAAAAAATAAGTGGTCTTCTAAATTTCTGAGATTGGAGTTGTTGGTTGCCAAGATTGTCAAGAGGTTGGAATCTGATGATGCTTTCAGGTTTGATTGCCTTGTTAAAAAATGGTCAATTTTGGATGCTGATAAGACTCTTGTGTTGAGGAACATGATTTATGCTGATCGGAAAATGATAAACATTCTTAAATATTTGTTAATTGTCAGAAAAGAGTACAGGAAGTTCAAAATGTATGAATTGAAATTGGCATAGGAGGCTTTTATCAGAGCAGCTATTGAGAAATGTATAAAGAAGTTTTGTTCAAACAAGGGCAGTATGATCAGAAGTGTTTTGGGTAGACTCTTTTGGAAGGTGGTGTTGGATTACTTGATGGTTAATGATGAGCTGGTATTGGATCCAGATGGAGTAAGATTGAATGTTGACAGGATCATGGAAGATTGGATAAGGAAATATGTGGTGCCTTCTGCACTGTCTAATCTCTGAGCTCACCAGTATGTACTATTAGACTATATTAGAGATAATGCTTTTTCTGGTATAATGGATGCAATTAACATAAGTGAGTTGCTTGTAGTTGTTGGTGGTTTGTCTGATAGCAAAGCTGCTGGCTTGTTTGGCATTCTGAACAAACTTTGAAAGCATAGTAGTGAGAGTATGATGGAATGTCTTTTGGTGCTGTTGAATAGATGTTTCTTTGTTAGTACAGTGCCTGTCTTGTGGAAAAAGACATGGGTTTTGATGATTCCTAAACCTTATGATTAGGATAAAATTCTTACAAATACCCATCCTATTGCTTTAATTGAGACAGCCAGAAAGATTTTTTCTAAGATTCTTTCTGATAGAATATCTTTTGCTTGTAGCAAGTTTGGTGTCCTCCATGGCAACAATTTTTTGGTGTTGAAGGGTACCTCTACTCAGGTTCTGGTGTTTGCTATTGGGTCAGTGATTGAAGATGCTTTTGAGAAAAATAAGAAACTTTGGTTGGTTTTGCAGGATATGCATAAGGCATATGATTCTGTTGGTTGGCACCACTTAAAGACTAGCCTACAGCATATCAAGATGTGTGACAGATTTATCAAGTTTTTTGGCAGTATTCATGAGGATAGGATTAACAGAGTAATAATTAATTTTGGCCTCTCAAATAATTATAGGATACATGATGGTTTGGATCAAAGTAAGGTTTTTACACCCTTTTTTTGGAGAATTTTTTATGGTCCACTATTGTGTAAAGTTAAAAGACATAAGCATTTATGTAAGTACCAGATTAATACTAAGTTTGTGGCTAAATTGGGCAGAGTTGAGAGTAGTGGTAAAATGTCTTTCTTTTTTGTGGCTGGAACATTTGTTGATGACATCATTTGGATTAGAGATTGCCAAGCATCAATGCAGTATGCCTTGAACATTGCTAGTAAATTCTTTTTGTTTAATAATATTTCTATTAATAGTGAGAAAACTGTGGCCATTTCTATTAATCAGGGTGTTAAGGTTGCTTCTCTGAATATTAATGGGCAGCTGGTTTCTATTGCCAAAAAAGGTGAAGCACACAGATTTTTTTGTCAACAGAGGACTTGTCTAGGCCTAATTTGGCCAAGGCTCATTCAGATGTTTGTTTTTTTGCCAATATAGTGCTCAGAAAGGCTATTATAAATAAGCAGTTCTCATATTTAGTGTCAGCTGTCTTACAGTCCATTGTCAACTACCGTACTTAATTCAGCTTTGTTTTTTTGAATGTGTGCCACAAGTGAAATGCCTTGGTCAGAAAGAGTCTTAAGCTTAAAGCTAGTCTCTCTTGTGACTTTCCTGATGCAGCTTTGTATCATCTCTCATTGTATGGCCTGAAAATTTTTAAGCAGATACAGACTGAGAGCAAATTGGCTGCTGTGGTTGCATTTTCTAATGCTTTGGACATTTTAGGGTGTTTGTTTGATCATAGATTCCTGGATTTGTAGGTTCTGGATTGGGCTCTTTTGAATCTCCTGCAGTTCTCTGTCAAGTTGCATGTTAGTCCCATGAACAATTTTTTGGCTGGTGTAGTTAAAATTTTTTTGGATAATAAGTTGTTTCTGGCAAATAACCTGCCTTGTGCTTTTTATGATCTTGGCAATTTTCGTATGTTATTGGTGCTGGAAAGTGCTTCTTACTTTGGTTCTGTTCATTCTTTAAAGTGGTTTGGTGTTGCTTTTGGAGACAGGTTGCTTGACAAGAAGAATCATGTAATAGATTGGAAGA
Source organism: Geosiphon pyriformis (assembly GCA_016748015.1). Lineage (NCBI taxonomy): Eukaryota > Fungi > Glomeromycota > Glomeromycetes > Archaeosporales > Geosiphonaceae > Geosiphon > Geosiphon pyriformis. The sequence continues at coordinate 57,233 of JAAOMT010000681.1, read as the reverse complement.
TTTTTTGCCAGTGGAAAAAGCTTGACCCAAGAGGACTTGTTCCTCATTGGTTTGATGTCACATCTAAGTTTTTGCATGATAGTGGCACTTTGTCATTTGGTCTGGCTAGAGCCAATTGACTTTCTGGTTTGGACATTTTGGCTTCTGAGGAGTTTTCTAATTTGCATAGTAGTTTACATGAATTATGGTCTGGTCTTTTTGAAATTTTTACAGATAGTTTGCTAAAAGATTTTGGCTCTTTTAGTGTTGCTGGTAGTGCTGCTGCATATTTTCCTGCTATTGACTGTAGTATTGGTGTTAAAGTCTATGGTTTGATGTCTTCCATCTTGGCTGAGTTGCAAACTGTTGTTTTGGTGTTGGAATGTGTTTTATCTTCTAGTGTGGTAACAGTACATCTTGATAGCCAAGCTGCTATTGACACATGTGTCTCCGAGTTGTCTTATTTGGTGCCTGATTTCCGAGTTCTATACTGGGTAGAGAGACATTACATTTTTGATTTGATTAGAGAAAAAGATTTGAGCATGGGTTGGATCAAAGTTAAAGGTCATTCTGGTGTTTGTGGCAACATTAAAGCTGATGCTGCTGCTGATGCTATTGCATGTTTTCAGTTTTCTTTGTCCATTGGGGTGTGGAAATAGCTTTTAATTGCTGAGAGTATGGTTATGTCTGGCAATGCCTACCATTTTGTTAGGAATCTGTTTAGGTCTGTGTGCTGAGCACATTGAGAGGCTGGGCCTGACCATGATGTGATTTGGAGTAGTTTGATCGAATGTGTGAACTGAAATGCTATCTCGAAAGTGTGGCATCCTGACTCACACATGCTTACTGGGTATACTAGTCAAAAGTCTTCTGTGCTGCAGTCATATTTGATGAAAACTGTGCACTATCAACTCTCTGTAGTTGTTCGAAAGAGGTTGTATGATAAGAGTTACTCTGGTGTGCTGTGCTTGTTGTGTAGGGAGATAGAGTTGTCTGATCTTGTGTTTTCTTGTGCTATAGATGCTGGTGTCCGAGATGAGATTCTTGTTGAGACCACTACATCTTAGGTTTCTTTGGTGGATTTTTGTGTTTTGTCCTCTTCTGCTGTTCTGCAGTTTCTTGGTTATTGTTTATCAGATATTGGCTTGTATTCGATTCTGTGTAAGAGATTTGTCATAAATGATTGGTGCTTAAAGACTGTTGAGGTTTTTGAAGTCAGGAAGATGGCTGTTGGTGTTGTTGTCAATTTTGTAAGGAGTGTTGTTGAGCTACACCATAGTAGGGTCTGGCTGGTAAGATCTAGTAATTGGATAAGCATAGAAAAGGCTGGTTCAGTTGAAAATGATGAGGTGATATCAAGTTTGTTATATTGCAAGACATCTGTGTTGTCTGATGGTGTGGTTTAGATGCTTGATGTTTTGGGTTCTTTTTCTGTTAGCTTTGGCCATCATAGGCCTAAACTTTTCTTTTCTGGTTTGGATTTCAGTTCTCGTGTTGTTATAGGTGTATAGTGTTGCCTTGTCTGGCCTAAGTGACTAGTCACATGTAGTAAGTGCATGAGCTGTATTTAGTCTGGGCCTCTTAGTTTGGCTCTATATACTAAACAGCAGTTGAACTTTACTCATAAAACATGTAATAAAAAAAAAATATTAATTTATTTTTTAGAAATAAATTAAACATAAAACAGACAATTGATTATGTTGTTCAACCATGGTTTCAAGTAACACCTGTTTTAATTTAAAACTGTTGGCAAAAAACAGATATTTTTTTCTATATTTAAAAATTTGAAACATTAATTGCTATAAATATATTTAACAATTTATCATCAGATACATAAAAATTGGTGAAAAATTTTGAAAATTATACTATAGCAGTTGAAAAATTATTAGCAACTGAAAATATTCTTGATAATAATAAAAAATTAGATATGGTTTTAGCCAATGCTCAAATTGAAATTAATATAATTAATGACTCAAAAAAAAAATTAAAAGAATTTCTATTTGCTATAATTACAATTACAGAAGCATATAAAGCATTAAAAAAGGTAATTAGATTTAAAAAGCAATTAATAGAAGAAATTTTAGTATAAAAAACCAAAATTTATTTAGAAAAAATTATATAAATATAAAAAAATAAAGGAAAACTCTAAAAAACAGATTACAATTAATTAATATTTTAATAATAATAATAATAATAATAATTGATTGATTTAATAATAAATATAGTTTATTTGATAATAATTATAAAACTCTAAAATAGAACATCTTTATAATAGAACATAACTTATATGTTCTAACTGTGTTCTTTTATAGAGGTCTGACTATATAAATAACATGTAAAATAATTTATTATATGAACTTAACATAATTGAGATAATTAAAAATAAAAGCAATTCTGTTGAAAATTAAAAAATTTAAATCAAAATATCTATTTATTAATATAATTTATTTTTTATATAATAATTATCTAAATTTTCAATTGTTATTTGATTTTTTTTAATGAAATTACTACTTGAAACATATTAATAAACTTTTTAATTATGTTTTATTATAAATTACAAATTCTAAATAAAAAGTAAATTTTGAGGAATTTAAGAAAGAATATGCAATTTGTTTTTAATATAGAAAGTTAAGTTTTTCTTATTCCCTATTTTCTTTTTTGCAAAAAAATTGTATATAAGAAAATACTCTCAAAAAAACGTTTTTTTATTTTTTAAGAAATGGGATAAATAAATAATATAGTTATTTAATTTAGATATTAACTAATGCTCGTAATTATTAATATTTAAAAAGAAAAGATATGCATAAAAAGTTGCTTTATTTTTTAAGTTTTATATACTTATTATTAAACAAATTAATATTTAATTTTCTAATTTTGAGTTTTAGATTATGTTTTTATTGAAATATAATTTATCAATGTTAACTCTGAAATATTTTATTTTAGATTTGCTATGTTAATTAATTTTGTCTAAGATTGGATTTATCAAAATAAATAAAATATTTAGCTTTTTTTTAATTTTTGAATATATTTACCAAAAAAACATATGCTTGTTCTTGAATTATATTTCAAGTTAAAAGCATATTATGTGTTATTTATTTTAAAAGTCACTGATTTTTAACTTAATATTTATTTTGGTCTTATTAAAAGATTGAAAATTTTGTAATATTTTTTAGTTTAAAAATTTGAATTTTAATAACATATTAAAGTTTTTGTATCAATATTAATATAAAGTTATTTTGAAAAAATATAAATAATAAGTTGGCAAATTAATTATAAATATTAAAATATTTAAAATTTTTTAATATACAAAATTGTGTATAATTATTTTTTAAATTAATGTTATTAATAGTAATTAATATAGTTCAACAATATTAAAAATATTAATATCAATAATTAATATACCATGAATTTAATTTGGTAAAACTATTTGAGTAAATTTAAATTGAACTGATAAAGTAAGAATTTATAACTGTATTTTTAGCATTAATTATACTAAGAAAATATTTTTTTTTTATTATTAAAAATTTTATTATTATTAAACAATCTAAAATATTTAGAAAAATAAATATAAACATAAAAAAATAAATCAAATTATTCAATTTTTGAATACTTATTTTAAAACAAAATTTTTTTAATTAGATATAAAAAAATATTCTAATTAATATAAAAATAGTTTAATATTTTAATAGTTTGAAAATAAAATATAAAAAAAAAAGTTTTAGCTAAAAATAATTTAAATTTAAAATTAACAATTTATATATCTTATTTTTATTAAAAAAAATAACTTGTAATATAAAATAATATAAAAAATAATATGTGAATAAAATTAATAAATAAATTACTTTAAACATTTTTTTAAAATCAAAGTTTTTATTTTTTTTAAGCAGAAAATTTGTTTATATTGCTAATAAAAATTTTAACTCAAGTATATATTTAAAAATTTGGTTGTTTTAATATTTTATATAGGCTCTAATTTTTAATTACATTAATTAGTTAATAAAATACAGATTAATATGTAATTTTAGTTTTAAATAAGTATATGATTAATATTTTCATATTTTACTAATGTTATTTTAACAATATTTTTTTTTTTATTAATTTAATGAGTGAGATTCAAACACCACTTAGAACTATATATCAAGAAAATGATCTAAACTAAGCATGAATCATGTATTTTCTACACGTGACCAGCCACTTGAGCCAGTCAGAACAACACTATGTATTTATATTAACAAAAACTAGGTCACCAATACCTGAAAAAAATGAACAAGACTTGTGAAAGCCAAAACAGACACCAAAAGCTTTAGCAATACCAAGCAATTTAATTACACCAGCCAAGAATCCTGAAATCAAACCAGAAACCAAGATGGGGATCGAGCCATCTACTGGGATTAGGCCATTTTTTTCCATAAATACACAATGCTTAGCACAGACCAACCAAATGTTATTTCTGAAAGCAAGACAAATAGACTGCACAAAATCAGCAATTTTAACACCAGCAACTTTTGGATTATGGAAGATAGAAATAGTCTCTTGAAGTCATCTATTGAAAACAAAACTCTTATAAAGAGCTGAGAAAACCAGGAAGTCCAAAGCACAAGTTAACAGCAGCTGCAATACATCTGAAGAAGGAAGAGAGAGACCAGAAAGCATCCTTCAAGAAGACATGCAAGATTCCAAGACCTGATGACGAGCCAAATTATCAACCACACAAGAAAATACATGATCAAACACCTCCACTTCAACACAATACAGACACAAAACACTAAGATAACATTTATCGTAAATGTGCTTCTGAACAGTCATAGGAAGCCAATGATACAAAGTCTTTATAAAGTAAGTTCGAATATTAGCAGTCAGTTTGTTGGTGAAACCAATGGGCATATGTAAATCAGGATACCAAACCCTGGAAGAACAAAGCCAATTGACATCTGAACACAAATCATTATCTAGAAATCCAGAACCAGAACTGACCTCTCAATGCGCATGACAAACAGCATGAAAAACATCATGAACAAAATGCCTAGAATTACCAGAAACAATACTACCATCTACCAACAAAAAATGTTTATTAACACGAGAAAGAAAATACTAAACAGAAAGAGACGTAGTATTAGTGAGGCTATCAGCATAATCATTCTCCAAAATACCAGAGTGGCTCTTAACCTTGTGCCATTTAACTCTCAAATTCTTATTGTGAATAACATTTTTGATATGCTGACGCTCAACCCAACACCGATTGTAAAAATTAGGACACACTAGGTCAGACTCCGATCTGCAAGCATCCAAAGCTGCCTGACTATCTGAAAACAGATGGACAGAACAAACTGCAGGCACACACTAGAGCCAATGCTATAGCCTGTAGCTTCATCAAAGTAGATGACACTAAGCCTTGAACACTAATACTCAAACCCAAATTAATGTCCTCAAAAAAAGCAGCAGCTCCAGCTCTACAACCAATTGTGCCCAAATTCTTCAATGAACTATCTGTGTACACAGACAAGCTATCAGCGCCAATCCAAGAAAGACAATCATAGACAGATACAAAATCATCAGAACCACGAATGTCCAAAGAGCCAACATTAGCCAATACTAAGAGAGAAGAACGAGGAGCCACAAAAAATGCAACAGAAAGTTCGAACCATTTGGGAACCAGACCACAAAAGTTTAGTTTCTTCCACTGCTTAAAGGTGTGCCAACTAAAAACACTACCATAACAATCACAAAGCTGGTCCACAAAGACAACGCCATAATGCCGGAGAAAAGGTAAAAACTTACAAAACAAAGACTCGCCAAGAACAACAGACATAGGTATTCTATCATGAAACTGGAAAGAGCTGGCCAAAGAGCTGCCCAAAGATAACTTGTAGTCAAAAAAAATGTGAACCATACCAGCTAAGAAATTATTAGAAACATTGACATGAATACAAGCAGAAGAAACCAATAGATGGACATGTCACCAATTCAGAACCTGTAAGTCATGAGACCTGTGACTGAACAAGCACCCCAAAATTCCACCAAAATTTGCAAAACTAATAAGCAAAGCAACCTTACTCTCAGATTGATACTGTGAAAAAAACTTTAAACCATAAAAGAAGGGGTGGTAAATTATATTACTAGGAAAATCCAGTAGGAGACCAGATTTTAGCTTCAAGCCCTTACAAATCAAAGCATTCTATTTGTTGCACACATCAACAGAAACAAAGCTAAACTGTGTTCTATAGCTTACAATAGGGTGAAAAACTGCTGAAACCAAATACAAGAACTGTTTATCTAAGACAGCTTTCTTCAATACCAAATTAGTGAAAAAATGAACATCTGAATGCACTTTCACCAAACTAGGTTTAGAAAAGTCCTCAGTTGAAAGAAAAATACCCAAGTATCTATGAGACTTTCCCTTTTTGGCAATTGAAATAGACAGACCACTAATAGAAAGAGAAAGATTGCTGACACTGTTGTTAATAGGAATCACCACTGTTTTGTCATTGTTAATTGAAATATTATTGATCCAAAAAAATTCATTGACAACATTGAAAATATGTTGAGTAGCACTTTGACTGCTACCAATCCAATTCATATCATCAACAAAGACACCAGCAGCAAAAAAAGAAGAATGCCTAGCCCAAGATTCAGCATAACAATTCTTGAAAATAAAATGAGAATTCAGCCTATATTCACATACACTCTCTTGATGCTTGACTTTACACAACAAAGAATCATAAAATATTTGCCACAAAAGGGGGGAGAAAACTTTTCCCTGATTCAGGCCATCATGTACACAATAATCATCTGTCAAACTGAAATCTGTTATAACCTGGTTGGTATGATCATTGTAAATGTTGCCAAAAAAACAAATGAATTTGCTATACATTTTAATCCTGATCAAACTATTTTTGAAATGTTCCCAGCCAACTGAATCATATGCTTTCCGCATGTCTTGCAGAATCAGCCAAAGCTCTCAGTCTTTTTTCAAAGCGTCTTTAACCACTGAACCAATTGCGAAAATAAGAGACTGAATTGTTATACTTTTTAAAACTGAGAAATTGTTTCCACAAAAAACATCAAAAGCACTATATGTCAAGGAAATCCTGTCAGAAAAAACCTTAGAAAGAATCTTATGAGCCATTTCAATCAAAGCAATAGGACGAGTATTGGTTAAAACACCCTCTCACTCATATGGTTTGAGAATTACTAAGACCCAGGCCTCTTTCCAAAGGCTAGGCACCAATTCATCAGACAGACAAAGATTCAAAATCATCAAAAACATATCCAGAACAGACTTATCACAATGTTTTCAAAGTTCATTTGAGATACCAGACAAACTAGTGGCTTTTCTATCAGACAAGTCAGAAACCACCCTAAAGAATTCATCAAAACCAATCGGACACATTACACCAGAAAAGGCCTTATTAAAAACGTATTCCAAAGGTTGATATTGATGATGCCAATCAATTGATACATCATCAGCCACATAATACTTTCTGGTCTATCCTTCCATGATTACATTCATCTTATACTTAACCAAACCAGGTTCCAAAATCAGATTATTATTAACTACCAAATAGTCTAGCACCACTTTATGAAATAGATGCTCCAGCACACTCTTGATCATATGATCCTTGTTGACTTCAAAGCTCTCTATTTTCTTATCAATGGCAGATCTGATGTTTGTTTCCTTAGCTCTCAAAGATTCAATAAGTTTGGAAACATGATAAAACTTTCTAGCACCAAAAAAAGTAGAACAAATACGATCAAAACCAGCACTAGAATCTACCAGATTTTGAACAACAAAAAACTTAATATCATTTACAGAACTTTAATATTTCATAAGATAAACAAAGTTCCTAGCATCTTCCTCATATAAAGCCTTAACAATCTTAGAAACCAAAAGCTCCAATTTATGAAATTTTGAAGAATCTTTGGTAAAAACTTTATCAAACCTTTTGAACCACTTTTTCTTGAAAATTTCATTAGTCAAAAGAGTCATAACTTTGCACACAACACACCACATAGTGTTCAAATTCCAAAACCTCACAGACACAGTGAATTCACCCGAGAACATTGTAACATTGACCAGCATAGAACTTTTAAAATTATTCCATTTAATCTCATTAGCACTCTTGAAATTGAACTTCCATCAATCCTTATTCACCTGTTTGCAAAGAGAGTTTAATCTTGTATCTAAAAGGTCACCCAAACCCAAAGACACAGAAACAGCTCTGTGATCCATATTAAAATGTTCACTGACAATAAAAACATCATGCTGTATTATCGCATTCACCAGATTTGAGGAAACAAACACATAATTAATTGTCTTTGTAACACCCTAAAAATTGCTTTAAGTTGGCACTTTAGCAAAGGAGCTCCCACCCAAAAAATTAACCAAACTGAAATTATGGCACTTTTTAAAACTAGTGCACTTATGAGAGCCATCTTCATTGAAATCACCATGAAGAATAACAAAAGAAGATTCATTCATAGCTTTTACAATTAAAGAATTGATCTCATTAGCCTGAAAAAATCAAGTAGCCAATGAGGCACCAGCATACAGTCCCAGAATTGAAACCAAAAGTTTATCCTTAAAAAGTAACCTGATGCAGAGAAGATGACCTGGGATTTCAGAAACCTTATATATATGCTTAGCCAAGGATCTATTCATAACAATCACAACACCAGCACCCATATAGCCAGAGTTCAAACCAGAAGAAAACACACAAACATCATCAAATTTGTCAACCAACCAAGAGCAAGTCTTATTTTTTAACTTTGTTTCCATAAAAATCGAAACCAAATTGTCCATATCTTTATGCCATCAAACAATATTATCTTGTTTTACAGAAACATTCATATCTCTAACATTACACATAACAACCCTCTACACAAGACCACTCATTGAGAAGAAATTAGGAAAGTGACACCACCAATCAAAGCCAAACTATCAAAGTGAGCAGACAAGATTAACACAAACTTGGAGAAGTCTTCCAGCATATTTTTTAGTTTAACAACATGAGGGAATGCTGCCAAGTCTACAATCAGATCAATCTTGTCACTAATGGCTTCACTCAAATCTGCTCTCATCACTATATCCTCCTCTTAATTCTGTGATAGGGGAGCCACTAACAGCTGACATCCAAGACTAGGCTGGGAAACTGCTGGCACAAGTAACTCCAATCTCTTAGCCAACTCACTAATCTGTCCTGTGAGACTGACAAGACTGCTTTCAATTCTGACCAAATGTGATTTCAAGTCATCTACAACCAGAAGAAGGAGTTCACCAATTTTATTGGAACCAAGAGACATACCAGTACCATGAAAATTGTGCACAGAAGGAGCACTAACCACTGATGTCTAAGTTTTACCACCAAAAGCCAAAGGACGAGAAATAGATGCAGACTTTTTTGCATAAATCCTAGCCAATCTGAACTGGTCTTGAGCTGAAAGAGGAGCTTTTCTGCCACCCGGAACCACAGCATTTTTAACTGACTGACAATTGAGAGATGTATGACCAAAACCTTTGCAAACTGCACATAAAGCCTGAAAAAGACAAGACCAGCAGAGACCAATGCCTTTTATAACTGGAGTTGCTGTCATAGCACCAACCAAAACTGACTCAGAGTCAAAGCACACAGTGGCACAGTGGGCATGAGAATAACTGACAGAGTTATGATCAATGAAGCATGTCTTCCCACCAACAGAACCAATAAAATCTCACAAATTATAAGCAGTAGTTCTCACAGGAAAGGTATACAGCAAAGCTCTGAAACTATCTTGAACATTCCACAAATGTTTGTTGATGTCAGCTCTGGCCACTCATATCGCATCTTTTCTGATTAGAATGGACTATTTGGCAGCTAAGAAATTAGCCTAATTCTGATCTTCCAATTTGATGATTGCTTTCTGCCACAAACCTACCAGTTGTATTTTGATCATCTTAATTACTCCAAATTTAGACACAGCCACATGCACAGTCTCTACAGATGTTTCCACTGGAATTTTTTTTAGCACAATTGCCTAATTCATATGATTACTGCCAGAGCACTTAAGATTGGTGTTTACCACAACATCATAATCATTTGTTAATCTAGCCACAGCCATCATTGCCACTTCTGAAGTGAAAGTTGCACAGATGATTCCACCAAATTTTGAGGGAGTAGAGGCCCCTCCAAAACCATTTACATCTGAAAAAGTTTTCCTGACAAAATTCAATTTTTCTTGAGAGGATTTCCCAACCACTTTATCCAACCCAATGTCTAAAGCAAATAATTTCCGAACAGAAATATTAACTAAATTTTTCAAAGGAGGGGGAAGTTCCAAAAGACTATTTGACAGAATATCATCTATATTACCATAATTTGCAAAATCTATTTTCCCTAATGGCTTGCCCAATGCCTTTTTAGTTTTAATACCTGGCCCTTTAAGTGTCTGATCAGGATCTCTATTAGCAAGAATTCCATTCTCATCATAGTCAAGGCTAGTTTTCTCAACCAAACATTTCTCTTCCATGTCAATACTATCAGACTCGGTGGTATCACCAGTCTCAGAATCTTACGAATAACCACTTAGCTCCTTAACAGAACTCTTTTTGTCTCCAACATTTTCTTCCAAAGCACCATTTTTCCTCTTTTTCCTTGGTAAAACAGGTTTGAAATCCTCATCAGAGCCAGAATCTTTAACAATCTTTTTCATGACAGCAATACTGGGGCCAATTGTGGCCTTGAAATCAAAAAAAGATTTGGACTTATTGTACTGAATTGTGAAAAACTTTTTTCAGAAAAAACTTTTAACTCTTTTTTGGGAATTTAAGACAAAGAAGAGAAAGAAATTTTTTTTTTTTTGTTTTTTTTTTTGTTTTTTTTTTTTTTTTTTTTTTTTTTTTTTTTGTTTTTTTTATTTTTTTTATTTTTTTTTATTTTTTATTTTTTATTTTTTATTTTTTTTTTATTTTTTTATTTTTATTTTTTATTTTTTTTAACAATATTTTTACACTTTATTCAATAATTTTAGAAATTTATTTAACAGTTAAAAGTTTTTGATATTAAAATTGTAGTTAATAAAGTGCTTAATATTAGAAATTTTTATGCTTATTTTTAAATTTTAACAGCAAAATTATTATATTTTGCTGTAATACTCTTTAATAATTAAATTAAAAGAAAAAATAATAATAATATTTTTACTAAACCAAAAATTTTTGAAAAAATTTTAAAAATAATTCTCAAATAAAATTTTATTTATTTCAAGATATTTTGATTAATATCAATTTATATGTTTTACTTTTCTACATAAATATATTTATAATAGCAAAATTTTTTATAATAAACATAAAATATATGCTATTTTAAAATTGTTTACTACTGTTAATAAACTTATCTTAAAAACTATTTAACTAAACATTATGTAAAAGAACTAGAAAATATTTTTACCACTTTGTATTTATGCATAATTTTTTAAAAAGTTACAAAAATTCTGTATTAAAATTGCTATTAAAAATTCAGCTATAATTTTTAACTCACAAAAAATTATTTTTCTTAATAAAAATTATTTTTTTTAATTTTAACTTGAAATAATCTAAATATATAAAAAGATGTAAAATAAAAAGTTATTATAATAAAACTTAGATATCTATAAAATAAAGATTTATATAAAAGTAAAATAATATTAAGTTATTTTAATAAAAAGCATACTAGCATAGAATACAGCAACTTTTAAAACGTTTTATTAAGTACTAAAAAGTTTTTACTTTTAGATTAAAAAGTCTTAATCTTTTTAAAAGATTTGGATAATATAAGAAATAAAGCCACAATAACAAAAAATTAATTTATATTAAATATAAAACTATACAATCTTTCAAATATTAAAATTAATAGTTGGTTAATATATAAAAATTATCAAGTATAAATAAGGTTTTTTTTATTTTATATAAAAAAATTTTGTATATATAGTTATAAAAGCTAAAAGTTTTTTTCAAATAAAAAAATTTAAAAACTAAAAAAAAATCTGTTATATAAAATAAATTTTAATTTACAGTTTAATAATAATGAATTAAAAATAAATTGTAACTAAAATAATTTATTTAATAACAATAAAATTATATTATTTTCTATATTTATATAATTATAATTATTAGAATATATTATTAAGCACTAAGATATATCTTTTTAAATCTTAAGTTTTTTAATAAAACACATTTTTTTAAAGATTTTTATAGTGATTAGAAAATATTGTACTTATAATTTTATGATTTTTTATATAGTAATTTATGTAAAACATATTGTTTATTAAAAATATAAATTAACAAATTGGTATTATTATAGCTTTGTAATAATCATATATTAATATTCAATATAATAACAAAAGTATTAAAAATATTTTTTTTCATAATTGTAAAGTTTTATTATTTTCTTTTATATAATTCTATAAATAAAGTTATCTAAACAGTCTATTTATATTAAAGTCTAAAAAAAGTTAATATTTTATTATAAAATAATTAGTATTTAATATTATAAATTATTTTAACTATTTGTAATTTGTGAATTTTAATTAAATTTTTATTATTAAATTTACTAATATTTTTAAAACACTTGATTTAAAAAATTTAGTGTTTTATTTTTGATGTTTCTTAATATTTAATAATTATAGCTTTGTAATAATTATATATTAATAATTAATATCAATTCTAATAATAATTTATATTAACTTAATGTTTTTGAAATTGTTCTAAATTAAATCTTTTAAATTTATTATTAACTTTTAAAAGTATTTTTTTTAATTTATCAAAATTGTAGTTTTTGTAATATTAAGAAAATAAAACAAAAAACTTTTTTTTAAGCTAATTACTTAAAAATTCAATTAAAATTTTGTATAAAAAATACTTAATTATTATATTAAATAGAAATTAAAGCAATATTTTAATCTTTTTTTATATATTAATAAACTAATATTTTTTTAATTATTTGTATTAAAAATGACAAATATAAAATTAATTATTAATTTTTTTAATATTAGAATACAAATTAAAGTAAAAAATTAATCAATAATTTGTATTAAAAAATATATAATTAAAAATTGTTTTTTTAAAAAAGATAATAATAATAATTAAAATTTTAGAAAACTTCTATAAAAAATTGATAAAATGTTTTGTATTAATAACAATATTAATAATAAAAACAATTAAAATTCATATAAAATATTTTTAAAAAACAAAAAACAAAACAAAATTTGTTTATAATATTTTTAGTAATAAATAAACTCCAATTATAATTTAAGTAATATAATTAAAATAAGAATATACTTTAAGAAATAATTATAGGCTTAAAGTTAATAAAAAGCAATTAAGTTCCAAAAATAATTAAAACTCAAATATATTTTATAAAAATTAGATTTTAATAATTGTAAAAAGGAATAATAACAAACTGAGTTAAAAAATAAAGCTAAATTAAAAAGTTATTAAATTAGTATTTAATTAATAAAAAATTTTTAAAAGTTTATAATCTGCAAAAAAATTAGATTACAAAACAATAAATATAAAAATAATACTAATATATAATAAAAAATAAAGCTAATAATAAAATTAGATTATAACTAAGTTAATTTATAAATTTTGGTTTTTCCTATAAGAAAAAATTTAATAGTTATAATAGTTAATACAAAACACTCTTTAGATATTACAAAGACAATAATAAAAATAAATTAATAATTATTTTACTTTTTGCCCAAAATAATATTAATAATAATTAAAAAATAACTATTAAATAATTTGTATGTTCTGCTATTTTAAGAATAAATAAATAAATAAAAGTAATCATCTTAATTTTAATAATATTAATACTTAATAATAATAATATTTTATTAATTTTAGTTTTTAATATCTGTTTTTTAAAAATTTTTCTTTTTAATTTAATGCTTAATTATTTAATATAAAATTAACAATATATAATTTTGAGTATTTTTTATTTTTAAATTTTGTTTTTGCTAAAAAACAATTATAATTTATACTATTTTAAAATTTTATTTTTAACTACTTAAAATTACTATGTAAATTTTTATGTAATTTAAATTACCATATACAAAAAATAAATTGATACACAAATTTAGAGTTTTAAAAAATTATACAATTATGACTAAATAATACATAATATTTTATAAACACAAATATTAATTAATAAATTTTTTAAAACATTAAAATAAATTTATTAATACAAATATGTATTTTACTATTTTATTAATTTACTATTTTATTATATGAAACCAATTTTTTTGAAAAATTATGAATATTTATTATATTTTGACTTTTTTGTAAAAAAAATTAATTCATCTTGACTAATTTATTTTAACTATTGTTTTAAATTTTTTAACTAGTATGTTTTTAAACCAACAAATAAAAAATTATTAACATAAAAAAAAGCCAAAATTTTCAGAATACTATTAATAAAAATTTTAATAATAATATTAATAAATATGAGTATAAATCTAATACAATTAGTAAATAGCAAAATAGTCAATTATTTTTTGTTACAATTTATGAAAGTTTTAATATAGAAAGATATATTTGTTATATTGAGAGACTTATAAATTATTATTAAAAATTTTATTACATAATATTTATTATTTAATAGAAATAATATTGTAATTATTTTGTTTATAAACAACAAAATATCCAATTTCTAAAAAATTAACTTTAAAAAAATATTAAAAATAATATTAATTTTTTAATTTTTTTAAAAAAACTAATTAGAATTTTTATCTAAAATTTTATTAATATAAATAGTAATTTCTAGCTTTAAACATTGATATTAATATTTGTAGTTTCTTATAAAAATTTACATTTATGTTTAAAACTATTTTTAAATTTACTAAAAAAAATTTAAAAAAATAAATAAATAAATAATATTAAATTTTTTTTTAAAAAACAACTTATTTAACAAAACTTTTTTTAATTTTAGTCAAGTTAATTGTATTAATTAATATTTAAACTTTAAAGTTAATGTGTTTGTTTAGAAAAATTAGAAAAATAAAAATTTTTTTATGAAAAAATAAAGTTTTTAACAAAATAAAAGCATTTCTTAAACATTTATGTGACTATATTTTTATAGCATTTTATAAAAATAAATATTTTCTATGGTTAAATATTTTAAGCAATGTAAATAATATTATTAATATTAATGCAAAAACAATTATTTGTCAAATTAACTGTAGTATTTTAAAGTCTTTATTTAATATTAAAAATAGAATTTAGTTAAAAATTAACTTAATTCTAAAAAAATTTTCTTTATTAAATCAAAATTCAAATTTATTGTTTGATTTTAAGAGTTAAGTTTCTATAAATATTTACTAAAAAATATTGTAAAAAATAAAATTTATTATTAATATATGCTTAATTTTTTTAAATAATTAAAAAAGTATTTTAAATTGATTTTAGAAACTAAAATGTTTTCTACACTTAAATAGTACATAATATTTTAATAGAAAACAATATAAAAACTGTGTTATAATTATTATTATATATTTATTTAAAATTATCAAAATTTTAATTAAATGTGAGAATTTTTTATCGATAAAAAATTTTATTTCAATTAATAAAAAAGTTTAATTATTAATATACATAAGTATAAATGTCAATTTAAAAAAATTCCAAAAATTGTAAAAAATAAAATTACATTTAAGTTTAACATATTTGTAAAATCAATGTTAAATTTATTGTTTTTTTATTTTTATTTGCTTTATTTCAAAAAAAATTAAAAGTTTTTAAATAAAAAAATATTTGATTAATAATTTCTCAATTTTTAGAATTAAACTAAAAGAATTTAATTATTTTTCTGCCAATTTATAATGTTTCTTAAATTTCATCAAAGGTTTTAATTGAATAAATTTTTTACAAGTATTTTAGTATACAATATCAAATTATCAAAATTTTAAATTTTGAACAATATTCAATAGAATTAGAATATTTTTTAGAGCTTTTAATTATTATATTTTTATTTCTACAAGTATGCAATTTTAATATAAGAAAGTGAACTAATTTTTACTATAATTTTAATATTAAAAAAGACCACAGTTGATTATAAGCAACAACTCTTTAAGAAGGGCTCAAATTTTTATTAAAAAAGTATTACTATAAGTAAAGTATATAATGATTGAAATATTAAAATATATTTCCACAAAAAATTTTGCAAAGAATATTATTTCCTATAAAAAGTGGCTACTTAAAGTGATTTTTTACTTCAGTAGAGCAAATTTCACTTATTGTTTTTAGAGATTCTTTTATATTTCTATTTTTAATAAAATAACTAACAATCTCTATTTTTACAACTATAGCTGCTTAGATAGCTATTAGTGTTATCTTTTTATATTTGATATGTATAAGTTTTGTTATTGTTGTTAATATTTTAATAGTCAAATTTTAAAAAAAAGTTCTAACAAAAGTTTTAAAAATTATAAATCAACCTTTTTTATTAGCATAATATTATTCAAAATTATATTATGTCTTTAAATATTCTATTTTTACTGCTTTTGAATAAAGTTTAAATACTTTATCTGAATTTTTTGTTGTTTTTTTTCTATTAGTATAACAAAGTACAAAATCGAATTATGCATTTAAATATTCTGCCTCTGCTGTTTTTAAATAGAACTTAAATTTTTTTGTTTAATCTTGTAAAGTACCAATTTCAATGTTGTAACAACAACCTAAGAAAAATTAACTTAAAAAATCTTTTGAATTCGCTGCTTTCTAAAAATTTAAAAATGCTTTTGTTAAATTAAGAACAGTTTTGATCTTATGTTTAAAAAAAAAGCTAAGTAAAATATAGTCTATCAAACATTTTAAACTTTTATTATTCAAGTAATTGAATAATTTTCAGATATTTCCTGGTTGTGTATAAGATATTTTTTACCAGGTTAGCAACTTTAAATATTCTCTGGCTTAGGAAATAAGTATATTTTTTTTATAACAATCAATGCTTTTTTAAGCCAGTCAAAGAGTAAAGTTATATTTTCAATTAATGAAATTGAAATCATAATTTTTAAACAACAAAAATAGATTATCAAATTTCTAAAATTTTAGAGAGATAAAAAAAGATTTTTAAAGAGTTTATTTTGCCAATAAGTAAAAATTTTAATTGCAATTTTATTAAATCATATTTGCAAAAAGACTAAATTTTAAAGAAATTTGAAATGCTAGAATAAGAGCTTGATTCATTTGTTTATTTCTATTGTTTAAACAAATAAAACTCAAATAATGGTAAAGACATAAGAAACCATGTTTGTTATTATTTTTTTGCTAGTTTTAGTTTAAATAAAAACTTAAAGTTGAGTTATATAGTGATTAATGATTGCTAGTTTTAATATTTTTAGAAACTGTTTTTAATCAAAAAATCATATTATTATATATTGTCTTGATTTTAAGTTAAGACAGTTTTAAGAATAAATATTTATTAATTAACATAATTATAAAAATAAGCTCCAAAATCTTGAAATATTTTGTGTAAATTTTTTATTTAATTATTTAATTTAATAAAAATATTAAAAATTCTATTAAAAAACAAATATTATAAAAAATTGAAATTAGTTTATTTTATTATTAATAATAACAAGTTTTATAATTTAATATTATTTATAAAAGCAATTATTTTCAATTATATATTTTTTTAATATCAAATTTATAATTAATAAAATGAATAATAATTATTATTAAAATTTCATAATTAAAAATATTTAAACAATTAATAATTTGTTCTTTTTATGAATTAGAGCTAAACATAAAACATATATAAAACACAAAATTCAAGTTTTTTCTAATTAAATAAAATAAACACCTAAATTTTTTAGTATATATTGTTTCAAGCTAATATATTGTTTGTTTAATTAATTTAAACAAATTCAAAATATAATTTTCTTAGAATATTTAAGTTAAATTTCGTTTTAAAAACATTTTTTTACCATATTTAAAAGTTCAATGTATATATATATGTTTATATAATTTCATAATTAAAAATTTTATTAATAGCAATAGCTTTAATAAAAATTTTAAAAGCTTAATAGTTTGAAAAGTTAATTAATTTTTTTAAATTTTAAGATACAATTCACAAAATTTTTTATATTAAACCTATGCTTTAAATAACTTTGTGTATTAACAATAAAAACCTGAAAGTTTTTTTGACAAAAGAATTTCTGATTCTTAAAATTAATTTTTTTTGTGATATTTGGTTACCAAATTTAATATAAAAATTATTTATTTAGATATTTAGTAAAATTAATTGTATTATATAAAAAACAATTCAAATTAAAAGAGAAAATATTTTAATAACTTTTATAATTATAAGGGTCAGATAATTAATTAAAGAATTAAAACTTTGTTTAATTTTTTTTGATTGAAATAGTAATCTTAGTGCTTCAAATTTTGGTTATATGTTAAAAAAAATGATGATAATTAAAAAAAAGAGAATTTTAAATGGCAATAATCTTCAAATTTTGCATAATTGAATATTGATTGATATTATTACATCATTTGAATTCTTCAATAAAACTTTTAACAGAAGCAATAAATCTTAGTTTTTAAAAAAATCTTCTTAAAAATGCACTAATGTTTATTTGTTTACATACAATATTAAAAAACATTATCTTAAATATTAATTATACAATAATAGTAGGGTAATACAAATAACAATATAAATTTAAAGAAATCTATTTAAAGTATTCATTCTTTATTGTTCATATTTAAGAATTATTATAGGCAATTTATAAAAATATAAAATGTTTGTATAGTAAACAATATTAAAATATTCTAATTTCTAGTTAATAAAATCTATTTGATAAAAAAAAACAAATATAAAAAAGAGAGTTTTCTTAAAAAAAATTAATATTTATTTCTGTGTTTCAATATATTATATTTTAAAATTAAATAAATAACTTTTATTTTTTTAGTTTTATAAAGCCTTATTTAAATATCTTGAGTTTGCAATATTATCTATTGACAAAAGAAAAAAAATTTTGCACTACTTCTTTCTGTGTTTGCTGAAAGCTAAATAATTAGATCAATTAATTTTGTGTGCTTAACATTTTCTTTAAAAAAGATTCAATTTTTCAAATCCATCAAATTTTTGATTTTATTTCAATTTAAACTATAATTTTTATTCTAAACCTAAAAGTCTTAAATAAGACAGAAAACCTTTAAATTAGAATGAACAAAATATATTTTTGTTAGTGTTAAAGTAAGTATTATTATGCTAAATTTATATTTTCTTTGTTAAATGCTAATACATAATGTGAAAAAAAAATAAAAATAAAAATAGTATTAAGAAAAGACTGATAATTAAATATAATTATATATTAAATTCTTAATTTTAAGTAAATAAATAAGTTCTTTTAAAATAATCAATATATTAATTAATATATAAATAAATCAAAAAAATAAAGAACTTTTTGAAAAGATCAATTGTTTGTATAATTATAAGATGAATAGTATAAACTATACTTAAATAAATAGTTGTTAAATAATATTTTGTGTTGTTATTATTGTTGTATTTTGCAGTTTTTTAATACAATGTTCTAATTCTAAAAACTGTACTTTTTAA
Organism: Geosiphon pyriformis; assembly: GCA_016748015.1. Taxonomy (NCBI): domain Eukaryota; kingdom Fungi; phylum Glomeromycota; class Glomeromycetes; order Archaeosporales; family Geosiphonaceae; genus Geosiphon; species Geosiphon pyriformis. The sequence goes on along the minus strand of JAAOMT010000681.1, from coordinate 37,689 downwards.
TAGTGTTTTTATTATTAATGTTATTATTATCAACATTTTTAATCTTTTGACAAAACAAGATAAAAATTTTTTCAGATTTTTTGCTATTTAAAATATTAATTACTAGGTGGTGGTTATGTAAAAGATTGTTAACAAAAAACTTTTTTGTTATTAATTTTCATAATAACATGATGAAATTACAAATATAATCAGCCTTTAAAACATTTTTTCTTATAAAATTTTTTGCAGTATGTAAAAAATTACCTCAAATAGCTTTTTCTACTAGAAATTAATATACACAAATAAATAAAACATTCAAGATTTTATTTTAATAAATAATTGCTTTTATTTTGAAACTACTTAATCTCAAAGATTTAAAAACTCTTTTTTATTTTCATATAAATAAGTCTTGATAAAAAAAATTATAATTTTCTGGTTCTTATAAGCTATTTGTAATTAAAAACTTTATATAATAAAAACTAAAAGTTAAAATTGATACTATAATAATATTTTAATCGAATTAAATTTGATCAAATAAATGTATCAAAAATTTTGCAGATATTTAATGCTAAAAAGTTATCTGAATTTTGATTTAGCTTGTAAATTAAAATATATTTTATTCAAAGAAAAAATTTTTATTAACAATTTAATGATAATTAATATATAATAAAATCATAGATTACTATGAAAAAAATCTTTGCTTATTTTATTAATGTTCTATTTTTCTTTATTTTAACTTTATAGATTTTCAATCTTGATATTAAAACTTTTTATGTGATAGTATAAACTATTTTTTAAAATCTTTATAAAAATTTTGTTTAATCATAAAATAAATAAATATAACTGTTTTAAGATAAAAATGAAATTATAAAAAAATAAATTAGTAACATTTTAAATGAATTAACTAAATAAATATTGTAAATTTTTTTAAATGCAAAAGATGTGCAATTGAGTCTAAACAATAATTGCAAGGGCAATTTTTTTATGTTCTTTGTAAAATTTTTCTGATTACATAAATGTTATATTATTTAATATTAAATAAGGTAAAATCTTGGAATTAAGATTATAATTACTCTTTAGATAAGATAAGTGAAAATTTAATATCCCAGCCAAAAACTTAATTGCAGTTATTTTTGAATAAATTGCAAAAACAGCTTTATTTTGGTAAATTTGTTCTTTATTTTACATCTAGATTGAAGTTGTTTAGATAATCACAATTTTCTTCTTAATCAAAAATTCAGATTAAAATCACTAAATTTTTTGTGAAAAGTTTTTTTTTTTAATAATCAATAAACTAATATATGCATTTAAACTATATTTTTTTATTTTTTGCTTTAATTTTAATCTTAGCTTAAACTTGACAAATATCTGCTATATTTTTTATAAACAAAATTTAAATAATTATTTAATTGATAGATTAATACCTAATTTTGTTAAATTTTTGAAACTTTAAAATTAAATATAAATTAACAACTTTTTTTTTAAACAATAATATATGATTTTTGAATTTGGTACAGTTGTGAAAATACTGCTTATATTTTTAAAATTATAATAATTATCCTTATTTTTTAAAATAATAATAATAATAATAATAATAATAATAATAATAATCAAAACAACAAGAACAATAACAACTAAAAAACATTAATTATATTAAAGAAAATATCTGTTTTAATTAATAAACACACTTTCAAAAAATAATATTTTAAAGTTTAAAATTCTAAATTGTAATATTCAAATTAAAATTTTTTTTTAAATGTAAACAGTTTTAAATTTTGTTTGTTTTTAAAGCTAATTTTTAATGTGTAAAGCATATTTACATTCAAGATACTAAATATTTGAATTCCAAATTTTGAGTTTATATTTTTTAAATAAGCAATAAAAAATATTAATGAACTTAATTAGAAATTATTTTGATTAGAAAAATCCATATTCTTAGATATATTTTAATACAAGTTTTAAAATTTATATTTTGGAAATTTTTTTATTTAATTCAAAATCAATTATGTTGTAAAATTTTAATACCATAATTATTTTATTAATTTATATAAAACAATAAATATAGATAAAATTTTTATAAAAAATTACGAATATGTTTAATTAATTTTAAATTTAATTAAAAATATATTAAGTAAAAGTATTATTATATTAGCAAAATTTATTTCATTTATAATTAAAAGTATTTAAACACTATAATTAATATTATTTATAAGTTTCTAAAATGTTGAATTAAGTTTAATTAACTGAAATCAATTCAATAATTTATGTACATTCAATTACAAAGCTAAAAAATGTGCACAGACAATAAGTAAAATAGTAATTAATTTCTCAGTTATATATAATGTATTTTTTTATAAAAATTTTAGCTCTCAAAATTATTTCCACTATATTTTTAATATTAAGTAAATAATAGGTTCTTAGATAATTAAAGATTTTAACTAAATCACTTTTCAAATTTTAGCATAATATTTAAGATCTCATCAACTTTTTGATTTCACTATTGTATATTAAGTTCTAAAGATAATAAACAGTAATTTTATGCTTGATAGAAAGCATGTTTGAATTTAAAATTTGAAATTAGGCTAATTTTTGATTAATTTGAAATTTGTTAAAAAAAACTAGGAATAAGTTTTTTAATTTAAATAATTATATAATCATAAAATAATGGGTTCAAAATTATTTTCAGCTTTGGTTTTGATGTCATATACATTTAAAATATTCACCATATGAGATAAAAAATATTTTATTTTATTTTAGATTATAAATTAGTTATAAAAAATTCCTTTATATTTTTTTTGCTTTCAATTTAGTTTTAATTTATATAATATGTATCAGAAATATACACAATTTATAGTTATAATGCTTTTTGAAAATTTCGGTTTTTGGCTTAAATTTTGGTTGTCATAATCTATTCAATATATTTGTTATTTTAAAAAAGTATTATTTTTTCAAGTAATTTATATATTATAATATTAACATTAAATATAATATTAAGATTTATATATAAGATACTAGATCAAGTTTTATCAATTTAATGCAAAAAATCTAGCATTTTGAATGACCCAAATTAAATATTTGTTTGCTAGTAACTTGATTTTTTTAAAGACTGTATAAGATATTCTTTTGCTTTGAAATAAGTAAGTTATTAGCTAAATGTCTGCTTTTAACTTAATAATAAAAATCATTCTATTTTTCAAAAGCACTTAAAATTTTGGCAATAATATTTTAACTTGAAACTGTTTGCAATGCCATACAAAATCAAATTGTAACATTTATTGGTTAAAATTTTTCTATAAACAAGGAATAATGTTTTGTTTTTCTTGCTATTTTGTTTTTCAGTTCCAAATTAATGAAAAAAATCTTGTAGTAAAATTTGTTAGAAGTTAAAATCAAAAGTTGATTTGTTATTTTTAATAAAAAATATTTTGTTAATTAATATTTTCTTAGTTTAAATAATATCTTAAACCTGAGCCAAAATTATTGGTTGACTTGCTAAAAAAATCAATTGAATATAAAAAATTAGCTAGTAGTATTTTAACTATTAAAAACTTTTTTTTTAAATAAAAACAGGCTGTAACTTTTGCCAAAAATAATCTTAATTTTATATAAATTCAAAGTTCATGTGTAAATTCTATAACTAAATTATACTATGGTTGCTTAATAGTAAATTAGAAAAAAAAATGGCTGAATTATCTCAAACAAAATGTTCAAAGCAAAGAATTCACTTTAGTAGTCTAGAAGAATCAGAAAAGCAATCATGCAAGAAAGCTGTCAAGCCTAAAATAAAAAGCAAATATTTTTCTGACTAGTTTTATGATATTTCTAATATTACTTTAAATTTTTAAATGTTTTATAATTTAGAATTCTAACAATAATAGCATATTATTGGAAGATTTAGGTATTTCATCTTTTTTTTTTAATTGACTTGTTTAATTTAGCTGTTTAGAACTTGTTAGCAAAAAATCTAGCCAAAAATATCAAGTATCATTATTAGTTGAATTTTGACCAAAAAAAAGCCTTTTTTGTACTTATTGATAATAGCCATATCAGAATAACTAAGGAAGCTTAATAAACCACAATATTTATTTAGAAAAAGCATATGGTATTTTTATTTTACTATGCTTTTAAGAGATTTGAATACATAAAAACTGGTGATTGACATGATTGATTATGGTAATTACTATTAAAACTTAAAGATGATAAAGTAAAATTACCTTCATTTGGTTTCTGGCTTTTTGGTTTTCTGAAATATCTAAGCATTAATATTGCAAAAACCAAAAGAATTAAAACACTGCATATTATAATAATAGTTATAATTAATGACATATTGATTGTTGTTGAAAATAAGAATAAAGATGAGAATAAAGATGAAGATGAAGATGATTCTGTGCTAGATTTGATTTCAAATGAGTTTTGATATTTCAGAAGATATTTTGTAAGTTCCAATACATTAGATTTATATTTTGTTGTTTAATTAAAATTTATTAGGTCTAAAACCCAAAATTGCTAATATTGGATAGATGGTTTTTATATTTTAAAATTTAAAATTTAATATTTAAAAGAATTTTAAATTCAGAAATGCCTCTAAATTAAATATTCACACTAATATCTAACACATTCAAAAATTATAATCAAAATAAATAAATATTTAATGTGTTTAATAATATTTCAAGTAAAATAAATATAACTAACCAAAAGCCACAATGATATTTGTTCCAACTATGATTATTGTATGCTGAATTCTTACAGATGGAGATTTTCTAGTTGTGTTTTGTATTTTCCAAACAATTAGTGTTTTAGTAGTATCTAAAATAATTAAATTGTTTAGAGCCCACATTGTATTTGTTTTCATTCCTCCAAAAATGATGATAATATTATTCGAAGCTAATTAGATTTTGAAAAAAAGATTAACAACAATAAAAGCTTCTGAATTTTGGTAAGTTTGGAAGTTTTCATAATAAATACTCTTTACTTACTACTAACAGCTGTATATAGTCTTCGTGCTACTGATACATCCCCTACTGTAATCTTAAAAACATAATTAATTTTCATGGATTAGCTTGACCTCTTTAAAAATCGAATTAATAAATAAGTTTTTTTAAGCAGATAAAAAACCTTTTGATCCCATTTTTTGGTAAATATATTATATACATATATATCAAACATACTGGAGAAATTATAAACGTTTTTAGCAAAGGCTCTACCAAGAACATATATTTTTTTATCACTTAATAAAGTGGCAGTATGTCTTATTATTGACACTGAAAAATTTTTTTTTGTAAAATTTATATATCTATTAATATAGAATTATAAATCACCAAATTGTTTAGCAAAATTGTGTTATTTTTTTCATTAACCCCTCCACCAAAAAAATAAATTTTTGATTCATTAAAACTAGTTACTGCTAAGTGTTCAAAGCTACATATAGGTAAAGAATTTGGAATCTCTCAAGTTTTACATATTGGATCAAATATATATATTGAATTCGCAGGTGGCAGATATTAAGTTGTATGACCACCAAAAATAAATATTTTTTTAAATTTGATACTATTTATGCTAGCTGAATGTGATTTACTCCACTAGGTATATTTAAATTCTTTAAGCTTTTCTCAGAATGGTGAATCTACTGAAAAAAGTATTAACATATTAAGTGCTCAGAGTTTCATTGTTGCATATTCTAATATGATTCTATTTGTTGTAATTTTGTTTTCTCTATACATATATAACCTAATTATAAAAAAGAATATTAAAATTCCTATTTTTAATTCTTATCTTTTTTGATCTTTTCTATTAACTCTAAAAAATTATACACATAAATTTTTATTTCTTACATGTTACTTATAAGTACCATTGAATGTCCTCTTTAAATTTTGAAATCAAATTTATTATTTATCCTGTTTTTAATATAAAGAAATTTATGAAAACTTACCATTGGTGATTAGAATTCACTCCAAATACTAAGCTAAAGGAGATAAAAATTAAGAAACAAAAATATATGTTAAATTGATTTCTTATTTTGTTGATTAAATTCATTATAAATTTGATTTTTTATTGAATAATAAATTGAAGATATTTTTTAAAATGAGTTCAAAAATTTTGCAGTTTTCGATTCATTAGAATAAACTAATTTAAAAGATAGATTTAAAAGAAGTTTTTTGATTTAGCATCTTTTTTTATAGTTCTTAAATTTTTCTTCAGTAATTCTTTGTTTGTATTAGACATGAACTCATAATTTGTCAAAAAATATTCTAATATATTTATTTCTATTTTTTTGTTTATTTGTGTAATCTAATAAATTTTTATCATTAAACAGAATGTAATCTTTTATGGCAAATAGTTTAATGAAGTAATATATTCATTTAAAAAGCTGATTGTCAAAAACTTTATTTGCAAAGCATGAAAGCAATAATATAAATATAAGTCTTATTTATTTCTGTTGCCACTTATTTTGTTTACCCATCTTTTTTTTCATTTGCCTAATGTATTTTAATTTTGTAAATCGAACTATGATGTCTTTAAGTGCTTCCAGTGCAACAGTTAATACAACCAAGATTATCAAACTAACTAGTCTTATATATATAAATTAATAATATTATTAATTTTATTAGAATTTATGTTATGTTGCAAATAAGAAGTTTACTAATTTATTGATCAATTTTATAAATATCTACTCAAGATTAGATAGAAATATAAATGAATTTTACATCTAAAACATTATTTTACAAAATATTTATAAATATGTTCATTTGTAATAGAGAAACAAAGTATCTTTAAATAAATAAAAAGTCACAAAAAAGTAATTAGTTTACATAAATAGTAAACATAAAAATCAAATTAAAGTGATTAGGCTTTTCCTTCCCATCCTGACAGTTGTTAAATTTTTCATAAATAATATTTAATGTTGATATTTTGAATTGATACTATATTATAAAAACTGATCCATATTTTGATTTCGTGTTATGACATAATATTTATATGAGTGAAAGTATTATATGTAGTATTAAACTTTTTTAATAAAGCTTCAGATGTCCAATTATATTGAGTAATAATCTTAAAAAAATATTAATATATAATAAAATTATCACCTACAGCTTTATGTGTTTTATAATAACCAACATGTTGCAATTTTTAAATGCAATCTTATAATATTATATAATTATTTTTTAAACAAATCATTTTATAATTTTCATCAATTAAACGTATGATATTATTAATTATTAATATGAAAAATGCTTTTTAACTCAAGTTTTAAATTAATAAAATGATTATTAAATTGTGAATTAAATAAAATTTGTTTGTCATACTAGATTCTTGAGTAATTAATGTTTTATTAAAACAATTCAAGGGCATTAAATTTAAGTATCTATTAAGAATAATATTAAATTTATTAATAGAAATAAAACTAATTCATTCAAGAACATTTTGAATATCAAAAAAATTGAAAAAATGAAAAATATGCAGCATAAAAATGCTTTGCATTAATACTTTTGTAAATTTAAATTGTAATAGCAATATATTGACTAAATAAATTTTTAAAACATAATTTTTGATTTTAAAACTGGAAAAAGTAATCTTCGATTCTTTCATAATAATTTATAATAAATTGAAACAATATTTAAAATTTGGTTATTAATATTTAAAGGAATTGTTTTGACTGATTGTTTTGAATTTGTTTTATTTTTAAAAAAAATTATTATTTTTGTGTCTACTAATAAATTAAAAATAATGTTAAGTTAGCATTATAAAGTTTTTTATATTGTTTTTCTGTTTTTATTTTAAAATACTATTAAATATTGCTTTATTAGTAAATTTGTAATTTTTTTTATAAAACAGATAAAAAGAATTTTATATTTAATTGTATTACAATTGATTGTGAATATCAAGATTTATTTTATAGTGTTATGCAGTAAAAGATTTACTAAAAACAAAATCAATATAATACAAAAAATAACTTAGAGCATTATAATAATAATAATAATAAAAATATATATTAATAAAGTAAATACAATAATTTTTTATTTAAAAATTAATTTTAAAAAGATAATTAATTGAAGAAATGATTAATTTATAATACAATTAATTGAAATATGATTAATTAAAAAGATAATTAATTAAAAAATTTTATTTGTTATAAACTCTCTTTTTTTTGTTCACAAACAAATAGTTTTATAGAAAATTTCTACCCATAATATTAACAAAAAAACAACTTATTGTTATTATTTGCAACTTTTAATTGCGTTCTTGAAAATAATTAGATAATAAATCTTTTATTTACCATTATTTTTATTTTTATTATTATTTTGTAATTGCTTTTTTAATTATATTATTAATATTTATTTATTTACTTAGTTATTATTATACTTTTTTTTATCTTTATATAGATTGCAATATCCTAAAGGCTTTATTAATTATATTATAAATTACTAATGGATTTTTATTTATTTTTTCTCTATTAATAAATTTTATTCTTTAATAATTAACAGTTATTATTTCCTATTTTTGCATAATTTATTAATTATCATATATATAACTTTTTTATTAAGAATAAAATCTATTTTCAATTTTGTTCCCGGTTTAAATTTCTTTTAGTTTATTAAATAAAGATTTTATATTAAAAAAATTACTGTTAAAGATTTAAAAATAATCAAAAAATTAACCAATAGATATTATATACAAAAATTCTTTACAATTGAGTTTTTTTTAAAAAACATCACAAAACTTGATATATTTTGTTAATATTATTTAGTATTAATCAGCCAATATTTTTGGAGTTTGAGTTTTTCAAACATTTATTTATAAAGTATGTATGTATATTATAGATAATTGTTTTTTACAATTTATAATTTTTGGAAACACTTTTAGAAATTAAATAAATTTTGATTTTTTTTTTAAAATTTTTTCTGAATACAATTTAATAAATTTTTTTTAAGATTTATAAATACATAATAGTTTGTCTAAGTTATTGATAATTAATTAATTTATTTTTATAGTTATACTTTTATTAATAGTTAATTTTAAGATTGTATTGGTATTTTGGTAATTGATTTTTTTTTAATATTGAAATTTATAATCAATTTTGTTCAAATAAAGTATTTAATAATTTAATTATTTGTTTTCAAATCTTATTTTGTATAAAATTATTAAAATTTTTGAATTTTAACAATCGAAATATAACAATTTTTGATAAATTAAAACACAAATTAATATAAAATTGTATAAACTAAGTGCTTTTTTTAATAATGTTTAATTTTTCAAGCTAGTTCTATACTAGTTTATAGAGAATTAAATATAGTCACTCTACTTTAATACCATTATTATAATAAAATTTATTATCCTAAGATATTTTTTATTTTCTTAGATATTTTTGATTGACTCAGTCTGACTTTCTATATTACTAAATCTATATAAAATATTATATGTTATCATTATATATTTTATCTGTTTAATTTTAAAAGTTATTTAATACAAACTTTTTAATTAATGTACTATTTCATGAAAATAATTTGTTATATTCATTAAAAGATTATTGAACTAAGAGAATAAACATGAGCTGCTTTTATATCTTCATAATCATTTAAGAAAACTGTGCTGGTATAATTATTCCATTTTTCTGCACTATGACTATATTAATACTTTTTTCAAATCCCTTTAAATCAATTAGTAATAGAAATAAAATAACCAAAGATATCTATTCTTGGCAAATTTTAATCTTTTATTATATCTTAAAGTTAATGAATTGTAGAAATAGTATTTTCAAAAAATTTTTTGATATTTTAAATCTAATAATACTATTTAGTAAAAATTTAAGTTTATTAAATCTTTTAAAATATACTTTAAGAGCCTAATTATTTATACATCAAATTAATCTTTTAAAGTATATTAATTTCACTAAATTGTAAATGATATTAATTAAGCAGAATAATAATCACGAAGTAAATCTGAATTAATAAAAGATAGAATATATTTTAAGTTGTATTTTGCAAGTTTAAATATGAATATTTACCAAATGGTTCAAAATTTTGAAGTTTTTTTTATAATTAAGACAAAAAAATTTTATACTGCTTTAAAATTTAAAAATTTAATAGAATCAATAATTATTCTAAAATTAAAATAAAAATAATAATAATGTTTGACAGGCTGTCATGTAGTCCAGATCCAAATCTTATTAAAAATTTATGGGCTATTATTAAACATAAAGCAAAAAAATAGATGATGCAAAATATTGTTAAAGAATGGAATTTTTTGCCATAAACCACGCTAATCAATTTAGTAAGTTGATTATTGAAAATAAAGGCGAAAGAATTGGATTTTAAATTTTACATTAAATAAAATCATTGGCTTTTGGCCTTTCTAATAATATATTAATTATATAATTACTTGTAATTGTGGATTTGCAAAGTTAATTCTTTTTAGTTACACACTGTATATTTGATAATTTTCTTTAAATTCTTTAACTTTTTATCTTAATGGGAATATAAAATTTTTTGATAAATTGTAAATTATAAGGTTAAAACAATAATTAATTATTGAATAAAAATATATATTAAATAAACGAATTTTTTGAAAAATTAATTAGTTGAATTTTTAGAAGACCACTTGTATAGACTGCTTTTGAATAAATATGTGTTGAAAATTCAGTAAATATTTTATTGTTTTGTTAGGTTTAAAATTTTTTTAAAAAGTCTTACCAAATTTATCAAAATTCTAAAATATCTTTAAAATTAAATTTTCAAAGTTAACATATTTTGATTATTTCAATGATTACCATATATACTATCAGCTCATTAATAAAAATAAAAAACAAAGTTAGAGAAATAATAATGATCAAATAAACAATTTTTCATAAAATTTAAAGTTATTATTATTATTATTATTATTATAATTATAGTAATAATAGCATAAAATTTTTTTTTTTCATAGTCACAGCACTATTTTTATTTAGACCCAATAATTGATGAATAAATATAAATTTAAAACTTGATATCATAAATTTGTCTTTGATTAAGTACTTGTTAGTAATAAAATATTTCGGATTTTTATGATTACCAAATAACAGTTATATTAAATAAAATTCCATTAAAATAATAATAATAACATCTCCAAATAGACAAAAGTTGCATATTATCAATATTATATTTGATTTTTGTTAAAGTAAATAAAATATTAAAAAATAAAATAGTCTATGAATATATAATTAAAACAGAACAGCATTTAAAACATAAATTTTAACAATATATGATTTATAAAATTATTATAATTAAAATAAAAAATAAAGTAAATATTTTTTTAAATTATTTTTTAAATATTTTAAATATTGCTAATATAAATAATTTAAAAATATTAAAAATGATTTAATTAAAAAAGTAAGTTATTGAATTTTCAAACAAAATTTCAAAATACTCAGGAAATAATTTTTATATACTTTTAAGAGACTTAAATAGAAAATTCACAATTACTGAAAATAATTATTGTGAAATTTATTATTATTTAGTATTATTAAATTAGTTGAAAAAGTTATATAATTAAATATTTAATCTATAATTAATCAAATACAGTTAATAAAATAGATAAAAATAGATAGAAAATTAAAACAGCGACTGTTTAATTAATTGATTAATTGATTTTTTTAATTTAATTTGAATGAATATTTAAAAATAGTAATAATATTTAGTATATTTTATATTTTTAGTAATTAGTTTTAGTTATAACATAAGTATTTTTTGAATAAAAATGGTTTATTAAGTTAAAGCAAATTATAAAGTCGGATATTATAAAAGTTTAATTATAAAGAACATAAAAAAACTGAATATTAGATCATGAACTCAATTTAAATTAGTTAAATTTTTAATTTGATGATTTTTTAATTATAATATAATGAAAAAATTTTTTGATTGTTTCTATTGAATTCTTAAAAAAACTTTGGCTAATTGTTACAATGAGATATTTAAGTTAAATTATTAATAGAACTATTAGAAAAATTATAGCCTATTGATTTAATAAATGCTAAAAAAAAAGTGTATTTGTTAGCAAACCCAATACATAACTAAATTTATTAGTTTTTAAGATATTTATTAAACCATATTACTTAAAATTTGAGGTTTTTAAGAAAATTAATATATTAAAAACTTAATTAAACATGTATTTTTTAAAGTTAATAAAGATTTTGAATTATGATTAATTTATAAAAAGTCTATTTTAACTAATTAATTTGTCTTTATTAAATATTATATTAATTAAAAAAAAATGATAGTATTTTTTATAGCTTTATAAATCTTTTTTAATATATTTCTATCTTGTTAAATTTGCTTTTTTTTGTAAATAATTAATCTCATTTAAATTTAGTTTCTTTATTATTTTGACAAGAATTAATTTATTCTTAAAACCTATAATGATAAAATTAAATAAACAATTTTTTATTTAAAATACTTTGACTTAAAAAACAAAAATTCATAGAAGAAACAGCAAAATGAGTTGTTCTTAGACTTTATCTATTTTCAGAACTTATATTTGGTGAAATTGCATTATAAATTTCAATATACTTAAATTTTTTTCTTAAAGCAAATCTTACTAATTGTATTATTACAGCCAAATTATTTTTTATTTAATAAAATAATGCCAAAATACATCAAATTTTATACTAAATTTTAAAAGATATAACTTTTTTAAATAAATTTTGTGTAATATATTTGTCAAGTAAAAAATGTTTAAAACAGATAAAAATTTAAATTTTTAACAACTTTAGACTAAATATTAAGATAATTGTTAAAAATAAATAGTTAAAGAAAACAAAAACTTTTCTTGATTATAAACTTTGTAAACTTATAATTTATAATAAAACCAAATTAATTATAATTAAATATCAATATTAAACAATATTTTTACAGTAATTTAATAATAATAACAACAAAGTAACAATAATAATAATTCTGATAATTTTGAAAATTCTAAAAAAAAATTAAATTAGTGTTTATTACTTTTAGTAATAATAAAAAACTTTTAAATAATATATAAACAAATAATAATAATTTAATAGTCAATAGAAAACTTATTTATTAATTATACTATAATATACTTAGAAAAATATTTAAATAATTTGAGAAAAAAGTAAAATACAATTATTAATAATATAATTTATATATTTAATACTAATACAATTATTTTTTTTATTCTTTAAGTAAAAAATATAAATTATAATTATTATTTTTTAAAAATTAAGAATTAATTAATCTAATTTTTAATAAAAAAATTAAAATTATACAAAAAATATTTGAAAAAAAAGTATCTAAAATTTAATTTTTAATTATTAAACAAAAAACTTAATAAAAATAATCGAAAAATTGAAATTAAAAATTTGTTAACTCAAAATGAATTAGTAATATTGAAAAAAAAAGAATGTTTTAATCAAATATATTTAATTTAACATGTAATAAAAACCAAAAATATTCAATTTATTTATCTAAAATTTTATTAATTAAATTAACAAAATATTAAATTCATTAAGAAAAAATTAAATCAGATAAAAAAACTTAGATTTATACAAAAAACTAAGAGTAAATAAGCATTTTTTGTCATAATAATATCTAAAAAAAAGATAAACTCTATAATTTTATATAAATTATTAATAATTAAATATTATTATTAAATAAAATATATACTTATATTTAGAAATTAACAATATTTTTGATCAATTTAAAAGCTTAGCTTATTTTATAATAATAAATTTAACTACTGAATTTTAATAAGTAAAAATAAATTCTGTTAACAGAAAAAAATTATATTTATTATAAAATAAAAACTTAGAAATTTACTATTATGTTTTTTGAATTAATTAATATTCTATCTATATTTTATAAATTAATAAACAAAATATTTAAATTAAAACATTAAAAGTTTATTTTAATAATATAATTATATATTTAAAAATTTAAAATAAACATTTAAAATATTTTTAAAAAGTTTTTAAACTTCTTAGAAATGTAGAACTCAAAATTAAAAAAATACAAAAACTTAGACAATTAATAAATGTTTTTAAATTATAATATTTTTTGAATTAGTTTTTTATTATCAAAAGTTTATTAAAATTTTTTCTAAAATTACATATTTTTTCAATTAGTTTTTACAAAAAAATATTAATTACTATTTGAATATTTTTTAATAAAAACATTTAAAATTTTTAAAAAAACTGACTATTAAAGCAATCTAACTTTAACAAGTTATTTATTTTTTATATTAATACTTTTAATGTTTTTTTTAATGTTGTATTTTTACACAAAAATAAAAAAAATAAAAATATGTTTTAGTTTATAATAACAAAATTTTGTAATAAACAGAAAAAAATTACATAATTATTAAAAAAACATGTTTAATAATATTATAATTTATTAATTACTAAAACAAATATTTTTTTAAAAAAATTCAATATCTATATTAATTATTAATTTTTAGTTTAATTAAAAAACAAAAAAAAACTAGATTACAAAAAACTTTTCTGTTAGATTATATATTTAAATAAATTTATTTATAATATTAAATATTACAAAAAAATAAAAAATCAAAATACAAATGTTTTGTTTAATTAATTATTTAGTAAAATAAAAAAATTAACAATACCAATTAAATTAATTATTAAAATACTTTAAAATTAACAATAATAATAAACTTAAATAATTATTTAATATTTATTAAATTTTTAAATAAAAAACAATATTTTTTAGAATATAATTAACAACAAAAAAAACATTTACAAAAATAATCAAATTTTTATTTAATTTATTAAAACTTATTATATTAAAAAAACTAATTAATTAATTTCAATAACTATTAATAATTTTTAGATCTAAATCTAAAACAAATTTTTTAAACATTTTTTATTTCTTTTTTTTAGTTTTTTTTAGTTTTTTTATTTTTTATTAAAATTTTTTGTAAAAGAGTTAATTTTTATAACAAAGTAATTATATATTAATTAAAAAGCTTATAAATAAAATTTTCTTGTAAAAAAGTTAAATTTTATTACAAAATAACTATATAAAATAGTTGATATAAAATTGGCTATTTTATGATAAATCTAACAGTATATATAATTCAAAATATAAAAAAATATTTTGAAAAAAAAATTAGTTTATTGAAATTTTATTAACTTTTATTAATAATAGAATTAATAACAAAACAGTATTAGCAATATTTAAAAAAAAGTAAAAAAACTTTTAATAATAATATATTAACTTATTAACAAAACATTTTAAAAAACTAAAAACTATTTAAAGTATTAACAAAATATTATTAGTTAATATTAGAAAAAAATATAATAAAATAAATAAATATATGTAATATTTGTTAATAAAAAAGCAAATTTAATTAAAAAAAATTAATTAGTTAACTTTTAAACAAAATTAATTTAAAATTATTAAATCTTTACTAATAACTTTTAATAAAAATATATTATAATAACAACTAATTATTTAATAAAATAAATAAAAACCAAAGTAATTTTAAATTAAATTATTATTTTATTTATTAATTTTATTTATAAAAAAATTATATAAAACATAAATGCTTTTAAAAATTACTTTTAGATAAAAAAAACTTTCTTAACTTTTTAATAAAAAATTATTAAAAAACTTGGAATTTATTATAAATTTATTATTATTATTTACAAATTAATAAAATAAAATAATATTTTAATTAAATACTTTGCAAAAATTTAGCAAAAACCAGTAAAAGATAAATCTATAAAACAAAGTTTTATTTTTAACTTTTTTTATTTATAAAATAATAAATTACAATATAACTAATTATAAATTTTTCAACTTATTTTATAAATATATAGTAATTTATTAATTAAAACTAATATTAAAACAGTATTCTTTAAAAAAACAATAAAACTAACTTATAAAAACTTTTTACAATAAAAATTTAAAATAATATTAAATTTTTTAATAAAATATAAATAGTTGTTTATAAAAATATAAAAATATTTTAAAAAAAACTTAAAAAAAACCATATAAAACATTTTTTTAAGTATTAATAACTTAATTTTTAATAACAAACTTTTAAGTTAATAAAAAAACTATTTATAATTAACAAAATATTAAACAACATATTTTATATTTTGCAAAATTATTATAAAACAATATTTAATGATTAATTTGTTTATAATATACAAATTTAAAAGTATTACAAAAATTCTGATTGGTTTTTAATTATTGTAATATTCATAATATTTATTAATTAAACACTAAAACAATTATAAGAAAAGTTATTCTAATTTCAAAACAAATATATTTTTAATTAATATAAAAAATATTTTTTTTACAATTTATTAATATTGAACAAAAATTACTTAAATGTTTTACTTATTATTAAAAAACAAATAACAAATAAAGATAAAATTAGAGTATATTTTATTATTAATCTATAAAAAACTGTCACAAAAAACAAAAAATCAGCAGTAAATTAGAAAAGTATATATTTAAGTACATAATTGTTAAAATACTTTATTTTTCTAATAAATTTAAAAATATAAAACTTTTGAAAAAAACACTTTTAGAAATTCAAATAAAAATTTTAAGTATTATATATTTAAATGGTTTTAAAGTTTTATAATTGTAAAAAAAGCCAAAATACTTGTATAAAAGTTTGGTTTTTTGAATTTAAAACTAATATTATTGTAATTTTTTTATATTTTATTAACTTTAAAATAAAAACTCTAAAACTTTTCTTATATAATTTTATTTTATTAAAGCTTAATTTTTTTGGAAAAAATAATATTAGATCTAAATTTTTTATTTTTTAGCTTTTATTTATTTATTTAATTATAATTAATTATATATATTAGCAAAAAAAATTATTACTTTAAAAAATATTTTTAAGACTAAATTAATTAATTTTTTTTGATTATACTGTTTTTAAAATTAAATACTTAATTTTTTAAGTTAATAACTATATATATTTTATTTTTGCTTTTTTAATTATTATAATTGATACTTTGCTGTTGTAATATTTGATTTTTGTAAATTTTTAGATTTTCTTATTGTAAAAACCAGTATTTTACACAAATATTACATTTAATAAAATTTTTTTTAGATGTTATTAATATTTTGAGTATTAAAATTTGAATTATTTATTTACAGATTATAAAGTATTATTATCTTTTTTTTTAAGTTATTTATTAAATTTGTTGTTAGTTTTAGTTTTTTGTATTATTTTTATTGATAAAAAATTTTATGTTAAGATTTTTATTCTTTTAGCTTTTTTTTGCTGTTTTTTTGATTATTTTGATTATTAATTTAGCAATCAAATTTAATTAAACTTTTTGAAATTTTAGATTTTAAATTTAGTAATTTTGATTAAATTTATTATTAAGTTTATTGGCTTTTTAATTACTTTGATTATTATTTTTTAAAATATTTTTATTGTTTTGTATATAAAACTTAAAGACATAATTCTTGGCATTTAAAAAAAAATATTTGTTTTTAATAAGAATTATTAAATTTGTAACAACCTGTTATAAAAAAAAATTTATAATATTATGACACATAACTTTATTTGTTTCATCGATCACTATATTATATATGATGCAATAATTAATGTTTCAATTTGTTTTAAATTATGTAATATTAATTATTTTAATTGATTAAAAATAAATCACATATATTATATCACATGATTTTTGAATTTGACATGTATTATTTATATATTGTAATATAAAAATACATCAAAATTTTTGGTGTAACTGCTTTTATTCTTGTATAATAAAAAGTTTTTTTGTTTCAAACAGTATTTAAGTCACAAGAAAAACTTGTTTATTATAAATCTAAGCATAAAAATTTGTGTACCGGATATGAACTATAGATTTTAAAGTATTAAAGACAACAAATTATGTAAAGTTTAATTTTTTAAACTATTTTAAATAATATTTATTTGAATATATCAATTAATACTATAATTAATAATATATTAGCAATTTTAAATGTAATATTTTATATATTATATATTATATTAAGATTTATATTTTAATGTAAACACAAAGCAAAAAGAAATAATCAGTTTGTCTTTAGAAAAAAATATATATATGTCTAATAAAAAACTATGCGTTAAAAAATTAAAGTTATTTCTATCTTAATTTAATATTTATTTCTAATGTAAAACTGGTTAATTAACTTCAAAATTACATCAATAAAGACTTATTCTAATTAAATAACCAAATACTTATAAATAAAAATAAAATTTTTGGTTATAATTTTAATTATATTTAGCATCAGATTTTTTTATATTTATTTAATTATAAAACTTTGTACTGGTTATGCTTTTGAAACATGAGAAAATATTGATATAATTATAAAAATTTATAATAAACAACAAAAATTTGGAGTTATTTAAAAGAAATTAGAACAATATCTAAACAATAGCATTAAATATTACACTTTTGAATACAAATTTAGTAGCCAATATAAACCAAAAAAAAATTCAACATTTAAAATTATCAGAATACCAAATCAAAATATCAAGAATATAGTTAATATACCCATATTAACTGTACCAAAAACTCACACAAAATAACTTTTATCACTTTTGACAATATATACAAATATTTATTATATTCTAATACTAGAAAATATGTTTTAATATATTAAAAAATTTCAGATAACATTTTTTAAAAAATCTGATTTTTCACAAAATATGCAAATCTATTAATTATTACCCAAAGAAAATTATTAAAAATAAAATTTTTAATAGTATTTATTCTTGATTGTGACCCTATAAATATAATACAAAGATTTAAAGTTTATAATAATAAAAACCATAATATTTTTTATTTGTTGACAACTCTTATAAATTACAAATTAAATGATTTTAAATAAGTTATAAAGTTTAAAATTAATAAAAATTGGCTTATCTGTATAGTAAACTCTCTTTATAGTTTCTCTGGTTATAGTCACTATCTTCTTATAATCACATTTTTTTAAAAACCAAAACCATTTATATATAATATTATCTTCTTATAGTCACTTTTACTATATATATCTCCTTATAGTCCCTATTCCCACAAATATGATAGCAGAATATAAGTAATTTTCACTCTCTATAGTCACATTATAATCATATGATATTAGATATGAACATCAGATATTATCGCATATTTAATCAGACATGTACAGTTAGGGAGATTTCCTGATTTGTCAATAGAAATCATTCTTTTTATGGTAGTAAAAAAAATTAAAGAAGTTTCTGAAAATGATTGTAGAACATTAAACAAAATTTCTCAAATATTACAATATTTAATTACTCTTCTTTATAAGCCGCCACTGCCATCAAAAAACAATGACAGAACTATTATACCTGACTTGTTGTTTGCAGATATTATGAGAGTTTTAATAATAGTTGACATATGATACAGTACTGCTGCTCTTGGTGCTTTGGAGACTAGTAGTGCTTCAAAGACTAGTAGTGCTTTGGAGACTGTTATTGTGAGTATTAATAAAGTTACTCTGGATTAAACTTTGGCTAATAAGATTACTTTTTCTCCATATTGGGAGAAGAAATTAACAGACCTACAAGTAAGAATAATGGCCCAATGGGATCCTTCAGGAACAAGTTTGTTAATGAGACATTGCTCAAGTAAATCAACTGAGAATGAAGTTCAAATTTATCTTTCCTTAGGAAGAAAAATGTGATCAGTAATAAAACTCAGAACATGAAAATTTCGATATATACTCAATAAATACATTTTTACACCAACTTTGACATCTGTAATTAAAAAAAGGCTCCATACTAGCAATCATATTCATTATTCAACCAATATTTAGTATTAGCAAGTGAAAGTTTAACTAATAGTTTTAAAGATGTATTAAAAATCAACTTTTTTGGGGCAAATAAATCCGTGTTGAATGCTTTTCATAATCCAAATATAATTATGCAGAATAGAAATTTGGACCTAGACTTAACATATCATGTTTTAAAAATGCCAATTATAAATAGTAATACACCCAACTCAAGATAAACAAAACTATACATAATACAATATATTTCTAACTTCTTGAAGAATATTTATTAGACTGTTACATGATTAACTTGATAAGCTTTGAAAACATAATCACTTAAAAGAGGTATTAGAGAGTTAATAATAGGTAATAGTTGTAATTTTATTAACAGATTTATATTTTTTGATGATCTGCTTCTTTACTTATTACTGAAATTGGTTTTTAAGTACCTAACAATATTTTCTTAATTCGCCTTGCTTTAAAAAAGTCTATTTTTTTTATCCATGCAATTTTACTGAATTTTTTTATTTCTTTGCTTAATATCTATTTATGGCCAATATTACAAAAAACATGATTAAAGACATTTGGATTTACAAACTGTGTCTTTTTTATCTGAATTCAAAATCAATTTGATTCAGCAATAAAGCTAAGATGTATACAAGACCTGTATATTTTACTTTTAAAATATCCGATGACATTAAAAAGATTAGTATGCAATCTCTCAAATTTGATACAGTTATGTGCTACAATTTCCCAATACCATTGTAAAAGTGTAGAAGGAATCAACAATTTAAGCATTTTGTTAATTTCTTTAAGTATTGCATCATGGCCTTGATGTTAATTTGAAAGTTTAGATCAAGAAATTACAATTTTTTTTTGAATCAGCTTGCAAACTTTAGGCTTCAATTGTAGCCATTGTTCTTCATTAGCAATTTCAATTAATTGATAAATAAGATGGCACCAAGCAAACCAAATTGGTACAAACATTCATCTAGTCATGAGTCTTAATGAAAACCTATTGAAACAAATTCCAGTGCAAAAATTAATAATTGCTTGTAAATAAAAAAAGACTTGTTCATACTTTAACCTGAATGTGAGATCTGTTTCATTTTGGGCCCATTCTAAGTAACCTTCAACAGATGGATTTTTCTTAGAAACAACATATAGCCACATTAATTTGGAAGCCATTGCATGTCTATATATATTACATATCGAATCCCATGACTTATGATGATCAGAACATTTTTTAAAAAATTGCAGTTGACTTTCACTCTGATATCTTTGACATTGTGCAAAGTATTTTATATCAATATTCTAATTAATATAGGCGTTGCTGTATTTGGAGGGCTTGACAACATGACATTGTGCTATCTTTTATGCAATTATACAAGTATATAGAGGATCAAATTGACAGCCTTCATTATTGATTATCAGTTGGGAGTAAGAGGCAAAAAGTGTCACAGATGCATTATCAAAATTAGGTTTCTTTTTACCAAGAATCTGTCATTTGCACTTAGAATCCTACAGTTAGATTAAAACTTTCATTTTTATAATTTGGCTGCTTTTTATAATTTGAGGCACCTCATATGACATAAAACATCTTACATATTTGATTAAATATAAGGCAAAATGATGTTTAAGACATAATAGATACATCAATGTATTATAAAAGCAAAATGCAATAAAAAGTGTATTCTTATTAACATGCCAAAAAACGTGAACCAAAAGCAAGCAGTAATCTCCTTGGAGACTAAAAAGGCTTTCTGCCAGTACAAACTAGAGCATCCTGACTACTTAGCAAATAGATTTATCAAAATATTTAATCTAAAAGTTGACCACTTCACTATAACAAAGATACTCACAAAATCAGACTAATGGATTGAAAAGAATATATCTAACAACTCTGGTTAATTGACAAAGGACAAGAAAGAGATGTTTTCAAAGATAAATAATGCACTGGGAAAATGGATGCTTGGAGCACTAGCTACTAACTGCATTCTTACTGGAAAAATTTTACAAATGAAAGCCCTCAAGTTTGCTGAAAAGTTTTCAGAAGAAAATAACTTTAAAGCATCAGATAGTTGGTTAGAAAAGTTTAAAAAACGTCATAATTTGCACCACATTAAGATACATGATGAAGCAAACAGTGCCCTCTTGGAAAATTTACCAGAAAAATAAGAGAAACTGCATGAGATTATCAGTGAATATGATCTAAATGATGTTTACAATGCCAATGAAACAGCATTATTCTTTAGAATGCCACCAAATGCAACTTCGGCAACAAGATCTATCTTTGGCACCAAGTGTAATAAGAGTTAATTACCATACTTCTTGCTTGTAATACAATAGACAGCATCAAGTTGCAGCCTTTAATTATCGGCAAAGCTGCAAAGCTACAATGTTTTTAGAATATTAATATGAATGCACATCCAATCACTTATTGTTACAATACAAAAACATGGATGTGAACCAATATTTTTAATAAATGGCTTAATTTATTAAATAAAGAAATGCTTCACAAGAAAAAAAAGATTTTGCTATTGTTTAATAATGTTGGTCCCTATGGTAAAGAATCTTCTGTATTATCTAATATTATAATTAGATACCTATCATCCAATACAACATCCTATTTGCAACCATTAGACGCAGAAATTATTGCATTCTTTAAGGCATAATACTGAAAGTTGTTTCTTTTCCATCTTATTAATTAGTATGATGACAAGATTCTAATATTAACAGTAACATTAAAGAATACAGTTAACTTTCTAATTGATGCGTGGTCAGCAGTAACAACAACTACAATCCAAACTGTTGGCATCATACGGAAATTTTGAATAATAGTCAAATGTCAGTCCATCTATTAGATATTAAACAAGAACTTTTACAAAAAATACAAGTTCTTATTGAGCATGTTGATATTGATAAGCTATTGGCAATAGATTTTATTAATATTGACAAGTTTAAATCATTATTTACTTATGCCTCAGAGGATAAAATTGTGGATCTTATTAACAACAAGTATAATGGAAATTCTAATGCAAATGAAGATTTAGAAAGTGAAAATGAAAATAAACCTTTGTCTTTGTTATCTATACATCAAGATAAAATTGCACTTGAAGATACATTGTACTATTGTGAAGAACAGTATAGTGAAAAAGTTGATTCAGACTTTTTTAAAACTTTGAGAACATTAATTTGTAATACTGTTCTCAAAGTTTAAGAAGAAAAAAAACAGTTGCAAATAGATAGCTTTTTTAAATAAAATATATATAATTGGTTATTATATTATACATGTAAGATATAGATTATGTGATAAAATATTAATCATTTTTTATAGTCCTATCTTTCTATAGTTACCACAAATGTGCTGACTAAAAAGTGTGATTATAAAAAGAGTTCATTGTATATTTTAAATGTTTTTTATACAAGTTGTTTTTTGGTTAGAGTACTATAATGTTGTTTTAAATAACAATACAGTAAAAACCAACTACTATTAAATATTACTTTGTTTTTTTCTTATTATATACAATAATACAAGATCTCATTTTATTACACAAGCTTTTGTATTAGATAAAACTGCCAAATTATATAAATAAATTTTAAAGTACATAAAAAAAGCAATAATAACAAAACCATTAGTGTTTATTACTAATGCTAATCTTGCAGTAAATACAGCAGTTGTTCAAGTATATAAAACAAATTACCAAATTTATTGTATTTTTTACATTGATAAAAACATACCAAAAATTTTAAATTAAAACTTTATAATTAATATAAAAGCTTTGTTTATAATTTTTTTTATGTCATAATAGTTTATGTAAAAAAAATTTTTATGAATAATAATTACAACTTACTAAAACATATATTAATAATAAAGATTATCTAATAAAAGCTCTTTATTTCAGCTAATAAACATAGACTTATGTATTTACTTCAAAAATATTTACTGTAAAAACTTAAACTATTTTTTATGTTAAAAGTTATAACAATATTATTAAATATATGTTTTTAGTAAATGGCAGTTTGTATTATTTTACTAATATATTAGATGCTATTACTGGAGGTTTTTGGTCTCTTTTCTTAAATGTTATTAATACCTGTTTGTTGTGAATTTACATTTTCTGAAAGCTAGTAAATCTTCAATAACTGAATTTATCTTCAAATTATTTTCTATAATTTGAACTACTGGATTTATAAATAGAATGGCCAATTTTATGCCAGTTACTTTATGTGATTATGTTATAGTAAATGTTAACTCTTTTCCAAAAATTGCTTGTCTGGAAGTTTACTAATAATGTGTAATTACTTTGTTGTAAAAGTCAACTTTTCTATAGGAATCTTATCTGTAAGCTATCCAAATGATTATATAAAGAAAAAAAAATAAAAATAAAAAACATGTAAAAAAATGAAATGTTGTTAAAAAAATCGGTTTTTATTTAAGTCTGGAGTCATTAACAGATTATTGAAATTGATAGTTAATCAATTTTAAAGCATTAGTTGAATTTGGAGAGTTTTAAGTAGAAATAATTAAAAAATTAGTTTTTTAAATAATTTTATTTTATTTTTTTTAATAAATATAAATCTGAAGTAAAATATCTATAATAAGATATATTTTTCTGAAGAGAAAAGCTTTTTTTTTATACAATTTATTATAGTACTAGTTTTTAATCTTGAACTTTCTTTTTTGCTATAATTTTGATAAACTAAAGATATATTTTGGCAAATTACAAATTATTTTAATAAACTATTAACTATTTTGGAGAATTATTTATTATTTTAGCAAATTTCTACAAATTTTGGTAAATTCTTGAATGTTAAGTGGTTTAAGATATTATGTAATTTGATTATCTTAATTTCTATAATATAAATTAGATTATTAATTAAATAGTGATATTTGATAATTTGATTAAATAAATAAGTAATAATTTGAAACAATAATAATATGCTAATTATTAATAGAAATTATAAGAGTAATTTTATGTTAGTTAATAGCTAAAATTTTATTGGTAACAATACAAAACTTAAAAGTAAGACAAAATAAAATCGTTTTTTTAAATATTATATACTTTTATTATATATAAAAATTATATCAATTAACTATTATTTTTTTCTTAAAGTTAACAAACAAATAATTCAATATCTTACACTTCATATTTTATCTATATAACATTTAAAAATAGCACAATACTTAACTTTATTATAAATTAATTATTATTAAATATTAATACTTATGATGAAGTAAGAGAATTTATTTTTTAATATACTTTTTCAAATTATTTATCTAACAATATTTTGATATTTAGAATTTTAGTTCTAATATAATAAGTAATTTTATTAAGAATTTGTATAACATAAAACAAATTTTATTGAAATTAATGGTTGCTAAAGTCAATAAAAAAAACATCAAAAAAATATGAAAGATCACAGATTTATAACCAAAAAACAGCAAGCATTTATATTTTATTATAATTGTTAATTCTGTTTTTTATTTTTGTTTATGTTTATCTAGTATATTTTATGGTATTGTTTGTTACCATTATTTTCAAATAATGCTATATTCAAAAATTATGGAATTTTACATTTAAATAATATCTTTATAATAATATACTAATAAAAAAAAACAATAATTTAATCACTAAAGTTTTTTGCTTTATGAATCAAAAAACTACAAAAATTTTTTTTAACAAAATAGTAATCCCAAATTCTTTAATTATACTTAAGACTATTATTAATGTTTTATATTTTGCAACACAAAAAAAACAAAAATATAGTAAAGTATAAAAACTTATATAACAGACTGTTTAGCTTATTATTGAACATAACAATTATAGTTAGATAATAATATAATTAAGATAATTTATTGGCCAATATAAAAAAATAGTGTTTATACTTTAAAATCAAGACCAAGTTTTAAAAAACAATCAAATTAATAATGCCAATAAAAAAAATAAGCTTGAACAAGTTAAAAATCTATTAATATTATAATATAAAAGATGTCCAAAAACCAAACATTATAAATTTACTACTAAAAAAAAGAAAAACCATATATAAAATACACTTGTAGTAAATATGGTCTTTTAGAATACAATAATATAAGATGTCAAAATTAAATAAAATTTAGTTAATTATTTATTTATTTCTAGTGAAATTAATAATTCAACTTTAATTTGTCCAATAAAATAAATAATACACATTAATATTATATGTTATTTTTTTAAAATTTAATAAAATTTTCAATCCTAATTAAAGCTATTTTCGAAGTTGTTTTATGTAACAGATTGTTATAACTAGATTTATCCTTTTAATAAAACTGTAAATTGGTTTTTTTTAATATAATAATAATTAAAATTGAATATAATTATAATAAAATAAGTATAATAATAGTTTAATTAATAATAAATTTTATATTAGATAAAATTTTTTTTGAAAATATTAATTAGGTAATATTAAATTTAATATAAATATAATTGTTAAATAATTAAGTAGTATTGTTAAAAATAGTAGTATATTGGTTATTATTTTAAGTAAAATGTCTTTATAAAATAAATTTTTTTTTGTAGTTTTAATATAAATTAATTCTAAACTAGATTTATGTCTGATTATATATAAAAAATATATAAATAATAATTAATTTAAGATCTTATAATATGACTTAAATTGTTAAATTAATAGTTAAACTACATATTAAATTTAATAAAAAAATTTATTTTTAAATGTTTTTTGTTTATTGTTTTAGTATATTTAAAATGTTATCATAATTAAATAATATTATATTTTAATATAAGCAAAGTTATAATTTATAAGTTTTTATCATGCTAAACAATTATAAAAATTCTAATTTAAATAAAATAATATTAAATCAAATATTTAATTTTTTTTGTAAGCACAAATTTAAAAATATAATAATAGTAAAACACCAAAATAATTACATAAGAAGAAAATACATAAATCCAAAGCTATTAATAAGTATAATTTATTTTTTGGTTACTTTGACAAGTAAATTTTGTTTATAAACTTAAGTCTTTATTGATGTTTTTGTATTGTGTAGTTGACTATTACAGGTTATGTTATTTAGTATAAACATTTTAAAAACATCAAATACTTTAGAATATAAAGGCTTTATAAATAAAAATATAATAATAATAAAAAATACATTATTAAATAGTCTATAATAAAATCTATAAACTAATGTATTTTTTTTTAAAAAATATTTTAGAAATTTATTATGTAGTTAAATTTTTTCTGTAAATACTTTAAATAGAAACCAATAGTAAATAGAGTGAATTTTCAGCATTTAAAACAGTATTTACTAAAAAGATTTTTAATACAAAATGCACTTTCAATGGAAACAACGGGTTTTTAATTAAAAAACACTTTAAACCAACAAACATTTCTTTTTTGCTTTTTTTTAAAAAAAAATGCGTTCTGAAATGCCAAAGAATATTGTGGGAAGAACAGAGTTATAAGGCAAGCGGCACTCTTATATAGAAAAGGGAAAGCCTGGGAGCCTCTTAAAATAAAGTAATTTAAAATTGTTTCCTAATAGATTATGTGAACGTGCAACGCACATGATTTATTATATAGTATCATGTGGTTTATTATTTTATTAATAAAATAACAACCCCTCCAATATACTTTGTCGAGAATTTCAGCGGTGGTGCAATATTTGATGTCTTTAGAGTGCTTGTTTAATTTTAAACAATTAGCAATATTTATTGTGTCCTTATAATAAAAACTTGGACAATCGCGAGTTTTTTATCATTGGTCACGCTACATAAAATGGAAAAGGTCTAGAATGTTCCTGATACCGTACATCATTGATTAAGCCACTGATCAGCATTAGTATATTAGCATCACGTCCTCCCACACAAACTAAAAAATGGCGACTGTCGAAAAAATTGAGAACGAGTTGAAAGATGCGAAGGAGCAGCTGAATGAAGCAAAGGCTGCATTGAAGAATTTTGAAGAGGGGAAACGTGGGCAGAAACTAAAGGTGTTGGAGGACAAGCTGTATGAAGAAGAAGAGCTCACCGAAAAGGAGAAGGACTTATTGAAGAGGCTAGAAGAAGTGAAGAAAAAACTGGAGATAGAGAAGGATGAGTGGAAGGCGCAGGTGCAAAAACTACAAAATTCTTTGATGGAAATAACTAAGATAGGTAACGACTTTGTGACTTGTGACTTGAAGGTTGGGGACAGAGTTTATGACTGGGTAATGACTGACTCATGAGTGTTGCACTCGCAACTTCAACCTTCTTGAATGTTGTTTCACTTGCAGAACTC
Organism: Geosiphon pyriformis; assembly: GCA_016748015.1. Classification (NCBI taxonomy): domain Eukaryota; kingdom Fungi; phylum Glomeromycota; class Glomeromycetes; order Archaeosporales; family Geosiphonaceae; genus Geosiphon; species Geosiphon pyriformis. The sequence continues at coordinate 9,670 of JAAOMT010000681.1, read as the reverse complement.
GAGCGTCCTCCAAAAAGACCACGCAGCGGTATTGTACATTTTAACACAGATTTATACGTTAATGTT
>JAAOMT010000534.1:142445-253427 GCA_016748015.1 Geosiphon pyriformis | reverse complement strand
TTACTTCTGCAGGAAAATTTAGAAGAAAATTTTTTGAATTGACATTTAGTTTTGCTTTGTAATTTCAATTTAAAAGCTTTCTGTATATGTCCAATTTCCAATATAAAATACCTCTCGTAGAAGCAATAGATATCTCTAATATTTGAATAAAATTTAACAACTTATGACATGAATACTCTTCGTCAAAACGATATCTCGAGCGGTTCTAACCAAACAGTAGTAAGTTAAATTGAATATCTTTTTGAAACTTAAGTGTTATATCAAATATCAAATTTTAAAAGAGAAATGGGAAAATGAAGAAAAATGATCGAGAAAACTGGAAAGGGAAGAAAGAGCAATGAGATACAAAAGCATATATTTTTTAGTCTGTGAAGTATTTACAATATCTCAATCAAAGAGAAATGACGAAAAAAAAACTGGGAAGAACGAATAAAAAATAATAGGGTTTGAGAAACCAACAAATGAAATTGACTAAAATTTAATAAAAAAATTTCGGAAATAAAGAAAGTCAAGCCTACTTGATTTTCAACATCGCTTTAAAGAATCTTTTTTTCAATTCACCTCAAGTTTCAAGATAAAAATAGGCTCCTTGCTCTTGATTGTGAAATGGTTGGGATAGGCCCTAAAGCAAAGAAAAATGCTTTAGCTCGTGTGAGTATTGTCGACTACGAGGGCAAGACGGTGTTAGATACATTTGTTAAACCAAAAAATGAAGTTACTGATTATCGTACTCCATTCAGTGGAGTTACTCCTGAGCTGCTCGAATCAGGTAATTATTATTGCCACGAATTCTCAAGTCGCCCTATAAAATTCGGCCATTCTTTGATAACCCTTTCATTTTAATAGCTCCTCTATTCGATGAGGTCAAAATTCAAGTTGAAAATCTTTTGAAGGATCGTATTCTCATCGGATTTGCTCTTCAGCATGACTTGAAGGTAATGGTTGTAATATTTATAAACGCTCATACGCAAAATTCATAATATTTAAATGTCATATTTATAAAGGTCTTGGAAATTAGACACCCAATGATCCTTACAAGAAATATTCAACTTTACAAAAATTTCCGTAAAATGTCTAGAGTCGGACGATATCCATCATTGAAATTCCTTGCTAAAGAAATACTTGGCATTAAAATTCAGGAAAATGCACATGATTCTGTGGAAGATGCTCGTGCCACTATGGAATTGTATCGTAAATATGAATCGCAAATCGAGGAAGATAACAACGTTAATGGATACTTACGATTATAATAGACTACGGGGCTCCAATTTGAAGACGAGATTTTGGTCCCTTTTTACTTAGTTATTTTTTTTTTTAAGAAAAAGTTCATTGTTAATTTGAAGCCCATCAAGTTGAACACCCGGATAAAAACTTGCCAAATCCTTTAGAAATTTTTTTTTGAATTTTTCAAATTCATATGATTAGAAACGATATTGAAAGGTATTTTCTTTCAATAAAATATACCCTCGAATAGTTTTAGAAACTTTACCAAAAAGACGTCTCTTTAATTATTAAATTTTAACAAACTCTGACTGCGTTTTTTTACACTATTCACTTAAATTTTATCTTAGTCTATAGTTAAAATGATTATTCAGGGCCAGTTTGACAAAGAAAATTCATCAATGAAGGTAAATCTTTTCCTTCCTTTATTCTGTTTTTTATTCTTCTACATTTTCTAAAGCTTTAAAAATTTAAAAATAAATTTTAGTTAGGATATAATTAAGAAAAGCAATATTAGTATCCACTTTATCGAGGTTGAAGAGCTTGCCATACCTTTCGCGCAAACTTTGATTGATGCAAAAAATATGATAAATATCATAAAAAAATCAATTTAAAATCTCGACTATAGGCTACCCAAGTTCAGATTTATTGCACATTATTTCTTAAGAAACTAACTCCTTTTCAAAACTTAATTTTTAATGCTTCAATATTACATTTCACAGAGCTTTATACAATTTAATTATATAAGTCAAGGTAGATTTTATTTCCTGCTTTTTATATTATGTGTAAAAATTTTTACGAGAGGGATGAAAATAAAACTTAACTATTTAATCTGCACGAACACATTTACACTAAAATAACTTTTTAAAGTTTTATGATGAAAGCAATTCTCCTTCAAATATTCCAAATGGGAAATCGTAACGAATCAATTTTATATGGTACAAGTTCTTCAAAAATTGTACCAACATCTCAAACACAAAAATCCGCATGTAATCACACAACACATCGAATTACAAAATTTTCTTATTCCCCATTAGCTACAAAAACACGCTCATTGGGACAAATTAGGCCTACCTTATCAAATTGTGAGCAGTTTCGCAAAGGTTCAACCGTAGTTGACTTTAAACATAATCTCAATTTGAATTTAAATCGATCAGAAAGTAATGAAAGTAGCGGGAATTGCACCACATCTTCACAAAACACTTTAGAAGACAATTTAGTGGATTATTTTAGTTTCCCAAGTTTTGAATGCTTTCTCAACAATTCGAATTGTGAATACCAATGTTGTGGGTGCAAAAAAGGAAACCTTGTTTGTGAACTTGAAATGGAAGAATATGATAATATGTTCGTTGGGAATATTCAAATACATTAATTCGATTAGCAAATACATGTATCAATATATGTATTTGGATTTAATATTCAGGGATGAATTTTTTAAATTCCAATATTTTAAATTTTTAATATTTTTCTAATCGGTAAGCTTCAATCAAGAATAGCCTAAATTCACATTTTGAGGTTTATAATTGCAATATTCCTTTCTAAGTGTCAGTTTTTTACGCTATTCTGTATTATGGAAATTTAGAAAGCAGAGAGTTTAGATGGCAAAAATAAAGGATTTTTTATTAATTAGGCTAATTGAAATTTTATTACCTTTAAATTAAATAAAGCTTTTTTTTATCTACGCATTAATCAGTCACTTCAAATAAACAATAGTTATTTAAGTTAAGAAGGCATTCTAGTCCAGCTATTTAAGAAAGATTAATAATTGATATCACAAAGCTCTTATTCTTGTAGGCTGAATATTGAAAATATGAATGATATTAAAAAATTACACATTAATAAAATTCTTTGAATCATTCTCCAGGTGTAAAATATGAAAGAGTGAGGTTCCCAGTTACTTAAAATCATCTTTAAAGTATTACTTTTTGCTTTAAAAGTTGAAATTAATTTTTATTTATATGAACTGACATAATCTATTCCTATAAATAAACAACTTAAATTATTTCGATATAGTATATAAAACAGATTTTTTGAAATTATTTAAAGATGAACTCGATGTTGAACGCATTTGGTGAGAAAAAGCTATTCTGAAATACATGCATAAATGTATTTTTTTGGCTTTGTCAATGATGGTTTGTTGTTAAAGCGGGTAGTAAAGGTGATATGGTGCAGGCTCTATGACGTTGGAAAAATCATAAAGGCGTACACCACCTTGTAAACAAAATGTTAGGATTTTACCTTTGCAGTCCCAACAACAAATAGTCCACGAGGCATAAAGGAAGCCTGAGCAGCAGTGAGAAGAATTGAAACAAAAGAAAAGCAAGATGCATCGAAACAAAAAAAGAGATAGAAACAAGAGCTTATCTTTATAAATGTCCTGTGCAATTTGGAAACAAAAGCTTTAAGAGCGAAATGACAGTTTTATGGGCAAAATAATGTAAAGGAGAGAAAAAGTGTCAAAAAATATGTTAGCTACGCTTTATTTCAGTCACTCTGAAGGGTTTATTTTGAAAGCCTGTAAAAATTGAGGCTAATAAATACAATTTTTAGCTATAATAAAGAATGAAGGTAACAAAAAATCTTAAAAGCTTTCGCGCGCGAACTGATATTGAGATTTAAAAATCATAAAACCCCAAGGTCAATATTGCTACCAGTGAAAATCTTGAGCCCCATTAAGGTATCAAAATCCTCATCAATTTTCTCCTTATTCCATTCCCGATTTCGAACCTTCTTGGGTTCTGGAATGATTTCGTAGACTCCAGCTGGCAAAGTGATTCCAAGATTTGTGCTTCGTTTCCAATAATATTCTTCTGGACTTGATATGGCCATTTTTGTCTTAGTATCGACCAATGTAAACTTAAGATTGAATCTTATGAAAAATTTCAAAAATATAGTTAGTCATGTTTATTAGCCGAATGCAAACCGATATGATAAGGACGGTAAAGCTAAGTTTTACCCTTGTTTATTATAGTTTTTGCCCGAATACCTAGGATCAGGTTGCTGCAAAACAATTTTCAAATCGTTTTGAATATCCTTCAGCTCGATAATAAATTTCTGATTTGTCTTTGATTCGTCCGTGTATTTTATCCAATGTGAATGAACTCGCCATTGCTCCCTGTAAAATTCACACTTATCAATAGCTTGATAATGTTTGAGGAAACTGTCGAAATCCATGAAGAAGGAACCATCATTTTCAAATGAATAGTTGAGTTGAGCAAGGTATTCTGGTTTCCATTCTTGGCCCCCATCTTTCCAGGCACCTTTTGAAAAATAAAAAAAAGTAAATATAAATGAATAATTTAGGAATTAAAATAACATTTTCCGAACTCGGTGCCCATATATATAGACGAACCTTTCCATTCATGCTGGCCCCAGGGATTTCGAATTTCTAATAATCGATTTCCATCCAGTTCAACTGCTCGAATTATACTGTAGGCATGACCACCAACGAGACCAAGTTTTTTATCTCCCCTCTGCGGAAAATGAGCACATCCAAACGCGACGTCGCTCTTTGGTTTTGATAGCTCTTTCCAGAATTTTTCGGTGTCTTTAATTTGTTGGCCCCAGTATGAGGTTGAAATTCCTCCACTTAAGTCTTCTAGAGCTGAAGAATTCATGGGTCTTAGGGATTAATAAATAAATGTTGACAGCAATCAATTTAGTGCTTGCCTTCGCCTGGCCAACCACCATCTATACTTTCATAATCCCCATTTAATTTGGCATAAGCTTTCTCAAGTAGTGGCACCCAAGTTTCGTTTTTGTCTTTCGATTTTCTAATGAATGAAATAAAGAATTTAAATGAACAGTTGAATATGAAAATCGTTTTTCTATATTAAAATTATTATACTTTCGAAAACAACAGGTTCCCATCTTCATTCAGAAACACTTGGTCATCAATTATCACTGGTATCCAATTCCCATCCTATAAATGTCTAAAAAGTAAATAAAATGAATCAACTAATTCTAAAGCTGCAATTGTGAGTTACCTTATAGAAAACAAAACCATAAGCCTAATAGGATTTGCAATTATGGAGAGCATTAATTTATGATGCAATAAATCATAAGGTTTGACAGTAAAATCTTGGCCAAGTTACTTGCCCCGAAATCTTCATCTCGAGCCACGCAAGTTGACTCAATCAAGCCAGGAACATCAGCTCCAGCAGCGAGTGCGGCCAAAAACCAACAATCACCAATTGAGCCTTTTTGGGGAATTGCAAAGTCAAAGGTGAATTTTAAATTTTAAATTCTTCCCACTTCAGATATCCTTCAAACAATTAGATGCATGCCTTGTTTGACATCACCATGTTCATCTCCATTTATAAAAAATTGGTGATCAGGCAAAAACTCTGTTATTCGTTTCGTTGATGCAAAAGCTACTTTTTCACCATCCACTTTTTTATCGCCACGTTTATACAATGCATGAAATGGATCATTTCCAATATCAAATTCAGGATCAGTAAATTTTTTATTTTGCTGGCGGCAGATAAAGGATATCTTGTAAAATAGGGTATAGACATTCTTGAAATGTTAATGATAAATTAGCGAGTTCAATTTAATACAAATGGCAAAAAATCCGACCTGTAAAAGCCTTTTCTGTGTGGCCTTGATAGCATTTTCCCGAGCAACCTTTGAAATAATATTTGTCGGTGATTTATCAGTCAAGGCTACAAGTCTTCCATACACATCTTCCCTTCTTGCTTGTTTTACTGCACTGATTGGTGCTGTATGCCAAAAATGAAGATCTTTAAACCGAATGTTTTGGAAGCAATCTAATAGTTCATTGCTATTCTCAAGGACTTGACTCGGAGTTGGAAAATCTATTTTGGTGAAATTTTTGATAGTGTGAATCGCGCAAGGGTTTGCAAAATTGGACGTAATTGATGGCTTAATTCTATTATAACGAAGCTTCTTAGGATTCAAAAATAATTTGGAAATATTCTGTTTTGAGATTGCTAAAAATGGTTGTTTCATCTTTTAAGAATTGTTTGGTTTGAAAAAATCAATTAGAAGGAGAGTGCCGACTCTTGAATCACTATCTACAATTCCCTATTGAACAAATAGAGTCGATCAAGATATTTAAATTTTTACTTTGGAAGCGGCCACAATAGCACTTACCGTGCAAGTACCCCAATTAACTCTCATAAGGAATTTCTGCCTCACGGTTCTTTATGTTTTTGATACAGGTTTTGTGGATATGTTTTGAAAATAACTAAATCAAGAATATGCGATGCGCCCCAAGCATAATTTTGAATGGTCGATAACCACTCAGTCAACTGGTAAATACGTTGAATTACCATCAATTGTCCAATTGAAATTAAAGTAATTTTTCTAAACTTACTTTTGATAACCAAAACTAATTTAAAATTTTTTCACTGATTAACTTATATCTTTATGTTTGTTCTTTTTTTTTATACATGAATTTGGTTTTTTAACATATATTAATATATTAAAAATTAATTATATACTTTTAAATGTTATAGTTTCATTAAATTTTGTTGTAAAATATTATAATAAACAATTGAATTTTAAGAATAAACTTTTTATTTTATTTTTATAAATTCCAAAAGGATTTTTAAATCATTTTTAATTGAAATTATTAATCAATCAATCAATCAATCAATTATTTATTATTCTTAAGTTTGAAACAAGAAAATTTCTTTTCAAATGCAAACTGAAAATTCTGAGGGAACACAGCAAAAAATATACAACATTATTGATAATTTAAAAATATTTTGGAATGCATCTTTTTTAAATATTGGGAATTTTAATTTCAATTAACAAAAAATGAGAAACCTTTTTAATTTCTAAATAAAATAACATTAAATAAACAAAATTAGGTATCTCGAGTTTATTGGGAATCCTATCCATTTTAAATATATTGTTTAGAACAATCTATTTATTAAAAAGTTAGTGTCTCGAAGTTGAAGTTATATTTTAATTGAAAACCTTCACCTTATTGAACATTTACGAAAGCGTATTTTTTAATTTTATTGCCAGTAAAAAACCAAAACAGTATCTAAAGTTTATAATTTTGATTAGCAGGGAAACATAAAAGTTGTATTTATAATTCTATTCAGCTAAAGAGCGTTTTACGGTTTTAGCCTTTGATAAAAACCTAAACTTCAAAGATTACTTTTATTGAAGGGATTTATAAGTTCTAAAGCTTTTTTAATGTTAAAATAGATAAAAGAATATTTTTTTAACTTTATTGTGGAGCTTAAAATAGTAAGCTATAGAATATACGCCAAATGAAAATTTCTAACATAGAGAGCACAACCTTCAAAAAATATATAATTAAATTAAATAAAAGTGAATTTATCTTTTTATGATTTGAAAAACTTCATACTCCTCGACAAATAAATTCACCAGTTGGTTTTCTAGCTCAGGCATTATATCATGCTCATAATCTGTTGTCTTTTTACAAAGGCACCTTTGATCATCGCCATACAAGCCAATATTGAATCTTCCGAAATGGGGTCCAAGATTTAGCCCACCATAAGGTCCCCATTTGCCAACAAATTTGCTAAGTTTAGCATTTCCAAGTTGGCCATCTCCAAAGGAAAAAATAAAACTTTTTTCTCCATTTAGATATTCATTTCGAGAGTGCCAAGATTGTGGGTTAAAGCCGCCAATTATCTGCCCACTTCCTTTCACTTTGATTACGCTAATTGTTGCTCCTTTATTATCGCATAATCGATGAAAATCGGCTGGAGTGAATCCGTCTCGACTGCCTCGAAGTAGTAATTTAAAATCATTTTCAAGTTGATCTTCAAAAAGAGTATCTTCGTCTTTGCCTTGAATCCAATCGTCAAGCTGTTTTATATTATGCGATTGAAGAAGCTTTGAATCAATATTTATTCGAGAACAACGTAATGGCTGAGCGTCTACAGACTCTTGATGACTACCCGGTACGAGATAGTGATGTAAAAGATCTTCGTATAAAGTTCCAGGTAAGATTCTCGCAAATGGTTTTACTTTGTGATAGAAGTTAACTGAAGATATGTTAAAGAAGCGGATTAAAGGTAGAAGTCCTTTAATGGATTCCTTAAAGGCGTTAAAGCCTTCATCTGTCCAGTTAAGAACTTCTTTCATCTGAATATTTGTATCTAATTTAGCAACTCCCCATTCCACAATCTTTTCCCATATCTTAGATTCTTCTATATTTAGGTCATCCCGGGTTAACATTGAGGAAAGAGCATTTTCACTAAGGGAGGTAAAATCTTGCGAGTTGAAGACTATAGCTGGATTGTTAGCGGCTATATCGGTGCAGAATTTTTGTAACTTTTTGAAAGAAGCATGCATAAATGAAGTTTTTTGCAAAGTGGCGAAATTTTCTTTTAGGTCTTTTGCATGGTGTTTAATCAAATAGTCTTCAAGGGAATCAATAAAATTCTCTAGAATAAGCTCGTCAGCGGTAACAAGCAATTCTAAAATGGTAGGTACTCCATATTTATCAAGAGAAATCACGCCATTATAAATATATCTGTGCGGGAAATAAAACATATGAATTTATATTTGTAAAATACTTTGAAGCAAATGAAAATCCTTACCTGAGAATTATTTCAAAAATTTCAGGTGAAATATTAGGTTTAGCGAAGATAATGGCGTTATCTTCCCTTTTAATCCAATTGCCAGAGAGAGCTACAGTAAAATATGGTGATCTTGCTGCTAAAATTTGCGAATGAGCATGAAAAGTTCTGATATCGGGTGCTTCGCCAACTATAATTCTAACATCAGAGAACTTCCGAGTGTTTAATAAATTCCCGAAATCATTAGACAAAGCGTTAAAGTGTTGTTGGGATGACATTGGTAAAATAGATATCTTACTGTGAGATTTTTTTTCCACATACAGTGGTACCTCTATAAGTGGGCCCATGCATTTAGAGAGATATTGTTTCACAGTAAATGCAAACCATACACTTTTTACACATGACTAGCCACCAAGCCAAGGCAATTTAAACTAGATCTAATGCTCCCTAACAAACGATCAGAAACTTCTGATTGGTCATTATTATACAATTGTCATGTCCATGCATTTATAGAGAGTATTTTCATTTGCCTTTGAAGATTAAGGCCTATATTTGAAAAGCATGAAATATTTAAACGGCCAAATTCTCAGTTTTTTTGCTCAAGTATAACACTTGAGCTAAATTTTAGTTATTTTTGGGCAGACTCAAGATGAAACTTTTGGTCTCAAAGTCCTATAAATCAAAAGAATAAAGAACTTTAGGAGTTAGCTGTCAATTTTGTATTCTTTATATTATTATATACCATATAATAATAGCATGTTAAAAAACATATTTACCAGTCATTGTTTATATTATTGCGTCTTTAGTAATATTTAAAATTATGATATAGAATTAGTTAATTGATTAGAATTATTAATATCAATTTTGCAAAATTTTCTTTTTAATTATTTTTAGCTAAATTAATCAGTATTTAATCTTTTTTCTTTAATAATGTTTTTTGTGATAAAAATTCCTTTTTTCATATCTGTAAATATTGATTTAATATTTTTTTTTACTTAATAATCGTCCAGTTATAAAATTAGATTTTAAATAGTTTTAAAGAACTATTAACACCAAAAGCTGCTGGTTAAAAAAATTTCGAATTCTTTAGGTTTTGGAATTGTCGAATTTCTTCTTAAATATGTATTTCTAAATGCTTTTATAAAAAAGTGTTATTATTATTATTATTAAATTATATAATTTAAATAAAATTATTCTCTTGTCTCACTTTCTCTCTGTTTCTATAAAAAAACTGCTGAGATAAAAAGAAGAGCTCAAATATTTTTTAGATAACACCAACAATGAACTCTCTTGGACTGAGTTTCTTGAAAAACAAGACCTATATCGATACGAACGAATGCAAAAAACAGATTTTTATTTTTTATTTTATTTTTTTATTAATAAATTATATCATTTTATAAAAAATTAAATATTTCATTAATTTGTATTAATATATTAACAAACAAATAATTGTCATTTAATTTAATTTAATTTAATCTTGATCACTTAAGTTACAAATTCAAAAACCAATATTTAATTATTATTGGTTTAATATATAATTATAATAATAAGATATTATTTAGAATTAAGTTCAATAAACAACACAAAAAAATAGTTTTTAAATTTTATTTGTTTATTCATTTAAATAATTTATCTTAATTACAGCAGTCAATAATTTTGTTTAACATATTATGTTTATTTTTAATATGATATTTTTAAATAGCTTTAACAATATTTGGGATGATTTAAATTAAATAATATTTTTGAACTTATTTTTTAAAATAGATAATTATTCTTATAAAAATTTTTTACTACTATTATAGATTTTTATTTTTTACTATTATAGCGTTACAGAGTAAATATTTTTTACAATTAAAACTTTTCCTGTTGTGAATTTTGAAAATCGGTTTAAATTGTGATTTTTTTTTAATGATCTTTAAAGTTTTGAATTTATTAATTTCAAGTAATTTCAACAAGTTTTTGGACTTCAAATATCATTGAAATTTTTATGATAATTTCATTTTAATTTGGGTTTTGTTAAGTGTTTTATAATTTATAATTTTTTATAAACTCTAAATTATAAATATTACATAAATTTACAGAAATAAGCTAATTTTATGCTTTGTGAAAAATTTTTTTTTTTTTAAAACAAAGACAAACCAATTTATTTTTTATTTAACTATTTTTTATATATTATGAATTTATTATAAAGTCATAATAAACTAGTTTTAATGTTTTCAAAATACATATAAGTAATTTTTAATAGAAATATATTGTAATTTTAACAGTAAAGTTTTTTTTTTAATAATAATTATTGCTTATTGTATTTTAATTAAAAAATTTAATAATTTCTTACAAGCTTTTAAAAAAAAATTGTAATCAGTCAATAATAAAGAACTTAATTTTTTTTAATTAATATATTTTACATAATCTAATAAAAAATATTTTTATATAAAAATAAACCCAAAATTAATTAAACAATAATTTATGCGATATTTATTTTTACTTTTTTCTTGTCAACTTTTGTAAACTATTTTCTCCTTATTTAAATATTTTTTAATAGCTTTGATGTCAAATATTTTGAAAACACAAAAATCGATTTTCTCTGTTCTTCAAAATGCTTCTAATGGGTGTAATTTTTGGATTTAATGTAAATGAGCTTTATATAATTTTATATATAGATACATGATGATATATTGGCTGTAAACCTCCAATATTAATGTGCGTGCCTTTATGGCAAAAATTTGTGCAAAGGCAAAGTAACCACTAATGGTAGGGACAACTTTGGGGCTGGTTTTTGTTTATTTAGAACCGATTATATAAACGCAATAATTTCTCGGATCTACACGATAGGCTCAAGAGGTTTAAATTTGTTTATCTCATTGATGACTGACATTTTCTGTGGTGTAAAATAAGTTGCTCTCATAAATCAATTTTGCAATGATGCGGCTTTTTGCTGTGGAAAATTTCGTGGATAGGATTCGAAGTCTCCCTACGCCGAGACAACCCTTGCTTTGCGAACGACATGTCCTGTCATCTAAAGAGACAGAATTATCGTTAGTATCCGCCATCAGCGAATATGTATATAATACAAGAACATCGATAGTTTCGTGTTACTTACTTTCAAGAAATATAGTACCTCCAACGTTTGTTGCAGAGGAGATAAGTCACAGAATTGGTTTGGGAAATCTAAACATGGACGATAATTTTGATTACAAAGTCTATCTCAATATTTTGTTTTTTGTCCTTTTGTCCACAAAAACGTGAGGGTCCGAAAGGAAAATATCCAAACTAGTAAAAGATAAGTATGCGGATACGTACACAAAAATTAACTTGATATAATATTCCCATTAATTGATCCGTCAATTTCTCCAGCACGAATCTTCTATGCGCAGATCTGATTCAGTGTAATTCATGCAGTTCAACATATCATCCACATACATACGATTTTTTTTGATATCACTTTACACAGGATCTTCAAATTGCCTTGTCGTCATGTTCAAGTGTCCAAACGCTTTGGCTTTGAGCTTCGGGCCAGTGCTTGCCAACCGTTCGTGCATACCACTCGGAAATTCAGAGGACAGATCAATGATCGACGAAAGTCAGTCTGCATGCATATTCGGGGTAAAAGGTATTAAATGACACAGGTCTAGAAGATGAAATTTGATAATTATAATATAGACAGTCACCTTTCAATAATTTCAAAGTAGTTTAGAACTTCCTTGCTCTGTCATTTTCGTGACGACATCTGACTGTTTGTGGTATAGAATTTCGTGAAACACAATCATAATAGGTAAGTGTCAAAACGTGTTATACCTGTGTCACTTGCAACATTTTTTTCGTAAGACATAACAACGGTCAACAGAGCTTGCTATATATTCGCACCTAGATCACCTGACTCCAAGAGACCTTTCAGATTTCGTTGTTGATGACCAAAACAATAAAGACCTCGTTGATGAGGGCGGCAACAGCATCACTTTTTTGGCTATCTTGTCCAACTTTTCTTAATTCACGCAAGAACCGTTTCCATTTAGACTTTTAGTATCATTATTGCTAAAAATACGCCTGCATGTCTTCCAGATATCCAGTGTAAGACCCAGTCATTCGCTCGAGTTGACATGAAGTACTGAGTACTGGCAGCTAAATAGTGCTGTGCACACATATGAGGTCAGTCTTGTAAAAATTCAAGCAGTTCACATACTAGCAATTTATTTGTGTCTCCGAAGACATACTACTAGTGACGTCACAAGTTCACTGTCTGCGTCATATTTCACTTTGTCTCATAAGGATTGTTCTCAAATTCACGTGAGTAATTTACAGACTCTGAATTTAAATATCATAGGCTGAATTTTTATTGTAAAATGAGACCATGAGAAAAAGTATAGCTAGCTGCTCTTTTCAGTCCACAAATGAACTATAACGGTGTGCAAGAAATAATAGAGTGTCAAACGAATCAAGGCGTGATCGACCTCACTGATCTCGTCGCTATCCACACAGGAGGTTTAGAAAACTTTGAGTTCGAAGATAAAATCGTCCGCCGAATAAATCAATGGATTCAAAAAAATAAATGTGATCCCACACAAGTATTTAAAATTATCGAAGAAACTGAATCCATAACAAACCGATACAGTTTTCTCGGTCTTTTGACTACTCATGGTATTGGGACCTCTAAAGATCTCACCAGAGCATTCATATATTTTAATGAAGCTGCTCATGCGGGTGAAAAACTCGCCGAAATTATTGTGGGCTGGTGTTTCGAAAATGCACATGGTGTTGATCAAGATTATTTTCAGGCTTTTCAATGGTATAGGAAGGCAGCATCGGCTGGATGTCCAGTTGGTTTGAAATTTCTGGGCTGGTGTTATGAACAAGGAATTTGGATAGAGAGAAATTACAAACGTGCTTTTCAATTGTACAAAAAATCTATCGAAGCTGGCTATATAGAGGCTAATTATGATCTGGGCAGGATGTATTACTTGGGGGATGGAATGAGGCAAAACCTCTATAAGGGGTTTCTGTGCTTCAGGAATTGTAAAGCACATTCTCATCGTACTTGGATGTTGGGAAATTGTTATTATGAGGGAATTGCGACAAATAGAGATATTCATGAGGCTATAAAAATGTTTCGAAAGGCTCATTTTTGGCCGTCGATGAATCTACGAACTATATTTGCGAGGCTAAAGGGGTGATTGAAACCATTCGAGTGATGAACAAAATTTCGAACATAAATGTGGGGAAATTTCGTTTATGTAGGATTTCAGACAATGGCCAATGATGGATTTCAATTTCAACCGTCAAGTTTTGAATCTACTAATTACAGCATTCATTTTAAGTAGACTATTTTGTAATTCTTTGAATTAAATCAAATTATGTCCATGAATGAACATTCTATACAATATTAATGGAGTTACAATGATTGAAGCTCGAATAAAAGGCTTTTTTCTGGGATACTGCATGAAATTTATCATTTAAATAAGGAATTTTTCTTGGAAATTTAGATAATAGTGAAATACCAGACAATTTTTCGGTGTTTGAGCCCCATCACAGGCTGTAACAATGCTTTGAAACCTTATTTTAATTAGATATTTCGCCAAATTTTAAGAACCTTGTACACTTGAGCCAAAATATTACAAATTGAATCTGTGCAAAGTTAGCTAGTCAACTTGAACTCGTTTAAATAAAAGTTATACTTTCTTAAGATTCCATTTGGGTCTATTCCGATGGTGTACGAGAAACTTATCCTATATGTTAGTATAGGAGGTTTTGTGCCGTTTCTTTAAAGAGACATTATATTCCCTTAAGGAAATCGAGTTTTTTTAATATCTTTCCAGGAACTCAATAATAAATTCAGCTTTATTAACCGCTATATAACTTGTAGTTAATACAAATTTTCATAAGTGAAGATTGCCCTATTCAATTGCATAAGTCTTGAACCTATTATTTCTTTGCAAAGCGAAATCATGATCTTTTTAAAGATTCATTTTCGAAGCATTCTATAAGCAATTTTTCAATTCGATCAAGGCTTTCACGTGTGCTAATTTGCGATGCTATCACATAAACGACATTTCCAAGAGGACGCGCCAATATTCCAAAATTTGATGGACTATCTCTCGATGCTGTAGAAGAGCCAAGTGACCGAAGCTTTTGCACAATTTTTTGCGCTTCATTCGAAGCGTAGCCTGAGAAAAGAACTCATTGAAATTTTTAAGAACTTAATAGCAAAGAGAAAAATCTGAAAAATACCTTGGGAGTTCAAATCTTCTAATGTTATGGCCAATAAGACGCCCAAGGAGATAACTCCCTTGACAATTGGCAAGTTCGAAATACATTCTACAGTCTTCAAAGTATACAAGAATTAAAATATGTAACCAGGAGGAGAATATTTTAAAAAAAAAACAAAGCTAGAATTCAAAGAAAATTTTCTTACCTTTTTGTCCCATACGCTCCCATTGTTGAATGGACTACATTTAATTAGTTCATTCATTTTTTCGTATTCATTAATGGATGTATTTGCAACCCAGCAACCTATTGGATGAGCAGTATAAGAATGTCCATGGAGTAACGCATCTGTTTTTTCCGGGCTTGAGAATTTTTCAAATATTGATTCGGTGGTAAGTGTGACGGCCAATGGTAATAGTCCACCAGTTAATAGCTTGGCATAGGCTGCAATATCTGGTGTCTTAAAGATGGATATGATGCAGTAAGTATATGTAAGAAACTTAACAAAAGGAAAGGAAATACTCACCCTTTCTAGCAATTCTGCAGCACTTAGAACCCCGAATCGCCAAAAACCAGTAAAAACTTCATCAAAGATCACTGGTAAAGGGGGATCCCATTCGCGTACGTGGTCGATTAAAAGCCTTTGAAATAAAGGGTCTACGAATATCATTCCAGCAGCACCCATTATAACAGGTTCGATTATAAGTGCACCAAATTGATTTTGTTTATCATTGAGATATTTCAGTGTATTAGAAATGTGAAATCGATAAACTTCCGCGAGTTTAGAGTTTCTTTCTCTTTCATCACTAAATATCGATCCTAATGTAGGAAATGAAACTTTTTCATCAAATCCATAGGCATGAGGAACGGATAGATGGTAAGCACTATTCTTGAGGAGAATGGTTGGTGGGCAAAACCAATAACCTTTTGGGGTGTACCTTGAGGATTAAGAAACTAAATTGAATTTGGTAAATTGAAGCGTCATACAACAATTAATACTTACCAATATACATCTTTGTTAAAATTATTTGGTTCACAAGCATTCATAGCACCAATGGTGTCCCCATGATAACTACCGCTTATTCCCAAGACTTTAATTTCGTGTCTTTTTTCTTTGAATTTATGATCTATTGATTTAGACTTTAATGCCATTTTTAACCCAACTTCGATAGCAGTGCTACCATTGTCAGAGTAAAAGACCCTAGAAGCCCAATTTTTTCCTACGGTTTTTAGCAAGTTTTCGGCAAGTTGTAGCGCTGGTTCATGTGTGCATTCTGGGTAAATCACATGCCCATAACGACCAGCGGCATATGATGCTTCCAGTGAAAGTTTCGATACGCCATGACCTAAGCCTGAGCAGTGGAAATGCAAGGGTCACTGAGTGATCAAAAGGCTATATAAAAGTTTATCCCACATCTGGAAGTCTTACCTTGAGTCCACCAGCTAGCAGATGCATCAAACATTTCCTTCATTTTTCCTTGACCACTGCTATCGGTTTCGCCTTTCGGTTCTTGACTTATGAATGTTTCCGTTCCCAAATTTTTAGTTTTTTCATCCTGAACCCGTTCATAAGCTGTCATAAAATCACCATAAGCTGAATCAATTACTGTGATCTGTTTCACCCTTTGATGTTGAGTAAAAGGCCACCAAATGTGTTTTCTGGTCAAATTTTCCATTTGCTCAAGTCGATCGAACCTGGAGTTATGCCAATCATTTAATCGGGAAATCATGTGGGAGAAATGTGATTTCGTATCCACGAAAAATGCGTTTAGTTGTTTTAAGTCTTCTTCTGTAGATGGTGCAGGTAAGGGTGGCGGTGGAATAGCCTCTAAAATTGGTCCATTAATCCCAAATTTTTCTTGGAAATAATTTTGAAGAAAGCTAAAATTGTTGTATTGAGGCTCCTTAAACAAGAGTATGGATGCGACATCATAGCCACGCAAATGGAGCGTTTCATAGGCTGATATGGTTGCGGAAATTCCTCCTAGTTTACTGTCACCAATTAAAATTATCGGTAGCCGTAAAGGCCGATAAAAATCGCATTGAACTGTGCCTATAAATTACAAGTTTCTTCGATCCTATTTTTGATCTCACATTTTACAGGAGATAATCAAAGTCAAAATACCTGACATCATAGGACTGTTCACCCCTGACGAAGAAAAAAATTGACGTAAAATACAAAATTGGGAAAAGACCAAATTTTCTAAAAAATTGCTATTTGAAATTGTTTTATACCACCAGCAGTTTCTAAAAAAAGTTTGCCTTGGTCCATTCCTATTTTTTGACAGCACTCCGAGATATATTTCTTGGTTTTCAATAATACTTCGCGATCGCTTGGTGGCTGTCATCCAAAAAAATTGACTTAATATTTTCAAGATTTAGATTGAACTCAAATACAAAGGTCAGACCTGGGTTGTTGCCATATGAGGGCTAACTGGATCTTTGTAGGCATATAGAGTTACAGCGTTTAAGTCTCCTTTAACTTGTTTAACAATTTCTTCAACAAATTTCGCGTCACTATCCATTGGATATCCTGTTTGTACTGGCTTTAGATAAAATAATTTCATGGCATTTCTTTTCACATTTTGCGAAGAATCATATAGGGATGCACGAAGTAATCCGGCCGAAAATATAGTTTTTCCAATATTAGTATTGGCCCCAAATACTTGAAATATTTGAAAGGATCGTTGAGCCATTTCTAATAGGTATCAGTAAAAGATATTCATCAGCCACTCTGTAGGGCAAGTTTTTATTACATTTCAGATTTTCCATAAAAACAATCAGAATCGGGAAAAATTATTCTTTTTATCGAAATAGATGGCATTCGGGGTGGATTGAATCGATCAACTATAATCAACCAATTGGAATAACTATATTATATGACTAAGGCTCCATCAAGCAATGTCCTAAGAAAAATTCCCCGGGCGCCTATTATTATCATATCAAAGGTACGAGGCAACCGTAATGGAGTTTTTTTGTGTATTTCATCGACTAAATTTTGGATGCATTTTCTTAAGCGAGCTTGGGCTTGTTTGACAAAGCTGCACTTCTTTTGCTGGTGTTCTAGTGGTAGATGAAATAAGTGTATCCAAAGAAAGACAAAGGTATACAATAAGGTTAATATGGGTGAATATCATGTGAGAAAAGTTCAGACAACAGGATTATGGCTGCAACATGGATTTCTTCCATTTGATTTTTACAGGTAGTTTTTCAATGTTTTAATTTGTTCTTGTACATTAATTTCAACTCCATTGTAACTTTTCAATATTATTCGGCCAACAGTGATTGTATCTTCAAAATTGTGGTTTTGCTAAACCTTCATAACATAAATGATTTGGATTACTAACAAGAAAAACTTTATTATATGCTAGCTTTAAACAAAAACAAAGCCATCTTTTTTAAAATCAAAAAGAAATATGTTGTCAAAACCTTAACTTTTTCTCTTTAAATTTTTTGCAATAAATTCATTTTTGGCATTTATAGCACTGAAAATAGCATAATTAAGCATTTCATATGGTATCTTTTCCATAAATCCTCATTCTTTTGTATGTTTAATTTGAGTCAAAAAATCACTCTAAAAAAAACAGTTTGATAATTTTACAAACCAATCTAATACAGTCAATTCATTGTTAAAGCAAAAACTTTTAAAAAGAATTGGAATATATTCATACTGTTAGTAATTATGCCAAATTGGCTTTCTTAACTTATTTTAAAATAACTATTTATTTATTAAATTTATTTTTTGAGAAATCATAATATGAATTTGATAAAATCAAAAGGAAAAAAAGGTGGTGATAATGATAATGATAATGATAAAATCATTAGCATTGCAGTTTCCAGGTTTTGTCCTAAAAAAATTCAAAGGCATGTCTCTCATTATCTCAACATGCAGAAGTCAGTAAGTTTTGCTTATGACACAAAGATATTTTATATTCTTTTGCAGTTAATAAAGAGGGAATACCTGCCAAGAATAATGCAACAGATGTTAAAGCGCTTCGAAAACAGATTTTTTAAAGCGAAAGTTTTAAGAAGGAAACGGGAGTTTTAAGGACGAGACAATGTAAGGAGAAAAAATTTCATACTCAATCGCTTGCAACGGTCTTTCTGTTTAGGTTGAGATCATTTTAAGCCATTGATAAAACTTTTACGGAAACAAAAATATAGAAATAATTTTCATTGAGTATAAATAAATAGCTAGCTTAACTAATTGTAATGTCCCAAAAAATTCATACTTGCTCACTTTTAATTATTAATTGTATTCAAAAATGAGAAATACTCAAATGACCATTATTTTAAGGCTTTTTGTTAAAATTGTAGATTTTCTCAAGGAGAATCAAATATTTACTTTTGAAATGGAGCGGAGAAAAATTTGATTTGTTTGGCCATTTTTAATGATCTATGTTAATACATAAAATAGATTTAAATTTTTATTTTAATGAAAGCTTTTAAAAGTTAGTTTCGAATCTGAAACACAGACTCAAAAAGTTTTACCTCAAAGAAAAAATTTATCAGATACCAAATCCGGCTACCCACGGATTATTATATATAGGTTCCCAATGTATGAGAATTTCAATCTATTGGTCATAACTTGGGTAGATTTACCACACTCTATAAATTGAATCCCTTAGTATAATAAAATTATAAAGTTTAATTTAAATACAATTTTCAAGTCCCAAAATTTAAATTTTAGTAATATTGAAAAAATATCTCTGAAAAAAAATAAAAGAATATATTGCAAAATTTTTGATCAAGATTAAATTCCATTTTTTTTAAATTTAGATTGAATTTAAAAATTATTTAATCAATTAATATTTCAAAAAATTTTTGATGTTAAGTTTTAACAATAAACCACTCAAATGTATTGCAATAAAAAAATATTTTTAATCTTTATTGCTTAACAAAAACTATTTTTTGAATGTTTAGCACACATTCATTAATTATTGAAAATATTTGAATAAAATAAATAGACAACCTTTTTAAAAATATATATTAATTTTAAATACAATTTTAACAATTATGGAAATTCATCAACAAACAGAGCTTTTTATATGTGTATGATTAAATAAAAGGTCCTAATTAATTGCAGCAATTATTTAAGCAAGCAAAAATCATGAAAACATCAGTAACATAGCAAAGTATTAACATTATGATGAAAAAAGTATCCATGCCAAAAGTTTTATATTTCGCAACTTTTAAATATTTACTTTCTTTTAAAGATTGTGACAAAAATTCTCGAGTCACACTGCTTTAAAAATCAAAGAACTTGGCGACAAAAAAGTCAGCCAGAAATTTCGACAATTATAAGATTGTCTAGGTAATTAAATAAACTTGTTTCAGGGGAAGTAGGTATGAAAAAATAAATTAACATCTACCTCTATATTTAAAAAATACATATTATAAAATAATTTACTTTAGAATAAAGAGAAAAAACCAATTGCTACCAATGTAGCACTGAACAAGAAGCTAGGTTTTTTATCAATTATTGAGGCTGACGAAGGACTTGTGCCATGATCATTAGAACTGCTACCTCCATCAGACGATGAAGATGAAGATAACGACGAAGATGAAGATGAAGATGAGCCGTCATTGCTTGTAAGACTAAGAGGGGTTTTTAAGGTTTTTTGAAGGTCACCAGGTGCCGAGCCTAGCGTATATACTCCAACCTCCATTGGTTTCAAAGTACCTGACAAGGTACCATCTTTCAAGCTAGCCGATGATTTTCCACTGTCAGTGACTCCATTACCAGTTAATGAATTACCTGCAAGGTCTTTAAAATTAACGTTAAATGATGAGGCGGATTTTGGATCTCCATTGACTACGATAGCTAAAAATGATTTTCCATCTCTCGAAAGCCATCCACCAGCATAAAAAGATTTGCCTGAAACGGTGACATGAGAGGCAGGTAGTTGCTGAGTCCCGAGAATATAGGGAATGAGGCTATTTGCTTCTTTAGCAATTTGTGTAATACCAATTTGTAAGGAATCGTTAGGTGTGAATGGATATTTCCAGAACATGATTGACTAAATGAAAAATTATAAAAGGTATGAGTGAAAAATTTCGTTTCATACTAAAAAATTATTTTAAATGGGACGGAAATAATACCTTGAAGCCGTAAATTATTGAAATATAAGACATTACTCGGAATTCTTGAACAGTTGGCATTCTTGACCACCAGGTTGGAGGGTCAGCAAAAGCTTGCAATACCTGCCATTGATTTATAGCTTGACGACCGATAAGACTTAAATCCTTCATGAATTGATCACTACGTTTTGGCACGTCCAGGGTTGCACTTCCAATACAGTTGTCACAGCCACATACATCGTTAGTGGTGGTGCAATGAGACATGTCAACACCAATTGGATACACATCTACGATGACCATAGCAAAGTAATTGGCATTTGAATTTTGAAAGAACATTGACGCAAAAATTCAGAATAAAATTTTATACCCATAGAAAGAATATCCGTTGTATCAGCATAGAAAGCAGCGGTCAATTCACAATTAAGTACAAGAGCAACTGGATGGTAGGGATCGGCAGCTTTGATGGCGTTGTAAGCATTCAATTCAGCTGAACTATCGGTAAATTGTTCACCATCAGGTTCGTCAGCCTAAAAATTATTTTCAGATTCAGTTTTAATATTCCATAAAGCAAAGCTTTTTGAATTGCTGATTTATACATACAGTGTACCAAGTGAGCAAGCTCGAGTACTTTTTGAATTGATTGACTTGAGAGACAACTTTTTGGATATCGGTGAATGAGTAACGGAATGAGAGTTGGATATAAATTCCACCAAGAGCATCAGCAGCTTGAAACATTTTATCAACAGCTGATAGATCGGTATAAGTTGGGTCAGGATTAATCACGTTGTATCCCAAATCTTTAAGCTTTTTGAGATTTGCTGCGATGTCACCTGAAAATAAAAACGCATTTTAACTAGTGCTTCAGCAATTAGCATGAAATTGGAGGAGGTAAAATGATGCAATTGATTCTTTTCATATCAACATACCAGCTCCTAACCAGCCAAAATCAACATATGGACCAATTGGGAAGATTGGTTCACCAATAGATGTGATGATTCCCCCGAAAAGACGATCGATTTTGACAGTCTTGGGACCTGGAGTATCAGATAAGGCATGTGATTAAAATAATTAGAAACTGAAACAATTTTATTTACAACCAGTGGGAAAACAAAGAAATTTACCAGCTGGTAGACGGTAAAGTTTGGCGTTTGCCGTAAATGTTGGGTTAGAGTTACCACCATTGAAGAACAAAACTTTAAGCGTATACGCTGTAAGTTTTGACTTAATATTTGAAATTGAAAATGGGACCTCGACAGCCATATCTTTGATATCAACTTTAGTTTTTGCCAAAACCTCAGTTCCATCATCTAACACGGCTTGTACAGAAATTTGTCCAGATGGATTCCCGACATTTATCACCAAAGATCCTTGTGAATCAGATTCCAAATATGGCTGAAATCTCACCATAGCAGCATATCCTTGGGCCAAATTTGGGATTGATGGTATAGGTTTACCATTCTGTGCGGGTATGACAATTGTTGCTGGAGTGCTACCACCTGTGACGGCACCTGTATCATTGGCAACCGCTTTGGAAGTGGTTACTCTTTTCCAGAGTTGGTCTCGAGCTAATAATTTATTAATTGATGGTATTTCGCTTCTAGCTTGTTTGCGAGGAATATATGCTTTACCGCACCATGATTTTTGGGCGGAAATTAATGTATCTGTGCTTGCCAGCAATGTTACTACCGTAGAGATTGCGGTGATTAAAGGAAAAGTTTGAATTTTCATTGTGCTGATAGGTAGTTCGTATTAATTGGGGAACTTTTGTCCCTTTATAAGGAAACGAATCGAAGAGATTGACGGAAAGAAAATTCAAAAAGGAAAGATTAAGATTGGAGATGATAAAGAAAGGAGTGTATATCTAAAGATAAGAAATAAAAATGGATGCTGTTTATGAAAAAAGAAACCTTAAAGTTTGCTTTTAACAAAAGCTTGTCTAAAACTATGAGTGGTTTCTCGAGGAGAATACCACACTTCTAGTATAAAAGAGTGACGTCCAAACTGAGAAAAAGGAAGGGTGGAATGAATCGAATTCATCTCTCGCAAGCAGTAATAAATATATTTATAAGGGCAGAGAATTTGTTGGATTGAATTACAACTCTTATTTTGTGCATCAAGACAATGAACAAAGTGTTCGGCTAAAGTGACCAAATCCCAATCACCTTCAAGTTTCACGAACACGACTTCCACATCAAGGTAGTTATTACGCACTCGAATAATTCGCGGAACCACGAAGATAAACACATTGCATGCCCGTGATTTCCCAAGCGGCATTTAATTTGTACATGCTATTGTGATTAAATTACCGCTTACATATTTTCTTTTGATTTTTTAATTTTCGATCGTATGTTTGTGTTTCCTGAAACTTGAAGTAAAATACCTGCAACTTATATATGATTATTTACTAATCCCAATCGGGGAATGAGTAGGGTTATTAATCAGAGCGATAAGACCAAGCAAAAAAGAATTTATCTCACTTTTTAATTTTGATTAGGCTAGTCTGCTCTTTTATCCTAATTCTCTAAGGGCTAAAGTATTGAACCCTGAAACAGATTTTTTCGTCAAATAAATATAGAATAGATCTTTCATCATTTACAGAACGAACCAAGCAGAATTAATAAGAAAGTCTACGACAAAAAGAAAAAATCTTAGCTTAAAAAACGTGGATTTGCAGCGTTATCAAGGGCTTTTGTTCTGCATGTATTGATTACCGAATTTTCTTTTTATCGTGTGCTAATTAGTTTGTTTGTCAAACAAATAGTGTAAACATGAATGGATCCGGAAAAGAGGGTGCAAAACGTGGAAGCATTGATCATTATTATCTTGAGAATTGTCATTACTGCAGAAATTTCTCCCAAAATATTCCTGTTGTCATTAAAAAATATTTATTTATTTACTTTCTCCTATGAATCAGAAATTTATGCGACATATATTTTGACCAATCTTCCATAGCCCTTTGGAAAAGAAATCAATTAGGATTGTGATTAATATTTACTTCTTGAAAGTTAAAATACTAAGAGAATAGGATTTATTTACTTTTTACATAGTTTTATTGCAATCAAATTTCCAATTTGATTGCGTATATAACAAAAATTCCAGAATGTTACGAATATATCACAATTCCTTCTTTTTTCCTTTTTTAAATTTTGGTCTTTATGAAAAAATCATCTAGCATAAATGATTTTGGAGCTCTAAATGTCCATTCAAATATTTCAAGAACTCGGTATTATCATTTAATAAGAAATAACACTCTGAGAACCATTAAAGCTATCAATTTTGTCTATTTTACAAGGAAAACATATCTATCTACTATATAATGAAATTCGATTTTGTATGATAAAAATAATTTTTCTTGTACAAAATACGTCCATAGATTTATTCCTTCGCGCATTAATTATGATGGTGAATAAGATATATTAAGTGCATAGAAAATTACACAAATGAAATTAATAAACTAAGGGGATCATAGAAAATAAATTTTTAATACAACAAAAAACTTACTTTTAATCAAATTATTAAACTTGATAACTATTCACTCTCATTTTTTTCCGATTTTTCAATGGGAACAGGAGTATGTGAAATTTTAAAATGGGCTATTTTTAAAATAATTGATCACTTGATATCACTTGAATCTTTCAAGACAGAAAGCAACTATTGAAATAAAAGCCTTAGATTTAAGTGGTGAAATGCTGTTTAGATTATATTGACGTTTTAAAATATCAATTAAAATTAATTCCCAAAATAAATATACTTGAATCTACAAAGCCATTTTGATGAAACAGTTTTGATCAAAACTAGGGAACCTTGTGTGCTTAAAATTATGATTAAATTATGAAGATTACATTTTAAAATGAATATTTTAGTGGTTTCCTAAGTTTAAAAACAATAAAAGGAATTTTCTCAATTGAAGATCCTCAATATTATAATTAGAAAGCTAAATATATTCTTCAAAATATTGTTGTTTATTCAAATTTAGGATATTTTAACATATGAATCACAAAATAAGCTTTAATTTTTTTTGGTAAAAATTTAGATAACTTTGGCCTAGGAAAAAAAACTATTTGACAAGACCAGTAATAAATAATTCACTCACTTTTAATTTCATCTTAAGCAACCTCTTTAAATTTCACTATTGAACAATTTAACAGTCACCCATTACAAACCCAAAATAAGGTCCATTGTGAGCTCTGCTATTATTTGTAGGAAAAGTGTCTTGAGGCAATGCAAATGCATCATTGCAAAGCTAGATAAATGAAAAGCTTCTATAATTAAACACATTTTAACAATTATTTTCAAGTAAAAATTGTAATAATCTGTTTCTTACCCAGTTCTCTTCACCAGTACGAGCACGACACTCATAAATGTCCCTCGGAATTTTGAAAAATTGAATATCCTCGCAACTACAATCTTTATCAAACGGTATCCAATATTCAGTATTGTGATGAACTTGATTGTATTGTAAAATTGTGGGTACATAATCGTCAGCATAGGTGACTCGATGAATGTAAAGTTTTGATTCGAGATATTTTATAAACTTTCGATTTGCAAAACGCGGTTGTCCAAATGTCGCCACTTCGATACGTTTTTCTCGGAAACGAAGTTTAAATGAAAGGGCAACTAAAACTGCAAAAACTGGAAACCAAATTTTTAACTAGGTCAAAAATATTTTTTTGATCATGCGCAAAATTAACGTTTTGCTTCATCCTAAAATTTACCTCCACCCTCACCATGACCTGTAAACATGAATACCTCTTTTCGGGAACTCTTCGCTTCTGCGTATGCTATGACTTGGTTCAAAATCTTGTCCAATCCGTTACGAATTTCATCGCTGTATATGTAAGAGCGAATGAAGGCGTTTCTTACGCCTTTATACGGTGATTCATCTCTACACAAATAGATAAATCCAATAAAAAATTGTAAACTCAGTTTTTATTTATCTGAGTTTAATTCAAAATTACTTTGACATATGATTTCTCAGTTGTTGAATATTCATCTCTCGTCCTTTTATTCTGGTAATTATTGCTGAATGAAGTCCATCTTCTAGCCTCATATCATAGTAACTCGGCGAAACTTTCGCTACAAGAATCAATTGAAAGTGTGAATAGCGAGAGAAAGCAAGGAGTAATATTTAAAATTGGTTATACCATAGATTCCAAGAGCAATTGAATCACTTTTTTGATAAAGACAAGATGCCTCGTACGCATACGAAGCCATCTCTAACAAAAATATTTGTTTCCAAACTAATGTCACTTTTTGGAGCAAGAAATCATTTCGTTTTGAAAGTTTTATATTTCGAAAATTTCGTACAGGATCACTTTGTTGTCCACTCTGATCTTTCTTTGCTAGTGTTGATATTAATGTTCTATTTGGCTGCAGAAAGTAACTATAATTTTTAGTACTTTTTCGATCAAATGTCTCTGTAGTGTCGATATCGAAAAAAAGTTTTTCATACGAATCACATGTTCGGTGTATTGGAAAGAAAAAGAATATTGTGTAAATTTTGAGTGCTTTATCTAAAAAATACATCCATTCAAGCTTTGTTTGATTAAAAAGGGAAAAAATTTCTCGCCCTTTGCTGCGCAAATTATTTTTTAGCAATTGAAAAATGAAAATTTCAATAGGACAAATGATTTGATCCTTGTGAATTGAAAATTTCTGAGACCAAACATATAAATGTATTGCTTTTCATCACATTCCAGATAACTGATAAAAAATATCTAAAATAGATCCGAACAAAATTTGCGTATGCCCGTCATTAATGCCGAATTTTGCACGTATCTATCTATTGAAGGATGCGATTAAAATCTAGAATCGACAATTCGTTAGCTCCTATAACTTTATTTCTTTTCTAAATCCATCGAATTAGTTAAATGTGCTAATCTGAACCTTTCTATATTGAAAATCTGATCTTTCCAAATGCCACAATATCCAATGTTTGGAATTTTGTTTATAGAAACTGACGAAAGTTTAGATTTTTTATTTTTGCAAGAGTGCCTCCTATCAATTAAGGCTTAAAAGAGTTGCCAAGTTTAGCAATTAGTTGAAGATTTTTTTGATAATAAATATCTCTAATATTATAAAAAAACCCATTTTATTTTATTTTAAAGAAATGAAAGGCCATAATTCACATTTCTAAAGGATGCTATTCTCATTGAGGAATACAATATATAAAAGTAGTTTTGGAATCAATTATGAAACTTTGAAAAAACAAATGCAAATTTCGCTTCTTCCGAAAGTAGCAAGTTACAATTGTAATTGCTGTTCAGAATTCATGTAATATAGCTACAGATATGACATGTATTAAATAATCTATTTTTATTGTCATTCTAGGAAAGTTTTTAAAAATACATCTATAAGCTTTAACATCGATTGAGAGTTTCTAGAGGTATCTAGGTTTATAGGCTATAGGGCCATTATAATTTCCGTTGCTGTTTCCATTGAAATCCCCTTCCGAATTGTTGCCATTATTTGTGCCTATTTTTAGCACAGGTACAAATCAATGTAAATTATAGCAAATTGAATTCAAACACTGTTAAAAGTACTCACCATGCCAATCACCAATTGGTGATTGGCATGGTGAGTACTTTTAACAGTGTTTGAATTCAATTTGCTATAATTTACATTGATTTGTAACTGTGCTAAAAATAGGCACAAATAATGGCAACAATTCGGAAGGGGATTTCAATGGAAACAGCAACGGAAATTATAATGACCCTATAGCCTATAAACCTAGATACCTCTAGAAACTCTCAATCGATGTTAAAGCTTATAGATGTATTTTTAAAAACTTTCCTAGGATGGTAATAGACTTTTTTAGAAAACCCATCACATATTATAACCTAATTTCTTGCATTTTCAAATACGTAGATTTGGTTATCTTGAGATATTATAATGCTAAAATGGCTTTACTTTTTCATTTTGATCTCCCTTTTTGAAAATTAGCGCTAAATTCTTTATTTTGAATTATAACCGTTTTTGCTACCGTAAATGCAAAGAGAATCCGATATATTAGGCCAGCATGCTTAGGTTATTGTTAAATTGACAATTAAGATTTTCTCAAATGGAGGAAAATTGCTTGCTAATTTGCTTTTTCGGTATTTAAAATAGCCCAAATAGAATCAGTAATACAATTCTTTGCTAAACAAAAGAAATTATATTAGATAGTGAAGAATTTATTAAGTATACAAAAAGAAATCCAATTTATACATTGTGTCTTACAATGTGTCGAGCGTATACAGTGTGTGACAAAAAAATTGATCACAGTTCAAACGGAATTTATAAAAGGTCAAGCTTATATCCTCATGCTAATTTCTTTTCTCAAATGGAAACGCCTCAACCAAAAGCTCATGATTGCAACGAATGCAAAAATTGTCAAAGGAGTTTTCGGTACAATTCATGCGCTACTTGTCAATTTTTATTTTTTGAAAAGCTAAACAAAGATTGCTCAACTGGAAACCAGGCGATCGACGAAATAATTAAACATCCAATTCATAGACCAGAAAGAAATGAATTTTATTACTATGAATGGGTTCCATATGAAAATTTTATAAATATTTCTTATGTTGCAAAGGGAGGGTTCGGTGTTGTTTATAAAGCCATCTGGGCCGATGGAATTATTAATTTAAACAGTGTAAAACATCATGGTGAAATAAGTTACGCAAGGGTGGGGCCAATGGTTGTTGCAATAAAATTTATGAGCAACTCTAAGAATAGTGACGATTTCTTTAGAGAGGTGACTTCTTTTGTTGAATGTTTTGTATTTTCAATCAAAAAACTAAACTTGTTAAAAACTCAATTTTTTGAATCCATAGATATATATTGAAAGATCCATAATAGCAAACCCTGTTTCCAATGGATATCCGGGATATATTGCCCAAATAATTGGTATTACCCAGAATCCCGAAACACTTGATTATGGGTTTGTGATGGAGTTTGCTGAATATGGGGATTTGCGGCATTATTTATCTTCGAATTTTCTTTCTCTTCGTTGGAGTGAAAAACTGAAGATGGCAAGGGATATTGCTTGGGGGCTTATCACAATTCATGAATCTGGTATGGTTCACCGTGACCTACACTCCGGAAACATTCTACAACTTTCTAGACATTGGACAATTATTGGTGACCTTGGATTATCTCAACCTGCAGATGAGGAATCAGCAAAAAAAGGAATTTTTGGAGTAATTCCATATGTGCCACCAGAAATTTTAAGAGGAGAAAATTATGAAACAGCTGGCGATATTTATAGTTTTGGCATGATATTATGGGAGCTAGCAATGGGGAAGCCTCCCTTTCATGACCGACCCCATGACTTAACTCTTTTGATGGATATTTTAAATGGTCTCAAACCTGATATTAGCGTTGATATTCCAACTGCTTTTGCAGATTTGATCAAACTATGTTTGGACAAAAATCCATCAAATCGACCTACTGCCAAGGAAATTAGATCGAAAGTGGAAAAAATTCGGTACCTGTATGATGATAAGATTACAAACGAAGGGCTACAATTATCTGAAAAAGACAAAATCGTAAAACAGATTGGAGAAAAGGATAAACTAAGCAAACCTGAATCGAATTTACATCCAAAAGCAATTTATTCAAGTCGTCTTTTAACTTCTCTAATAATAGATCTTTCCAAAGGTTTGTTCATTTTATGGAGAAGCGTTTTGGTGATTAATTTAAATTTGGGTTATATTTATAAATCAAAAACTTTTACAAGCAGAATTAACCTATCTATCTGAAGGTAAGAGTAGGATTAATAATTTTAATTATAATTAAATCAAACAATAGGGTAATTTTTAAACCCATATTTATCATTTTTTGTAGTAAATTAATCAAAAGAAGGATTTGATATGTTAATTTATATTTGTTATTTCAAGTTTTTTTTGCAACAATTGCCATTTAGTACGACATAAATTATCTATAAAAAAAGAGCATATTTTTTTCAAAAAATACAATAGATTTAATAATTAATTGAACATTTTTTTTAACATATAAATTCAGAAATAATAATTTGAAATATAATCTTTTAACTTTCCAATTATTGTAATGAAATAATTGACATTAAATAATTATTTTAAGAATGAGCAGTATCAATGAAAGGCAAACTCAAAACAACTCAGAAAGCATATAATGACTAGCAAAGGGCTTTGTATACAAAGAATGGTATAGTTTATTTAGGATTGGGATACGAATTTTCTTTGGAAAATTGAAACCTTTTTTGAATGGTTTTTTCTCTTATTAAAACCATGAACAAAGTTAGAGCGTTTACTTATGATAAAATATTTGATCCATCCAAGTCTTTTCTAATATGTAGTATTGATTGATCTCGTTTGATTAATTAAAAGTCAATTAAACGATGTTGCTGCTGACCTCATTATTTTTCAATTGAATCGTGAGACGATATCGAGAATAAAAACATTTTATGTAAAAAAAAAACTTACGTGAAAAAAACTAAACCTCACTATTGATTGATCTCGTTTTATTAATTAAAAGTCAATTAAACGTGAAAAAAACTAAATCTCACTATTGATTAATCTCGTTTGATTAATTAAAAGTCAATTAGATCCAAATATTCATATAGAAAAAGTTCTTAATTAGACAAATGAAAACTTTAACGCTTTTAAAGAATCTATTGAAAGACTTCTAACTTTAATACGCCTTTTTACATGTCTTCAGTTGACTTCTATCACAAAGTAAAACCATTTGTGAGTAGGGATCCGATTGAACCGAACCAAATCGAACCGAACTTTGTTCGAGTTCGATGGAATTAAGAAAAAGATATATTTTGTATTACTTGTTCATCAATCATTACTTTGTTTAATTACTATGATCAGTTAAAGAGGTATATAAAACTATGCATGTATGACAACTCCGCTCTCCAACTTACCAAAATGAACCCATTGTCTGCATCATCTGATGTTACTGAAGATTCAAAATCCGAAATAACGGAATTTGATGACCCAAATAGTCCAAATATTAATATCTCTGGTAAACGTAGTTTTCAGAGTGAGGTATGGGACTATTTTGATAAGTTTGAGTGGACAAAAGGAAAAAAGACAGCCAAATGTACAGGCTCAAAATGTGTGCATAAACCATTTTCTTGCGGAATTACGGGCACTACCAAACCCTTATGGCGCCATTTAAAAGCTTTTTACTGAACAGTATATGTCACAATGGAAGAATATCATAAGAAAAGGCAAAATGTTCAGAAAGATTGCAGGTCAATCGAAGAAATGTTTCGACAGGTGAGATTGCCAATTTTTTATTATTTTTTGGCCAATCTAACTAGAAAATTGCTCTAGTCTTCTGTAGTAACTGCTATTGACATTGATAATGAAAAACTTTGTGAAATGCTTGCTATCTGGCTTATCAACTGCCAATGACCACTTGTTACAGTAGAAGATCCTGAATTGATCGAAATATCCCAATATTTGAATCTCACTTCTCAACCTTTTTGTGCTAATGCAATTAAGAATAGAGTCATGGAACTCTATACCTCGAGTAAACAAAAATTAAGAATAAGCACTACCTTTATTATAAAATGTCCCTTTAATTTCATCCACACTTATAACATAACAGGCATACTTAGGTACTATCAAGTCCAAAATTTCCTTTACATCAGATCTCTGGACATCTCCCAATAACAAAGCCTTTGTTTCCATTATCACTCATTATATCAATGACAATTGGGACCTTCAGCAAACAATAATTGATTTTGGTTTAATAAGTAGATGACATGATAGAATAAAAATTGCGAATAGATTTTTTAAAGTATAAAAAGATTATCAAAGATACATATGTATATTCTTTGCATAAATTTGGATTAGTCATTGGTCAATGATGAGATTGGCATACCATCATTTGAGGCTAAGAGATAACACAGTGCCCATATTATCAAAAATTGTGTTTTCTTAATGTTAGCTTAAGTGGTTTTTATCATTGCCCTGAGCCAAATTTTCAGTTAAGAAGATTAAGAAAGCAGTTTAAGAAAGAGTTACACTTATCCTCTTTTTATATGATTTTTATCATTAATTTTATTAGTTATTAAACTAATTTTTTTTTGACAGCTTCTTGCTATTATCCTAGATAATATCATAAATAATAGTACTTTTATAAGAGAGTTAGAAAGAAAATTAGAAGAGGAAAACATTTAATGAAACCCAAAGCATTTTTGATTTTAATGCTTTAATCATATACTTAATTTGGCAGTGCAGGTAGCCCTATATAAAATAAAAAATGATGTTTCCAAAGTATTTGTTAAAAACCCAAACTGAATATAATTTATAAAATTTTCCTAATGTAAAAAACTTAATTTTGCAATCTGTATCTTGCTCCAATGTTTTGAACTCTTTAAATGTGCTTGTAATGCATATCAAATTAAATACTGTAAATCCATTCTGGATTGTTCCACTCAGTAGAATTCTACTTACAACATAATCAAGAATGAATTATTTTTTAAATCAGCAAGTCTTTTATTTCTGATTTTGTATATTCTGAATACAAAAATTCTAACTGTAAATTTATAGACACTTAAAACCCTTACTAGCACTCATATTGATCTTTATCAATATGTCATTTCACATAGTTATTGGGTTGTTTTTGATAAAATTGCTAAATTTCTTGAACTATTTAAGAATATTATTGTCAAAATATCAGCCAGTTCAAATAATACTGCCTTCTCGATTATTCTTCTCTTTAATATTATTCTTAATCATGTTGAAGACACAGTTGATAATAATGAATTTGGTAAAGCATTATAATCTCAATTAGATTTATTTATTTATTTTAACACATTTAATATTAGATCTATTACTTGTCATGGCAGCTAGAGCAGCAAAAGGAAAGTTAGTTGAATATTACTCTAAAAAAAATACAACTGTAATGCTCTGTACTGCATTGGATCCAAGGAGAAAATTCCATTATTTTACAAAGAAGGAATTTTTGGATAATAATATTAATAAAATAAAAGAATTGTAAATTATTTATTTATTCAAATGGTTTATTTTCCAACTCTCACACAATAAATAAACCTTTAGAATACATACTCTCTTTGAAATAGAGTACACACTGGTTATTATACTCATGTCAAATAACAGTTTTTTATCGAATGGCAATTTTAGTGATACTATAGCATCAGTTATATGGTTCATATTAAAGGCAGACTTTGATGATAATGAGGAAGAAGAACTTGACAAAATTAATTGTTATATCTCTGAAAAGATAGCCAATAGGGAAATGGATATAATAACATAGTAGAAGATATATTGCAAAAAATATCTATTTAAATTTGATATTTAGGCAGATCAGACAATTTTTTTTGTCTTGTACATATGGCTCATAATTACTTAGCAATTCAAAAATAATCTGTTGCTTTTGAACATATCTTTTCTGCAGGTGGAAATATGATTACAGATATGAGGTCTCACTTAGTGCCTAAAACTATAAGAGCAGCACAGTGTATTCGATTATAGATGCAAAGACCATTGAAAGGAAAATTAGTTAATAATATAACATAATATTTAATAGTTGAACTTGAACATGTTCATGAACTTTAAACCAAACTCGAACCGAACTTGTTGTTTGGATTCAAGTTTGGTTCAGGTTTAGTGATTTTAAGTTCAGTTCAAGTTCAAATTCGAAATTTAGCCAAATCTCTGTTCAAGTTCGGTTCGATTCAATGGTTTAATTGAACTCAAACTGAACCGAACCAAACATCGGAACCCTATTTGCAAGAATCTTACTTAGAACTTTATATGGAAATTTTTTATATTATATTATAGCTCAATCAAATATTGTTTTACAGATTCTTCAAATGCATAATATAAAAGTTTTGTTAATGAAAGAAATGTCAAACCTCATTTTTTTTGAGTACAAATTGTTCAATGTAATACATATATAAAGTCTTGAAAACCCTCAACCAGTTTTGATATATTTCGAAAAAATTGAGCTTTAACATCAGTAAAAAGTGGAAAAGCCAGAATTTAAAAGTCTAATTGAATGATCATATTTTTTTGAATAGTTTCAAAGAATCAAGTATTTTCTTCAGACTAACAATAATTTATCTCCATTCCAGGCACCTCGAAAGCTATCCTTTGATTAATCTGTAAAACTTCAGACATCTCTATAACTCATTTTAGGGTTAAACAAAAACATATTTTCCATTAATCAAATTCCTCTATGTTGACAAATAAATAAAATCTTCGCCAGTTTTAAGTTACGACTATAAGGAACCGATAATTAAAATAACAAACAATGTCAAGTTTTTGGTCTCTAGAGAAAACTTATTTTGAACTAACTATCAATGACAAAAGTTCTTTAATTTTGACATTAATTTTAACTTTGCCATCATCTCTCATTAAATGTAAGAATCAAGATTTTTAATTCAAATTATAATCACAGGCGCAAAAAAAACATCTCATTCAGCACTCCTTGATGCCTGTAATTTATTGGCCGAAAATAAGCTGAAAGATGCCAAACCTTCTTGCGATAAAAAATAAGCATCTTTCAAAGCCCTTTTTTGAGAGAAAGAAGCAAAAATTTAATACACTTCCTTGTTGAGTGCAAACCCTTCACAATTTCCCATAGTTATTCCAAGATATGGTCCAAGATGAACATCATGTTCTTTATCTTCTAATGAATCCACGGTTCCTAAGTTACATTCCTTCAAATTAAGAGCAGTGAGTTTTCACAAGGTAACCCAAGCCAAAAAACAGCATATGTACGCTACATTTGATCCCTTACATTGTTTTCATCAAAATCCAGCAGAGATGTCCTTCCGGAACAATTATATATCACATCTTTTAGCACACTCAAATTGCAATTACATTCCTGATTTTCAATCCAATATTCTCTGTAGTAATGTAAAAAAGTTCCTTTCGCCATAAAATCTCGTGGTATCCAATCATTTGAATGAGTGACGCGAATAAATCCATGATAATTGAACGTTCTCTTCAAGAATCTCACAAAATAGAAATCTCCAACTCGTGGCGCACCAAAAGTTATCACCGAAATTTTAGAGACATCCATCTGAAATTCTTGAAGCATCGATGCTCGAATATAAGTGGCTGCCAGGATTGCGTATGCTTCCAGAAAGAGATAAATGAGTTTCAAAACATAAAAAATTTACATTGTATTAAGCTTCATACCTCCCCCAATTCCGTGTCCAACAAAATACACACTCCAAGCAAATTTGGATTTTTTATTTCGCCAAAACCTTTCGATTTTATGGCTGAGAGAAGGTATCATTTCTTGGACATGCTGATGCCACACTGAGTCCACGAGAGGTCTTTGCGGTAGATTTTTATCCATTTCAATAGGGAAAAGATCAATTGGTCGTTTTTTCCATTCATCTCTAGTATAACGAGGACCTCGAAAGTAGACAATAATTATTATGTCTTCTAAGGTTTTCTGAAATGCATCGGCTGGATAAGGTAATTCAAAAATAAGTTTTTATTTTCATTCATATTCAGAGAATCCTCCAGTAAACAATAAGAAAACTTACCAACAACATTTTGGTCCAAAATGACTTTTCCAATTTCATTATGCTCTGGAAAACAATAAGGGAAATTTGCATATTGCGCCATTCTTCGAATAAAGTCAATTTCCTCTTTGTAAGTCAATTTTTTTTTATGCGGGAGTGGGAATACTGGTTTTGGTGATGGATTATATCTGGCAGGCCGTTTGGGTGGTGGTTTTAATTCATTCCTTTTGAATTTGGTAAAATTTTTTAAGTTGAACTTATTAAGTCTCTGTGATTTTAGATTGCATTTT
This sequence comes from Geosiphon pyriformis, assembly GCA_016748015.1. Classification (NCBI taxonomy): domain Eukaryota; kingdom Fungi; phylum Glomeromycota; class Glomeromycetes; order Archaeosporales; family Geosiphonaceae; genus Geosiphon; species Geosiphon pyriformis. The sequence continues at coordinate 217,629 of JAAOMT010000534.1, read as the reverse complement.
TTTATTGTTCTGTGTGTTATTGGAATAAAAGTTTCACTCTGAAAATGTGAGATATTCGACCATCGATTTATTTTTTGGGGCGAAAAAGTCGAATAAATCCCCTTTGATTTTTCAATAAAACATTGGTTCGTATTATTCCAATGCTTAATTTCATTTATGGAATGAAGCTTTGATAGGTTTGGTTTTGGCGAAGCCCCAGAATGGGATGAAATGTAGTCGAAAAATAAAAAAGCTGACAAAAATGATAATTTTAAAATTAATTTCATTGGCGAAAATAAAATCTATTTCAAACTTTTAAAGGGCTTTTAATCGCCTCATCAATAAATCCTCGACTTAAAATTTTGCACGTATTTTGAAACAAAGTGTAGATCCCAATTTTCACTGGTACATGGTCACTCTCGTTAATCCGAAGATCAGCCAAAACTTCGGATTAATCACTGTTTCAAATTAGGATAATAATTGACTTGAATATCTGTAAAAAATTATTTACTTGAACAATATATTTATTTAAATAGTTGTAAAAAAATATTAATTCAACATTTTTAAAAGCCATGACAGAACAATTTGATATCTCAAATCTTAAAAGAAAGATTTCACATATTGAACATATTATAAATTCATCACAGACTCAAGAACAAAAACATAATGATCTCGCTCCGGCTCTAAAAATTAAACTTTATTAAATCAGAGAAGCCAATCAAAATTTTTAAATAATATATTAGCAAATCAATTTGGAATAAAAAAATCAACAGTGTATAATATTTTGAAAAGAAAAAATGAATTCTTAACAAATTTTGAATTCATGGCTTGACCAGGCACATATTTTATTCAAAATTTTAGCAATTTTTCCCAATTCATAAACATTGATAATTTCCAAAAAATTCAAGAATATTTTACTGGTTCCAAAATATGGAAGAGCAAACAGTGCCTTTTTAATAATTCGGCACAATTTTACCAACTTTGAAAAATTTTATTATAAATAATATTTATAATTATACTTAGACAGCTTTTTATTGGAAAGTAAAACCTTTCAAAAAATTTAAAAAAATTTTATTGCTGACACAAAATTTAAAAAACAAAATCCAGTTTTTTGTATTGTAATACTACAAAACTTCTTATTATTCACATTATAAAATATATTAAAAAAGTAGATGAAATTACTTTATTTGTGAGTATTATGCAAAAAATAGTGCATAAATATAATCAAGTCTTTTTTTACATTGATTAAAAAAACTTAAAAAGTTCATCTTATTACTTATAAAAGTTTAATAACAATTTATTAATAATTAATTTTCAATTAATAAATTTCTATTTCTTAAAAACTTTTTGAAATGAATTTATTATATTAATTAAAGCCATATTATCTAATTGAAATTTCTGAAAATGTTAAAAAATTATAAATTGTTGGTTTGGGTACTGCATTTACATATATATAACAGAAGTATTGTAAAAAAATTAATTAATTTCAAATATTTAAATTTATTATTATTGAAAAAGGAAGTTTTAAATTCTAAACTTAGCAAATTGATTGGTATATCTGGACTTTTATGGTGGTCTAAATTATAGATATTTGTTTCAACAGAGCACTATAAAGTTGCATGGCCATAATTTTTAAAATATTCCAAGGTAGTTTTGTAACAAAACAACAAATTATAAAAATTAATAAGTATATTTTTTGTCGAGAAGTATGAAGTTTTTCAAATCATAGAAAGATAATTTGCTTTATTTATTTAATTATACATTTTTTGATGGTTGTGGACCCTATTTTAAAAATTTTCACTAATCAAGTATTCTATAGGCTCCTATTTTATTCTACAGAATAAAATTTTATCTATTTTAATTATCAAAAAAGCTTGAGAACTTATAAGTTGTTTTAATAAAAGTAATATTTGCAGTTTAGGCTTTTATCACAGACTAAAACCATAAAAGATTTTTTTAGATGAAAAACTATTAGAAATATAATTTTTAAATGCATAATTGTGTTTCTCTACTAATTGAAATTATAAAGTTTAGATGGTATTTAGCTTTTTACAAAACAAAATGAGAAAATATAACTTCAGTTTCTAAGTATTAACTCTTTAATAAAAAAATTTCTTTTAAATTTCATTAATAAATTAAGTAATTATCCGAAAATTTTTTATTAAAACAATGTATAATATTATTAAATTTTTGAAGCCTTGAATAAGGGCAAAAAAATTTCAAATTTATATATACTTTTTTTAATTTAGAAAAATAAAGTTATTATAGAATCTAAAATATTTTTCAAGTAATCATAAAATTAAAATTTTAAAACACTATCTAAAAAAATTAATTTTATTTAACATCAAGTTATTAAAAATAGTTTTCTAAAAAATTTTATATCATTTATCTCTTTTTAACACTTTTTTAAAGGTTTTTTATTTTGGTATCACATTATTATTATTTTCAATTAATTATTATTATTTATTAATGAATTATTATTTTTTTAATTATATTATTATTAATTTTTAGTTAATCATTATTACTTGTTATTTATATTATTTATACTGTTCATATATTTTGAAATATAACTAATTGTATTTGCATAATTTAAAATTATACTGATTATAACTTATTACATACTATTCTTAATTTTTAAGTCAAATTTTATCAATTTATTTTAATAAAACTCATATTTTAAAAAAATTTAATTTACAATTTTTTTTAAATATATATAAATTAAAAACATAGTTTCCTAAATTATTGCTTCAAATACAATTAATTATTTCAACTTTAAAACTAAATTTTTTGGTGTAAATATAATATTAAAAATTCAAGAAGTATTGATGCTTATATTTAAAATCCTAGAAAATAAAGTTAATAGTATTTTTTATAAGATTTGGTTAAATTCAATTGGATCAAAAATAACGATTGGTAGCTCGAAATTGAATTTGTAAATTGTTTTTCGATGCTTAAATAAAAAAATTCATGCTCTTTAAAACTATTATAATTTTGACCTTTTTGATTTTTGCAAGACTAAAGACATTAGTTTTTTGCAGTAATAATAAAAACATTTAAAACTGGTTCTGGTATGTCATTTTAAAGACTTTTAACCAAAGACAAAAAAATTATTCCTAAACCCGCCAAATACTGCTTTGTTTTAAAAATATTTAAGAAAAGCATCACTGTAATATTATTTCTAGCTGCCTTAACAACTGAAGAACTTTTATAACACTCTTAAATATTATAAAGGAAATATTGGATTATTTTTTTCTGTGGTTGTGGTCATGAAAACTGCAAGAAAGAAAAAATATTATTAATATTATATTTATGAATAAAAATAAATTATTGATTATTCTTATAAATTGCAAAGTTTTATTTTAATGAAAATTTCTATAATAACTGTAGTTTCTTAATTATCAAAATTTAAATATATGTTCTAAAAAATCAAGTATATTTCAAAAATAAGCAATCAAAAGTGATTTTCTGATTTAACTGTCTCATAAAGTTATTTTCAAGAATCAAGACCATTTGGATAGTATTATATTACAATTCCAAAATCGAAACTTTAAATTCCTAATTAATTCAAAAGGAGAATGTTTGAATTTTGAAGCTTTTTTTGACTAGCTTGCAGGTAGTAACTTGAGCATAATCATTACTATTGAGTTTTTATAGGTTTATTTTGTGTGATACTGAAAAAACAACGCCAGCTTGCCAAAATGTTTGGATTGTTATTGCCCATTCAAATATCTACTTTGGTGTAAATCTTGTGAATCTTGACAATTTTTAAAGACTTGGAGAACATAGAATAGTGGAAATAACAATCTTACACAATATCTAAAATATATACAACAAAATTTTTGAAAACCGCAGAGCCTGCCTGGAATGGATTTCTCTTGACAAAATCATATTTTTAGATCAGATGAGAACGGAAGAATTTGTTATTATTGAAAATTTGGGCAAGATTATTAAAAGTATGACCGAAATAGAGTTATGAAATTGCTTTGAAATGTCTTAAAACAGCCAAAATATCGAATATATTAATTATAATACAAATTATAATTTTTTGGATTTGGAATATTTTTACTAATATCTTAAGATTTTCTATTTTTTGATGATATCAAATTCTTTCAAATTCTTTCTCTTTTTAAAATATATAAATCTAATATTATAACTGGTAATTTGTAAAATAAAAAAAAGAAAGAAAATTTTATTTTGAAAAGCCTTATTAAAGAAAAAAAGATGAAAAAATAAAAAAATTAAACCAATTTTCATGATAATAAAGCTTAATAAAAAAAGTACATTATTTTTAAACATTTAAATATTAGTTTGTTTAAATTTTATTAGCAAATCTTTAATATTTTGTGGTTTAATAATATCTAAATTGACAAAAAATATCAATAATTTTTGAAAACTTTTTATTTACTTTATTTTCATTGTTTTTCAGATTACAAAATTGGTACTTTTGTACAGTTTTACAAAACAAAGGTTTAAACTTATTCAAAAGAATAATAATAAAATGGATGTTAATTTCATACTAAAATTGGGTTTTAAAATAAGTTTAGCTTTAAAAAATTAATTAATTCAATACTGATTGATTTAGCTAAGAATAAAAGTGATTGCATGTTAATCCTAATGCTTAAGATCTGGCATTTAAAAAAGAAAATTTTGCAATATTGGTAATAGTAATTCTAATTGAATTAACTAAATCTATATTAGGGTATCATCATAATATTAAATATTATTAAAGACGCAATCTTTTTTTATTATGGGATGGGAATTTTATTAATAATATAAACAATAAATGATAAATATGCTTTTTAACATGCTATTATTATATGGTATATAATAATATAAAGAATACAAAATTGACAGCTAACTCCTAAAGTTCTTTATTCTTTTTATTTATAGGATGTTTAGACTAAAAGTTTCATCTTGAGTCTGCCAAAAATTTAACTCAAGTGTTATACTTGAGCAAAAAAACTGAAAATTTGGCCGTTTAGATATTTCATGCTTTTCAAATATAGGTCTTGATCTTCAAAGGCGAGCATTAGATCTGGTGGCTAGTCATGTTTAAAAAGTGCATGGTTTGCATTTATTGTGAAACAATATCTATTTTATTATTGGCTATTCTTTAAGTGCGTACTATCTCTAAATGCATGGTCCCACTTATAGAGGTACCACTGTATGTGGAAAAAAAATCTCACAGTAAGATATCTATTTTACCAATGTCATCCCAACAACACTTTAACGCTTTGTCTAATGATTTCGGGAATTTATTAAACACTCGGAAGTTCTCTGATGTTAGAATTATAGTTGGCGAAGCACCCGATATCAGAACTTTTCATGCTCATTCGCAAATTTTAGCAGCAAGATCACCATATTTTACTGTAGCTCTCTCTGGCAATTGGATTAAAAGGGAAGATAACGCCATTATCTTCGCTAAACCTAATATTTCACCTGAAATTTTTGAAATAATTCTCAGGTAAGGATTTTCATTTGCTTCAAAGTATTTTACAAATATAAATTCATATGTTTTATTTCCCGCACAGATATATTTATAATGGCGTGATTTCTCTTGATAAATATGGAGTACCTACCATTTTAGAATTGCTTGTTACCGCTGACGAGCTTATTCTAGAGAATTTTATTGATTCCCTTGAAGACTATTTGATTAAACACCATGCAAAAGACCTAAAAGAAAATTTCGCCACTTTGCAAAAAACTTCATTTATGCATGCTTCTTTCAAAAAGTTACAAAAATTCTGCACCGATATAGCCGCTAACAATCCAGCTATAGTCTTCAACTCGCAAGATTTTACCTCCCTTAGTGAAAATGCTCTTTCCTCAATGTTAACCCGGGATGACCTAAATATAGAAGAATCTAAGATATGGGAAAAGATTGTGGAATGGGGAGTTGCTAAATTAGATACAAATATTCAGATGAAAGAAGTTCTTAACTGGACAGATGAAGGCTTTAACGCCTTTAAGGAATCCATTAAAGGACTTCTACCTTTAATCCGCTTCTTTAACATATCTTCAGTTAACTTCTATCACAAAGTAAAACCATTTGCGAGAATCTTACCTGGAACTTTATACGAAGATCTTTTACATCACTATCTCGTACCGGGTAGTCATCAAGAGTCTGTAGACGCTCAGCCATTACGGTCAAACATTGAATCAAGGCTTCTTAAATCCCATAATATAAAACAGCTAGATAATTGGATTCAAGGCAAAGACGAAAATACTCCCTCTGAATATCAAGTTAGAAATGATTTTAAATTGTTACTTCGAGGCAGTCGAGACGGATTCACTCCAGCCGATTTTCATCGATTATGCGATAATAAAGGAGCAACAATAAGCGTAATAAAAGGGAAAGAAACTGGTCAGCTAATTGGCGGCTATAGCCCACAGTCTTGGCATTCTCGGAATAAACAATTAGATGGAAAAGGAAGTTTTATTTTTTCCCTTGGAGATAGCAAAGCTGGAAATGCTAAACTTGGCAAATTTGTTGGCGAACGTGGACCTTATGGTGGGCTAAATCTTGGACCCCATTTTGGAAGATTCAATATTGGCTTGTATGGCAATGATCAAAGGTGCCGTTGTAAAAAGACAACAGATTATGATGCTATAATGCCTGAGGTGGATTTCTTTGTCGAAGAGTATGAAGTTTTTCAAATCATAAAAAGATAAATTCATTTTTATTTAAATTAATTATATATTTTTGAGATTGCTCTCTATCTTAAAAAATTTCACTAGCAGAATATTATACAGCTTACTATTTTAAGATCCACAATAAAGTTGAAAAAAATACTATTTATCTATTTTAACATTAAAAAAGCTTTAGAACTTATAAGTTCTTTCAATAAATGTAATCTTTGAAGTTTAGGTTTTTACCAAAGGCTAGAACCATAAAACGCTCTTTAGCTGAATAGAATTAGAAATACAACCTTTATGTTTCCGTGCTAATCAAAATTATAACTTTAGATAGTGTTTTGGTTTTTACTGGGGAGTGAAATAAAATAATATACTTTAATCAATATTCAATAAGGAAACTTTGAACGATTTTAAAAGACGTAAAAGTTTTAATAAAAATGTAACCTCAGCTTCAAGCCAATAAATCTTGAATAAAATAAATTCTTCTATTCAATATTTTTTAAAATGGAGTTTATTCTCTAAATACCTTATTTCACTTCCTTCATCTTATTTTCTTTAGAAATTAAAATTCCCAATATTCAAAAAAATGCAAAACAAAAATACTTTTAAAAATATCAAAAGCATTTGAAAAAATAAATTTTGTGAATCAAATTTAACTGATTAAGGTTCTCAAAACTTAGAGATTTTTGAAAATATTGTTAATTAAAACAATCCAATTTACCCTTTATTTTAATATTGCACTCGAAAAAAATTATATTTCTATTTTGATGATAAAATAGAAATATTATGTTTTGATTTAAAAATATATTTATTATTATTTTAATACTATCACAAAATGTAATTATACCATTTATTTATGTACATAAAATTAAAAATTCCACAATAAATACAGCCTATGTGATTTCAATACATAATCTGTTATAAATTAGGAAAAAGACAAAGAGCAATTTAAGTTCAAGAACAGAAAAAAAAGAGTAAAAAATTCAATTCACAACTAGTGTTAATTTGCTTAAAGAATTAAGATCGAATTCACCTGTTTTTTTATTTATATTCAGAAAAACATAAATCAAATACTAACCAAATTAGTAAACTGATCTATGATGATTCTAGAATAGTCTAAAATTTCTCTAATTGACTATTTTCTTGTGAAATTAATTCTTTTTTTAACATTTCGTTATTAAGTCAGATTTGTTTGGGTATTAAGCATAAAATGTTCAAATTAATTTGTAAATATTTGTTAGATTCTTCGCAAATTTCCAAGTAGTTTTTCAAAAAAGATATTCTTTCCAAAAAACTAGATAACTTATTTGTCTCTCAACTCTTTTTGAATTCAGAATTTTATTAGCTTCAAACCTAATACTGTTTTTGGGTTGAATAAACAGAGATGACTTTTTATTCATTCAAATATGTTTGAATTATAATAATATTCCAATAAAAACATTATAAATTCTAAAATATAGTAGCAGTTCAACTTGTAAATCACAGAATTAATTTAACAAGTTATTTAAAATAAACCAAGCTTTTTATAATTTAACTTATTACAAAAACCAAACTTTATTATCTATTTTAAATTTGAATGTTTTGTAAATTATTATTTGCTTTTTTGTACTTATTATACTATTTTAAGCTTAAAAATTAACTAGTTTTGAAGCTTTTATTAATTTTTCAACCACAAAAGTATTGAATCAAGAGTTTCATTCATAATTAATAATAAATTTTATCATTTTAATTAACATTTAAAATGTGTTATTGTATGCAAATTTTGCTAATAGTAATATATTATGCCAGTTATTTTGCTAATAATTTACAGAACTATATAAATGCTGTTTTAAAATTTGATTAATATGATCAATTTAACCATTAATTTAAAAGTAAAATACTAAAAATAACAAAATTTTAATGTTCAAAAGTTCAAAAAATACTTCTAAAATTAATCATAAATTAAATCATAATTTTATCCAAAAAATCATGTAATCTTACAATATTTTAAAGAACCAATTAAGTTATTTTCTCTGAACTTATATTTTTTGAACATAAAAAAATAAGTCATCTTGGTTAAAAAATTTACTAATACTAAAACTGCATTTTTTTTCTTAATTTTAAATAAATCTCTTATAAAATTTATGAAAATTAATCTTCAAGAATATTTTAAAACAGACAAAAATTGTAATAAACTAAACAGTAAATAACGAAAAAGTTTAGACCAAAAACAAATATTACATAATTTTTTTTTGTTGCAATTACCAAAAAATTTTTAATGATTAACTCAAAGTTTTATCAAATTCAAATACCCAACAAAATTATCAATACTTATAACTTTAATCGTTTTTAAAAGTTTCAAATTTATACAGAATAAAAGCAGCAATTTTCAATTGTTCTATTTTGAGCAAAATAATTTATTATTAATTATGAATCTTATTGGTTTTTTTAGATTCAAATTTTAAACAACATAAAAAGTATTTGTTTTGTTTTATAAAAAACTGGAATAATAAGAAATTTTAAAATTAAAATCTGTCAAAAAATTAACCACTAAGTTTAATGCCAATTATGTGTTTAAATTATTATAAAATACTAAAAAATTTTATAATTACAAAGAATAACAATTGGATGCTAAGTACTTACAAAATAATAATGCTATTTTTTAATAATAACAATACTTCTTAACAGTTTTTTATTGTAAATCTTATAATTAATTTCTTAAACAGAAAATTTATGTAAATCGAAAACAATTAGATTAATTGGTTATTTTCTTTTGTTTATAATAAAATAATTCCAAAAGAAAAATTCAAAGTGTTAATTGTTTGAACTTTTTTAAAGTTTATTAAAAATACCATTAAAAAAGATAATATATTTAAAAAATTTAACTTAAAATTAATTAAATACATATTTTTTAAGCTTAATATATAGCTTATACTATAATAATTGCTCCAATACTAAACATATATATATATTATACTCTTTTTAATTTTTAGAATAAATAAAAATATTATTAAAATAACAAATAACAAATTAATCTAAATAATTCTTAAAAATATTGTTTATTAAATATTATAAAATATTCAAAATAGTCATAATATATTTGAAAAACTATTTTTTATTTATTCCTAATTATAAGTACTCTAAAAATCAAATTTTATAAATATACAAACAAAATACAATATTTCAATATATATAAAATCAGAAATAGTAAATATTAATTCTTAATTATAATATAATTAAATTTTAATAATTTATACAAAGCTTAAAATTTTTTTTGAATTTTTTTCAAATATTATAAAAACTTTTGATTTTAGCTTTAAAACTTGTAAATTAGGCTAAATAAGAGTGTTTTACTTTTTATTAAATTAATAAGATAATTATATAAATAATACTTTAGCAATAAATTAGCTTATTTTTTATATATTTTTATAATTAATTAATAACTTATAATTATTAAAAAATTTCTACTTATTTTTTTATTAATATATTAAAGACAACTTTAATAAACAAATTTTAAAATTATTTTTATTAATAAGTATTACTAATTTTAAATACATTAAGATATTTAATAATATATGTTTTTTTATTAATTAATAAATTATACAATAATAATAAAATAATTTAAAAATAATAATTTCGTATAAATTTTTAATATATTGAAGATAATTTTTCTTAATGCTTTGCAATAATAAAAATTAGCCATTAGATTTTTGGATTAATATTTTTTAAAATATAAAATGTTTATTAATAATTTTCAATAATATAGAATATTGTTTTTTAATAAATATAATATTATATTAAATTACAAATTTCGATTAATAAAGCAATAAATAATATTAAAGTTAATTAATACTTTTATAATTATAATAAAATTAAACTAACAATTTGAATTTTAAAACTAAAACAAAATTAAATATTAAATAACTTTTATTAAAAACAAGATTATCATAAAATACTTAACAAACTGAAAATTTAATGTTAAATTGTTAACAAATTTTAAACTTAAAACTAAAAAAAAACTTGCTTTGAAATAATAAAAAGAGCTTGTTTTTTTATATTAATAAGACTTTAAATATTAATTATAAAAACTAAAATATTTAAATACTACATTTAAATCTGATTATTTTTTAATAAAATTTTATTGACTATTTTTAATAAATATTGATAAGTAATATATTAATAAATAACAAAAAAAAACAGTATTAAATAGTAATAAAAATAATCAAAAAAGTAAATTAAATTTTAATAAATAAATTAAATTTGTAAGAATTTAATAAATAAGATCAATCTTATAAATATTTTAATTGCTATTCTTTTTAAAAGACAATAAATAATCTAAAATTAAAAAAATATTTTATATTATTAACAAAAATAATATTTTATATAATTCTATGTTTTATGTTAGTTTTTTTAAAATTTAATATTAGATATATTTTTTAATAGATAATTATTTAAAATACTTTACAGAAATTAACAATTATATAAATTAAGAAAAAATAAAAACATTGTAAAAAAAATAAAAAAAATAAAATTATTATATTAATCTTTGTTTAAATAAATTAATCTAAATATAAATAAAATTTTATAACTATAAAAATTTTTGTTTATTTATATATTCTTAAAAAAAGATTTAGATTAGTAATTATATTAATAATTTTAGTTAATAATTAAGTAAATAATTCTATTAATAATTAATTTAAAAATAAATAATTAATATAATGCTTTGAAAAATTAATCAATTTTAAAGACATAATAAACAATTAAAAAAGCAAATAGAATAAAAAACTTTTTTTTTCTATTTTATAATCACAATTAAAATAAAAAATAAAAATGTTTTAAATATTACTTTTTCTATAATAACTAATAAATTTTTATTATTATTAAAACAGTTAAGTAAAATATTTTGACAATGTTTTTTTTAAATATTAATAGTAAAAAACTATTTTGAAGCATTTTTTTATCTTTAGCTAGTGGTTTTTTTTTAGTTAAAATTTCTTTTAAGAAATACTTAAATTAGTTCTAATATAATTTTATCTCTTTTAAGAGTCCCAAAATTATTAAAAATAGGTCAGTTAACAAGCTGGTCTTTTTTGTTTTTATTATTAACATCAATATTACTTTTTTACAAATGACTAAAAAGATTAAAAATTCAAAAAAACAGCAGCAATTATTTGTGTTTGTTATTGTTATACTGAATTTTTTTGTAATTCCAAATAAAATTTTAAATAAAATCTCTTTAATAACAACCAGTCTATTTTTTAATATAAATAACAAAAAAATTGGTTTTAATTATTTAAATTTTTTAAGTAAATAGTTTTTACTTTGATATTTGGTATCATTTTAAGATTAAATTGGTTTTGATTAATTTTTTGTTTTATTTATTGCCTGGCTTTATTAAATTTAAATTAATTTTCAATAATTTTAATTTAATATTTATATTACTTAAAAAAAGCATTTTTACAAAGAAGTATTTAATTGTTTTTATTTTAAAAAAGTTTTTTTAAAAAATTATATTAAAAAAAACTATAAAAAACTTAAAATTTGCTTTTTTTTACTATTTGTTTTAATTGTAATTATAAAATAAAAAAAAACAGTTTTCATTAATATATTTATTATATAGTGTTTAAAATAACAAAATAATATATTATTACTTTTATTTATATATTTAACTAATTAATTATAGTTTATATAATAAAGTATTATTAATATTCTGTTAAAAATTGTTTTTAAAATAAAAAATTTATAGCAGTTATGATTAATATTATAAAAATAAATTTTTAAAAGATTTTTTATTATATTTAAATGTTTAAAATTTTATTAAACTAAAAAATAATTTGTGAGTTTTAACAAAAAAATTATTTTAATTATATAAATATTAATAAAAAATATATTTAAAGTTATAACAAAAAAAATAATGTTAAAATTTAATTTAAATATTATTTAAAAAACATAAATTTCAATAAAAATTAATAAATAACTTTAAAATTAATTAATTATTATTACAATAATATTAAAAAATTCAAATAAACTTTTTCTTAATTTTTTTAACAAAATAAGATTTTTTTATTATTTACTTTAATTATTTATAATAATTATAAATATAAATTATGTATTTTTAATATATAAATAACTATTTATAGTTGTTTTAAAACAATATTATACAAAAACAATTATAATTTTATTATTATTAATATTTAATTTAATATATATAATAGAACTTATAATAAAACTATCTTTATGATCATTTTTCAAGTTATTGTTTTCTAATTTTCTTATAAATAATAATCTGTAATAATTAATAAATTAACTAATTTTAAAAACAATTAAATAGTAATAATCAATATTTTCTATTAAATAATAATTAATAAATTATAATAAATTTTTATATATATATTAGTTTAAAAAAATAAATTTTATATGACTATATTAAAAATTATAATTATATTATATTATTAATCAATAATGATTAAAAGAAATTTGTATATATGATTTTTTTTTAGTTTTAATAAATTTTTTGAGAATATATTGTACATAATATAAATTATTAATTGTTATTTTATAAATTTTATCATTATTATTTAATTAACATACTATATTTGTAATTTAAACAAATTTTTCATGCTTATATAATTCAATATTAATTTTTTCAATTTTCTTAATATTAATGTTTCTGTGACTTTTTTTTCTGTTTTTATTTTAATTTAATATTATATAATTTCTATTAAATTAAAATAATATTAACAATTTGAATAATATATGTATTAATATCAAATCAATATTTTTAAATTTAATAAATTGCTTAAAATAAGTTAATATAATAAAAATTTTTATATATTAATATTATATTGATTAATAATATATACAAACTAATAAGCATAATAATAATACTTAAATATTGCAATAATATTAATATTTAAAAAAAGCATATATATTTTAATGCTTTTTAATTTTATATTGATTAAAATATATAATAATATATTATTTAATAGTAATAAAACATTATATTTATGCTTAGTTATTTTTCAATTAAATTTCTTAAACTATTTACTAAAAAGAATTTTTATAATTTATGTCTTAATATTATAATAATAATAATAATAAAATTTATTAATATTTGTAACAAATACTACAATAATACAAAACTTATTATGTTTATAACTCTTTATTTAGTAAGTAATAATTATTTAATTTAGACTTATTTAAAAGAAAAGTTAATTTTATTTATATTATAAATAAACTTAAATATCTTTGCTTGTAATTTTAAAAGTAATGTTGTTATGCTTATAATATTTGTATCTATACTTTTAACATATAGTTTAAATTAGCAAAATTTATAATATGTTAAAAATAAATTTAACTATTTATTAAAAAATACTAATCTTTTTTTAATTGAAATTTTCAATATTTATGCAAACTTTATTGCTTTAATCTTGATTAAATTATCAGAAAAATAAATATAATTCATTTAATATTACAATATTAATATTGTAATTGCTTAGTTTAATTCAAAAAAAATTGGCAAACAAAAATATTTATTATATAGCTTTTTGTTTTTTATTATTAGCAGTTTTTTTTTAAAGATATTTAATACTATATTTTATAATAGTACTTTAGCAAAACCAAATATTTTTTTAGTTTATAAAATAAATTTTAATTATATTATTATAAAATTAATAATTAGATATTTATCTTTTTGGGTTATTTATTTATTAAATTAAATTTGTTATTAGTAGTTATCTTAAAAAAATAATAATAAAACAAAAAAAATAGATTTAGTATTTTTAATATAAATACAAATTAATACTAAAAACTATTATGATTTTATCTAATAATTGTTATTTGTAATATCAGTTATTTTATTCTAATAAATATTAATTATACAATTATATTTTAAAATAATACCCAATTTTCTATTGTAAATATAATCTAAAATCAAATATTATTTTAAAACATAACTGTATATATAATTAATAATATTATAATAATATTATATATTGTTATAACCACAAGTAAAAATACTATCTTAATTAAAAAAATGATTTGATTTATGTAATTTTAATATTTTAACTCACTAAATAGAAAAAAAATATTAAATAAAAAGTTTTTTAGAGATCTAAAAAACAGAAGTTAGTAAAATGTTATATTTAACATGTTTAAATATTGTATATATAATATTAACTATTAATAAATAAATTTTAACCAATTATATTTTATCTTTTGATCAGATTACTAATAATTTTTTAGAGAAATAATTTTATTAGATATTATAAATTCTATTGTAAATAAAAATACATATAATAAAATATATTTAATCTTTTTTTTAGAAAATAATTAAGCTAATTCAACAGAAAAATATTTATTATTAAAATTATAGTTTAATTTTTAGATTATTTTTATTTTTATTTATTTATTAAAATATATTTATTTATTTAGTATTTAAAAAAAAGTAATCTAATAAACTTTATAATATTTATTGTTATTATTTTCTATATTTATAAATCTTATAAGCTTCTTAATATTAGTTATTTAACACAAAACTTTTAATTAAAATTATGTAAAGCAAAGTTTTTATATTAATTTATATATATTTTTAAATATAAACAAGTTAATTAAACGCTTAAAATATCTGATTTAATTTTAAGACTTTAAATTAAATTAATTTATGCTTAATAATTATGTTTATTCTAATTTTAATGTTAAATATATAGTTAAATATTTTAGCTTTTTTACATTTTAAATAAACTATATTTTAAAACTTATATTATACACATTTTTTGTATTATTATAAAAAACCTTTTATAAAATATTTTAATAATATATTTAAGTTTATATTTAGAAATTTTTAAGCATATTTTAATTTCCATTTGGTATAATTAGTTGTATAAACCTAAATATTAAAAATTACCAAAAAAGTTAAAATTTTTTGTTTTTTAAATGTTTATTTATAATTTTATATAACAGCTTAAATTTTAATATTATAGTATTAATTATTAAATAATTTGTTAACTTATTTTATTTTATTTATTTTAATTTTATTCTAATATGCTAAAAGTTTTTATTTAATATTAAGTTCATAATCTTGTATTTTTTATTTAGTATTTGTTTTTATAATTGGATTTAGAATTTACAATCTCAGATTTATAAATATTAGTAATAATACTACTATTTATAAATATAATATATATTTGCTTTTAGGTACACATTTTAAAGTCAGCTGTCAATTCTGTTAACATTAACAATATTGCTTTTTTTATACCAATACCAATTTCTTTGTTTATATTGGCAAAGTTCACTATTGTACTACCAGAAACTGTTTTAGAATTCATATTTTTTACAGATTTATTTGTGAATATCGAAACAACTTTAACATTAAACAAGTTTATCTAATTATCTGTTTTTCTAATGCTTAGTTAAAGACCAGACCCAATTCAATTGTATTATTCAACATTAATCATTTAGTTTTAATTAGCAAATACTATTAATTGATTTTTCTTAACATTAATCAACAAAAAATAATTAAATACAGCATGTAATACCCAGAATTTTAAGATTTAAAATAAAATTGCTAAAGATTAAATAGATTTTCTTAAATTTTGTATAAGAAGCGATTATTTTTTCAAAAAAATGCATTAATTATTCATTTGTTTAATAAAAAACAAAATAAACCGAAATTTAAACTGAAATTTAATAATTAAAAATATACAATTTGAGACACTAATATAAATTATGAAAATTAAAAATACTTTGAATACAAAATTTTTATTTTTTTATGCAATTGCATTAGAAAAATTGACCTGAGAAATAGTTTAATATAGTCTTAGAAACAGTCTTAATTTAAAAAATTTAAAGAAATAGTTATAAATATAAAAATTTTTAAAATAAAAAATGCGGCAGTATTTGAACAACAAATTTTTAGACATTTAACAAAGAGTTTATAATAAATTTGTTACTACTTTTAAATTAAAAAGAAAAAGTATTTAAAAAAACCAATTGAAATCAAAAAGATTTAATTACATAAGAAGCAGAATACATTATAACCTAAGCAAAAATTATATTAGCGTACAAACAGAAAACTATTAGCAGACATACGGCCAAAAACCAATAACAAAATAACCATCCTAACGCATAAAATTACCTAAACTATAATGCTAATTTTTCCAGTAACAGCGTATTTAAAAAAAATTATTTCATTTCAAAATTATGAGATGATAATTTTTAGATTAAAGAAAAAACTTTTATTATTATTCACATATTTTAATATTTAAGCATTTTTTATTAAATGCTATAATTGTTAATAAAACATTAAAACTACAAAGATGCATTTATAAATAAGAGATTATTTAAAACTTTTTGAATTTATCTTGAAATGATAAGGGTGTTTTTTATAAATTGATAATTAACTATATTATTCTTTTACTAATCATTTAGCCATGAAAAAATAAAGGAAAAAAATTATAAATTATAAATTTCTTATTTTCTATTTTATCTAATAATTTGATAATATTCTGGCAATATGTAAATATTATTTATTTACTTTTATGTTACATAACATTCCACCGTCATATATTTTGTCTTTCCGCCCATTTACCTAATCAATAATATCGAAACATGAAATTATTAAGCACTTTTAGTGCCACAGTCACAGCAATACAACTAAAATTATTGCTTTTGTTAATGTTACATTGCTTTCTCATACTAAAATTGCCAGATTTCGGATAGTTATTGTTTTAACCACCCGCCTGTTTGATATGATTATATAATAGATAATCTATGACACCAATGATTAAGCATTCTTTTAAAAAAAATATTATATTAATATGTGTAGCATGTTTATTTGTGTTAAAGATTTGATAAATAAATAAAAACGGCATATTTTTTAATTTTTATATATATTATAAAAATAATATTAAGATGTATTAAAGATAATAATTTTCGCAATAATTTGTATTAAAACTTTATTTTAGAATATCTAAATTAATAAAACATTGACTAAAAATAATTTAAGCAAATTGAATTTATGTTTTTTAAATATTGGTTTGTATTCTAATTTAAAATTCAGTTTTTTAACAATAAAATAAATGAATAATTTTAAAAGTTGTGAATAATTTATGTAAAATTTTAAAGATTTTTAATCTATTTTGAAAAAAAAATTAATTAATTTTTTATGTTGCAAACATAAAATTTAATATTACAAGTAAATATAATTTACATCAAATAATATGAATTTGTAATTTGTAAATTTTAAAAATAATTTTTAATAATTTAAAGTTTAGATAATAATTTATTCAATGTTAAAAAAGCTAATCAACTTAAATGTTTTATGTTTCAGCTAATAAATTAGTTATTAAGAAAAATAATTATAAAAAATATAAAAAATATATTCAATGTTTTATACTTTTTTTGTAGCTTAAAAAAAGTTTTATATTAATCTTTTAAAAAATTTAACAATCAGATTAAAAATAAAAAATAAAAGACTAATAAGTCTGAAATATTAATTACATGAAAAACAAAATGCAATTCAGCTTGCTATTAACATAAAATAGTAAATTTTGTTTTGATATTTTTGTATTGAAATTATCAATTATATTATAGAATTATTATTATTTTTTATTAAGCATAAAAAACAAATTCTTTTTGGATTTTATCTAAAATTTTCTAAAAATATATTTTACAAAATTGATTCTCAATTTGTTGAATTATAGAGTTATTATTATTATTATTATTCAATAATTAGCGTTAATCTGAGGGCCCACTGATTTATTAATTGCGGAAGCGTGAAGCTTTCTCATGTTAAATAACGCAAAGCACTTGTGGGTGAAAATCTGATCGATTTGATTGAACAAAGCTGCTGATCTTCTCCGACATCAATAATCATTGTTTTATCAGTTATGACAACGTGACATTATTTATGTTAATCTGATTATAAATCTTTTATCCGACAAATATTTGTGTAATTTAATTTCTGTACGGATGTCAACAATTGGTTACTCCTTTTGGTTAGAACCGGGTAGAAAAAAACCTTGACGGTTACAACAAACCTGGGTAATGATCAACTAATGGCTCGAGTCTTTTTTTCAAACCTAAATTTTTTTCATTCGTGTAAGTCAGCAAATTTTTTACCAAAAATCTGATATTTTATGTTCACATGGCAGCAGACTAAATATTTTCCAAGCAAATGACTATTAAATGATTTTTTTTATCATCCAAACACCCGAAGACAAGAAGAAATAAAATTTTTATATAGCAGAAATGTGTTCCTAATTTTACAAATATAGCTCTGAATGTTTTTATATTATTTTTTCTACAGTAAGAGTATTAAAGGGGGAACAATTCTTGAATTAAGAGGTAGAAACCAATAGTTATCAAAGAAATTCTACTATATCATTTGACAAAAATAGAATCATTAAAAGTCCTTCGATAATCCAAAAAATTTTTATACCAATCGTTTTTTTGTTTGAAAAGAAATTGATAGAATAAAATTTAATGTAAAAGTCAGAATAATTTTTATTCATTTAATAAATTAATCCTCCAATAAATTATTAATTCAAGAAACTTTTTTTAAAATAATTAGAGTGTTTATTTTTCAGTTTACAATACTGTTTCTTAAGAGATGAGATTTTTGCCTCTTGACAAAGCATTCATGCTGTTGAGATTTACACAAAAAGTTACTAAAAATTAAACATTGTATATCAGTACTATGTTTGCAAAATTGAATAGAAGTCATTACCTATCTTCTATTAATGGAACTTAGGTTGGCAATGATGCAGTTTGCTGGTCATCCCATCTTTTTTTTTGTTTTATTTATTGAGAGGTTTTTCAACTCGTACGCGCTGTAATTCAAATCTACACTGAGATCTTCACAAAAGATCACATCAGCATTTTTTTCTAAATCCATTTATTCTTTCAATAAATTAAGTAATCATATAAAGAAAACATAGTGCTCCTGGAACGGGTCCAATTGTCGATAAGCATAATGGTGATATTTTTATCAAGAAAACTCAATCGCTAGTCAAAAAAGCCCCATTATTTTTCTACAGAAAATTTTTAAGTTTTAGTCATACATTAAAAATCACTTGAGGAATTAATATATTAGATTAATCAGTATTAGCAAGTGACTTTGGATTCGGGAAACTTTTGTACATTTTATCCTGTTTCGTAATTTTTCTTGGTCAAAAAAGATTTGTTTCACCAGTTATAACAGAAACAAAGGTAAGACAAAATTGGAAAAAAAATTAGGAATTTTCAATTTTTGTGGACTTTGAAATTCCCATCGAATCTTTTGATTTTTCTTAAGGTTTTAAGCCTAAAGATAGTATATATATATATATATATATATACTGCCGATTGCTGATTGCTGATGGAAGATTAAAACTTATAAAGCTATCTTTTTATAGGACTTAAATAAAAAGATTTTCTATTTTTATGATTAGATTGTTACATTTATTGAGATTTGGTGATTTTACGAAATTAATAAATAGAGCAATATTGAAAAGGCTCATCATTACTTGCTTGATCAGACCCTCCTTGCATTCTAGGTTTTCGTTATGCAAGACTTCTTTAAAAATATCGATTTAAATTTATATCATAAAACATAACCGAAAAACATAAAGCCTTTCACTTTTTATGGGTAATTATGTTGGACAACACATTACGAAATCCCTATTCACCAAAAACTCGCGCTTTAAACCCTAGAATGCAAGGCGTTAAGCTTTTACAAGAAAATTGTACATCAGGAGAGGATCCAAAAACCTGTGTTGACATTTCTATGGATGATCGAAAATGCCCTACATGCAAAGAAAGTATAAAATCCATAAAAATAATGTCGGGCAGTTTTAAAGGAATCGAACATTTGGTGAATTCCATTGGAAAATCCACCGAACAGTATAACCCCATTGCAAAATGTGTAAGTGATAAATTTGTAAAATAATTGTAAAAAAAACAAATTTTTTCTCACAATTTGTTGAAAATAAATTTTCAAGAAGAATTTTTTGACCACTCAATTTCACATAAACGAAAAAAATCCAACTGAAGAAAAGCAAAATAAATGGTTGTCTGCTAGTGCTTTATCTGACACTTCCTTGGAGGATTTGAAGGCTCTTGTTGAGATTGCCACTGGCATTGATAACTCCAATTCAAAAGAGTTCATACCAGCCAAATTTCAAGAGAATATGAACCCAAACTTCATGCTCAACAATTTGGGACAAACTCGTTGTCCAATATATCAACAAGAGATTTTCGATCCAACTCCCATGCCTGAGAATACGTTAGAGCAAAACGTTTTTGTGAAGCACAACAACCATCCTCCAGGCATTCAATCATTTTTTCAAATTCCTTTCAGTGTTAACCAAATGAATGCAATTTAGAATGGCATTTGAATCTTAACACGAAACTCATTTATTATGACAAAACTTTATTTGATTTCTCAATTTAATACACTTTATTATGCATCCCCCAAGCTTTCATTTTGACATATTTGAGCCGATTTGTAATTCTAAGGTTTTGATCCAGCGACACAATATTTCTCTATTTTTACATTTAAGCGTTACCTTTAAAAACTTCGAATATAAAATAGGAAATAAGAAATTGTATTTACCTCTCCAAAAAAAAAAAATCTATGGGAATAACTCGTCAATTGAACGAATTTTTATTGGTGCTTATGGAAATTGATAAGCCTTCAGATAGAACGAATAACTGATCTGTGCTACTGATTTTAGTCTCACAACTTTTTAAGCCGCTCGGAATCATTGTAGAAAATCTCATTCGTTCGTTTTGACAATGGAATCCTAATCCGGTAGCCAAAATTTACGGAAAATCTTTATGCTTTACAAATGAATTCCCGAATTTGGGCATAAATGTGAGATTTCTCGGACAAAATAGTTTTTTAAAAGCTTAACTTTTTGTCCGAATTATATCGCAAATCTTGCCTAAATTTTCTTTGCTTACTTAACTACAATTAATATTATCCTTTATATTTTATAAAAATTATCCTGCTTCTCAATCAATTAGGCATTATTTAGACTGAACACAAATAAAATGGAACGGAAATCTCCTCAAACTTTGGTGTTTTATTTTCAGACAAAATATATATTTTATAAGGCTATCAAAACTTGGTAATCACATTGGGAATTCATCATGTACAAAGTTATATGGAATTGGGCTCACAAGTTAGCAAATTGTCATATCCAAGAAATTGCCTCTTGGCTTTGAGAAAAATCTTAAATTAAATATAAGCTGAAAAAGATAGGGTGAAGAAATAATTCTGGAATTGAACATTGAATTTTCAAGTTATAAAATTTATTATAAATTTAACATATGAACATTTTAATCAAAATTCTTAAACCTTCTTTTGTAAAAATATCTACTTTGAACACACCATAAGACTCAATCGGGATTATGGGAGTTTTTCAGTTAATTTAAAAAAAGATTTATGCAGAGCCTGGAAATGGTTAGAGTTTTCCTATATATAGCTAGATAGAAGTATAAGGGATTAACTTCCTTGCGTGTCATCGACTTGGTGAATTTTTATTTTACTTATACCTTCCTTTGGAAGATTTATTAAAGAATATTTGTTGTTCACGACTTTTTTTTCAGAAAATGTATTGAAAGATGCATTAACACAAGGAATAGCTAAAAAATATAAAACGAAAATGTCTGGAGTAATCAATCGTTAGGATCTGAAAATCTTCATCTTACCAAGCTTCAATGTACCTATTAATTATTGAATACATGAAGAAAAACCAGTTTGAAAGTTTTATTTCTAGATAGGGAATTTTACATAGAAGAACTTGATTTATTAATTTTTCATATTTCTCGAGAGGAAAAGCAAATTATTATTTTATTTTTATTTATTTATTTATTTTTTCATTAATTATTATTTATAATTGAGGGTTTTTGCTTTATATTTTGGTTTTAAGGTTAACAATTTTTCCTGTCGAATTTTTTACTATTTCCCATCAGCCAAGCTTAATTATGGTTAAAAAAGTTTTTTAATTTATTTAAAAATTACACAAAAGATCCTTTAAAAGTGTTTTTTTGGTCAAGCCCTTTTCAATATATTTATGTGAAGTACACAGAACCATCTGTTTCAATTATTTGGTAATGAGCTTTTGATATTCTTGGCATGTTGATCAAACCTAAAATATGAATAAAGTTTTGAAATTTCTTTTAGAAAACTTCTTTTTTTTCCCGTCTCAAGAATATTCTGTGATATTTTTTGGGTTCAAAGAGTTTAGAAAAAAAAAACTGGTTGTTGCTGTGAATGACCACCCTTCGTTCATTGGATTAGTGTTCGGTCGATTTGAGGCAATGCAGCCGAATCGTGTGCCTATTTAATTGTGTTAGGATTGGTCACTATTTTTTTATTGGGCTTAGTATTTACCTTTTACGCTAGACATTGAGGGCAGTAAAGATTCTCCCCTCAAAATTTGTGTAATACTTAATAAGCAATTGTATTAATTATAAATCATAGATAGCTTACAACAGAAGAAATAGATAAATTACTGGCAAAAACAAACAAATAAACAAACAAATAAACAAACAAACAATGCAATAAATAAATAAATGGATGGATATAGTGAAACAATACATATATTCAAAATATTAAATATAATTTCAAAACACATTTTTGTTAATATACAATTCATGCACACATTTATTAATAATAATTTTAAATTTAAGCCAATTACAAAATGGTCACAATCTAATCTAAACTTTGAAAGAACTAAAACAAAAACTTATATTATTGAACGTTAATTTATCTAAACGCAAGTCAAAGTAACGTTACAACATGTTATATTGTAATTAATTTATGTTATTTATAATTGTAAAATAACTAAGCATTTAATTCATATAGTTAAACTCAAAAGTATTTATTATAACAAGGGTACTTGAATTCAATGTCTTGAATAAAATTTAAACTCTTTTTCTAATAAATAAATTTTGTTGAATAAATTAATTTTTTGATATGATCAATTTATTTATTTATTATCATTATCTAGAAAATTTCAGGTTTCTATTTTTAAAATTCGAAGCGATTTAATATATTTTTTCCAAAAATAATATTTAGTGTTCCATAAGAAGAATGTAAATTTTCAAGTTAATAACAACATAGATTTATTTTTTGGAGATTGAGGAATCTTTGAATAACATAAAAAAGGTTTTCGATCTATATTCTTATGCAATTTATTTTATTTTGTCTGATAAATATTGTTTATATAAAATTAAAAATTAAATTTATATTTGATATTTAGAGATATTTGAGTCAACTTAGTCAAAAAAAAGTTTTTAGTAATAGAAATTATTCACATTAATATAACATAATTAATTAATCTAATATAAACTTTTTACATAATATTTTAATTAAAGTTTAATCTATTTAATATCAAGATTTTAATATAAATAAAAATGAAAAACAACAATTTAATTTTTTTAATTTTTAATTAAAGTTGCCACTCTTATGTCAGTTAACAATTTAACTATAATAAATAAATAAAAACTTCCATTAATCAGACATAGCCAGAATTAAAGAAAAGGTTTAAAACCAATCCATAAATGAATAAAACAAATCATTTTTAAGTAACTAAGCAAAATTGTAGAAGTTTCAGTTTTAATCATTATTTGTATTTAATTTAACAGCAAAAATTAAAAAATTTATGATATTATAAGAAAAATTAATAATAGTTTAGGTAAACAACTTTTGATCTTTTAATAAAAGTTGTATAGATGCTAATTTTTTAAGTTCTAATGATTAATTTTGAGAAACTTTTTTTATTTCCTTTATACCAAAAATTTATAATATTAATTAGAATTATTGCTTTTGCAAAAGTTAGAATTGTTTATTACATATAAATCTGATTCAATTGCGAGTTTCATCTTAAATAATTAAACTTTCATTTAAATAATTTATAAATATTAATTATCTGGAAATTTTTTAGCTTTAATTTTAATATTGTATCGTATAAACTGTAACTTTAAATTCAGGAAATCTATCATCTCCAACCTTTATATAACAAAAACTATTAATAAAAATTAATGAATAAAAATTCTTTTATATTTTTTTGCTTTTATAAAAGTAAAAGATATAGTTTATTAATAGTTTTTTATAAAAAGTTGTAAAATAAATAAATTATTGCTTGATATTTGAAATAAATAACTTTTTACTTATGTAATTTATCATAAATATAAAATCAAAAAAATACAATATATTCAAATCAAATTTTTTAAGATTAAATATCCATTTGTTTTTTAGAAAAATCAATTGTAGGTTTTTTATTTGACATTTTGAAAAACACTAGACAGAAAATTTCTCCCAAAATATGCAATCAATAAAATAGTTCTCTAATATTAAAAATATAAAATCTATTGTAAAAATTTTATTATTAATTGCAATTATCTTTATGGTTTTTTAAAAAGAAAACTCTGCTATTTTGTACTTTTTTGATTCAAGATTGAAATTAAAAGGCTTTCCCAAAATAATGGATTGGATTGAACAATAATTTTAAGTTTTAAAAAAAATAATGTCATTCTTATTTATACTGGTAAAAATAAAAAGTAAATTCATTGTAAATTTCAAAAGTGATACAAATAATTAAAATCAGTGAGATTTTTAATAGGCTGCCACGATGTCGAATTTTATAAAGCTAAAGGTTTACAATAGAAATCATTGAATAATTTTTATATCTTTTCCTATTTAAAAAGTTTAATTGAACTTAAAATGAATTGATAATAATCATAACAATAATAATGATAATTTTTAGAAAGATTAAACCAAAACAATATCATTCAACAATAATTATAATAAAAAAAGATAATCCATATATTTTAAACCGACACAGAAAAAACTCAAAATACCTATACATTTGGCTTTTCTCTTACAAAATTGGTTTGGAATTTTTTATTTTACAAAAAATATTAAAAAAAATGAGTGATATCAAAGTTGAAAAATATTTTGATAAGAAACATAAAATCAATCTTTTAGTCAAAAAAAGTCTAAATGTTTATTTAGTAAGACAAGTATAACTTTGCTTACAAAATCATTTTAAATTAAAAAAATATTAGAAAGATTAAAAAAGACTTAATTATTTCTAATATAACACAGAATCTATTTTATTAAGTTTGATTACCAGAGTAATTTGTTCTTTGGGTTTTGTGTGCCTGTGTGCGTTGTTGCAATTAGAATAATATTAACTCGGGTGTAATTTTCACATTCTCCATGTAGATCTCGTTGATCTTGTAGATCCTAATATGTTCCTGGTTTTGTTATACGATAAAATGATATGACCCAAAAATAGATAATAACCGTAAAAAACTATCATCTTATTGGATCATTAAATAACCAAAGAAATAAAAAAAAAAATCGACAGATCATCGGGATCCGTGATGATCAACGGATTAAAATAATTTGAAAAATTTCAAAATAATTGGCAATTACATTAAAAATAGCTTAAGGATGTTAATATAAGACTGCAGTTAAAAATAATCCAACCACAGTTTAATAAGATGTATCTAATATTTGCAATTAATATTTTGATTAATAGTTAGTAATAATTATTATTTGAATTATTAATCAATTAAATAGTAAATAATTTATCATACAAAATAGATATAAATATAAACTGACTTGTAATCTGGAAAAGTGGGATTGCCAAAAAGCAGCTTTTTGATATTTAGTTCTTCCCTTTTTTTATTCTGTACTTTTTTGTAATTTTATTATAAGTCAAATAAATTTGTTATCATTGAAAATTTTATATTCAATTTGAAGTTTTAATCTTGGTCTTTTCGAATATCATATTTGTGTAACTTAATGAATTGCCATAATCAAAATATATTGTTTTTAGTAGTTTTATGAATTATTACATTAGTCTTTAACCAAATTAATTCATTTTTTATTATTTAGTAAGTCTAATTAATTTATCAAGCTTTAATTAATTTTAAGCTTTTAAAAACCCCACAAAAGTAATACCTTTTTTATTATCACATGAACACAAATTAACAATTATTACTCAATTTAATATACTATTGACCATTTAATTTGTTAATTAAAAGTTTCAATTGTTATTTTATACATATAATTTTATTTAAAAGTGGTAGCCAATTTACTGTAATGTTATTTGTGATGAGATTTGTTGTTTAAATATTGAAGTTTTTTAATAACGAAATTTAATTTTTTATCAACAATTATTGCTAAATTTTCTATTTTAAAAATTTATAAATCCAAATATGACTGTTTTAAATAATAAATAAAACATAATTATAAATATTTAAAATTTTAGAATGCTTTATTAATAAATCATTTTTAATTTTTAAAATTTTAAGTAACAAAAATTAATCATATTTTAAGCTAATAAATTAAAGCAGTTATTAAAATATTACTATGGATAAAATAATTTTATAATAAAAAATTTAGAATATCAATTCAGATAACTTAAAAGAGTTTCAAAATTTTAAATAATATGTTTTATTTTCAAATTTTATGTTTTGTTTAATTTAAAGCGAAACTATATTATTTCAAAAATCAAAATATTACAAAAAAAATTTTTATAAAAATTATATACTTAAAAATGAATAATAAATATTGCAACCATTTTTGTAAAAATATTTTGCTATTAAATTTATGTATTTACTGATTCAATATATCTCATATGAGTAAAACAATATAAATTTTTTTGACACTTAATAGGTAAATATTTTTGAAATATTGTTAAATCAAATAATTTTATTGGTTTTAAATAACAATTTAATTGAATTTCTCTAAAAAACAATATATTAAAAATAAATAACAGATTTTAATATTCTTTATGTACAGTATATAATATAAAAATTTTTCTAAATAAATACTTTAGAAACTAAATTTTTCGTATAAATTTTAAAAGATGTGCATTTAGAAAATAGCTAATAATATTTGACTTTATAATAACAGTCAACTATATTAAAAACAAAGTTTTTTTGTTACAGATTCAACCAAATAAAAAAATTATTATTGCAAAGTTTTTTGTAAAAAAATATTTCTAATAATTTGAGAAATACAAAATATTGGGTACAAAATCCTGTATTATTGAAATTTTAATAATTTAATATTAAGTACAATAAACTGTATTATTAAAATTCTGATAATTTAAGAACTATTAAATATTAAGTATAAAATACTATATTATTAAAATTATAATTATTTAAAAAACAAAAAATATTGCAATATATTTTATAAATAATAATAATTATATATATAAATTTATATATTAACCAAAATAATTTAAATAATTCAAGTTATTTGTAAATAACTTGAATTATTTGGCTATAAATTATTATAAATAACCAGTTATTTCAATATTATTTAAGATTATTAGTAAAATAAACAAATAATTTAGTTATGTATTATTATTATATTGTATTTGTAGTAATATAAATGTTTAAAAGTTTTCTATTAAATATACATTTTTACAAAGTATTAATTTTGATAATAGTACTATTAAAAACTTTTTTGAATAACAAATTTTTATTTTTATTTAATAAATTATGTAAAAACTAAACACAATTTTAATATAAGTTATTTTGATTATAAAAATAATATTAAAAATAAATTAGATATTACTTATTCAGAAATTTTTAATAATATTAATAATTTTTTAAAAATATTATATAAGTAAAAAATTAATCAATTATAATTAAATAATAATATGTAATAACATAAAATAATGTACAATATTATTAAATATTCAAGTAAAAAACTAATCAATTATAGGAAAAACATAATTAACATGTAATAATAAGCAATAACATAAAAAAATATGTAAAAACACAAAATAATACACAATAATTAATGATAATAAAATATTAAGCTTTTGGAAACTATTTTGTAAAACAGAAAATATGTATATATATAAATAGCTTTAATTTAAAAAAAACGTATTTCTATTTTTATTGGTATTAGAACAAAAAAATCTATTTTTTTGTTTTTTAAATCTTTTTTACTTACAAATTTATGAATTAATTTTTTGTTTTAATTGCTAAAAAATTTATTTACTTTTTTAGCCAAAATTAGATACAGATTGTATAATTTTTTAAAAATTTTCATAATTTAAATCATATTAATTAATAAAATTTTTATTTTTTTATTTTTTTATTTAGAATTTGTAATTAATTTAAAACAGCCAAAAAAAGCACAGAAAATATTTAGCAATTTAATTATAATAATAATGTAATTTAATATTATAATAGTCTAAAAAAGAGAAAACACACTTTAAAATTAATATTATAAATTATTAGCTTATTAATTTAATAATATAACTAAAAAATTACATATTAAAATATAATTTGTTTGCTTTTAAAACTAGTAATAATTAATCAAAATTTACTATATTAAACAATATAGCTAATTGTTAATTGATACTATATTTAACAAATATATTAATATTATAATTTAAAATAAAAAAAAAGTTATTATTTACAATCAAAATAAAATTAAGCAATATAATTAATTTTAATAAAACAAAATTAACAAAAACATTAAAAAAACTAAAAAAGCATAAGCTTTATTTTATATAAAAAAAAGACCAACTTTAATTTAAAAATAATATTTTAAAAAATTTAATTGTATTATTTTTTTATTGTTTTAGTTTTTTAATTATTTGAAGTAAAAAAAAATTGATAATAAAAAATAATAACTTAGTTAACAGTTTATAATTAATAATTTTGAAAGTTTTTTGTAATTGTAGTAATTATACTAATATTTTTTTTGTTATATTGCTTTAAAAAACTTAAAAAATACTTTTAACCAAAACAAAAAAATTGTTCAAATTTTATATTATTTAAAAAAAACATTTTTATAAAGTATATTTAATTGTTTTTATAGTTTAAAACTATAAAAAATAAAAGTCATCTTTTTTATTTTTTGTTTTAATTATAATTATAAAAATACAAAAAAAAGAGTTTTTTATTTTAATGTTATTATTAGTATTATTATAATTATTAGAATTAACAAGTACTAAAAAAAAATTGTATTAAAAAAAATTATATATTATTATTAATAATAAATTGTTTAATAATGTTAATATTTATAAATTAAATTTAAAATATTATATATAATATGAAAATTGTTTTAATTCATATTTTTAAAACAATATAATAAAGAATTTTTATTTTATTTAAGTTATTAATATTGGTATAAAATATTATAATTAATTATTTTTTGTTTTTTTTCTTTTAAAACAAGTTGTTATTAATATAGTATTTGGTTTAAGCTTAATAAAAATTAAGTTAATATAAACTAAACATTAATTATAAAAATATAATTATAAATTAAAAAATTGTAACAAAAACAATAATATAATTTAAAAAGCATTTTTTTATTTTAATTTTTGGGTTAATAAAATTAATATTATTAATATTAAAATATTAGTTTTTAAACATAATTATTACAAGTTTTTGCTTATTATTTAAAGTTTTTTTTGTATTTTTAAAAAAATATAAATATTAATAATTTAGAAATAATAAAAACAGAAAAACCTTTTTTTTACATTTAAAATTTTTTAAAAAGTAAAAATTTTTTGAAAAAAAGTTTCGTTTTTATTTTTTATAGTTTTTTCAAATTTTTTTTAAAATATAAACTCATTTGTTTAAGAATTAATGGCTGTTATTAGTAGTAATATTATTAAAAAAAAGTTTGTAAAAAGTATTGTATATGATTTTATCAAAAATAGTTTTACTTAAAAAAAAAACAATAAAAAAACATAAAGAATTCTATTTATTTTCAAATAGCAAAACAATTGTTTTTGGCATTATTAATTAATTTTAAGCATATAATAAAAAACCTTAAATAATTAACACTAGTTTTAATATTAATTATAAAAATAATGTTTCTTTAAACTTTAAAATAAATACTTTTAAAAAAATAAATATTATTAAATTATGTATTTGATTTATTTAATTAATTTTAATACAAATATAATTAATAAGTTTTTAAGTTTTTTGTTATTTACTTTAGATCTGAAGTTAAATATATTTAAAAAAACATAAAACTATTTTTGAAAATCTTAAATTTGATATTTAAATTAAATATTTGTTTTTTAGATATTTGTTGCTATTTTTTTAGAATTTGTTTTTGATTTGAATATAGATCTAAATAAGTTTTTAAAAACAACTAATAGTTTGCTTTTCTTAGATTTTTAAGTCTCTAAATAGTCTAAAGACCAAAATAATAAAGCTTGAAAGTTTTTTAATGTTGTTTTATCAAAATTAAATGTTTTTTTTGCCGAAAATAAATCTAATATTTTATTTTTCTGATAATTAATTTGATTTAAAAATTTTTTATTTACAATATAAAAGAAATAAACAATTTGCTAAGCAAAAAACTATTATTAAATAGTATAAAAAAATTAATATTTGGTTTTTATTATTATTAAAACAAAATCAAGAAGTTAAGTAAATTATAAATTATAAAAAAATTTGATAAAATCAGAATTTTTATTTATGATTTGGATTTTGATTATTTAAATTTTAGAATAACAGTTATATTGAGCAATATTATAGTTAAATATATACATAAAGTTTTTAAAATGCCAAACTGGTTTTTATTAATATGTTTATTATTTAATAATAAGCTTTTAATTTTAATTTTAAGTCTTTTTGCAAAAGGTTTTTTAAGTATAAATTAATTATATTAATGCTATAATTGTCAAAACAGTAAATATTAGTATTGATATAATTAAAATTTTACTTTTTAAGTTTTATTTATTTACTTAACCAATAGTTTGTTATATTTATTAGTTATTAATTAGCTATTTTATTTTTAAAAGTAGTTATTAATATAATTATTAACTTATGCTTGATTATTGACTTAATTATTAATTCGATTATTAACTTAATAATTGGCCAAATTATTATTTTTTTTACAAGTATATATATGAAACTTCTCAAAACTGTAAAAATTTATTCTTGATTTGTATAATTTTTAGTTTTTTGTAAAATATATTAAATAAATTTTTATTAAAAAATACAACTAATATCTAATATTGAATTATAAGAGTGTTAATATAAAACATAGAATTATACTAATGTATTATTTTTTGTTAACAATATGAACTATTCTTTTACCTTCAGATTCTTTTTTTATTTTTTGAAAAAAATAGCAACTAAGATATTTATGAAACTGATTTCACATATTAAATTCTTACTAATTTAATTTGCTTATTAAAAGTTAAATTACTCTTTTTTATTTTTATTACTATATAATATTGTTTTTCTTTGCTTATTATATTCGACTATAACAGTATATTTGTAGTTTTGAATGGTAATTTTAATAAAAATAGTATTAAACAAAGTATTAATTTAAGAAAATAATTGGAAACAAGTTTGTAAAATTTTTTGATAGACTGTTCTATGGCCAAAATTCTGATTTAAATTAATTTTTTAAAAAAAAAAAGCTGATTTATTATATATTTTTTAGTAAGTTTTTGGTTAATAAATTTTTAATTAACATTATTATTAGGCAAAAATATATAAAATAAATAAGTTTTTTGATCTTAATTACAAAATTAATTTTATATTAGTAGGTTTAAATGGTTTTTTAAATATATAATTAATACGTTTATAAAAAATTTTATTGTGGAAAGATTTCTGAAGAAATCAATAAAAATCAATAAAAATGCAAAACAATAAATGCAAAAAATTATAAAAAAAATAATTAAAAAAAAATATAAATATAATTCATGCTTTTATATGTAAAGTTATATACATATTAACTAATAAAATATTCTCTAAAACTTGATTTTATAAGTTTAAGATTGCTGTTTTTTAAGTTTTTTAAATTAGAATATTTAGTATTTAAATATATTTAAAAAATTAAAATTAAAATTTAGGAACAAATTAAAAAACTTTTGCTTGTATAATTATTTTTTAATAAGTAAAAAACTTTAAAGATTTAGAAAATAATAAATGTAAGTTAATTTTATTTAATATAAAAAAAATTTATTAAGTTTTCAAGCTCTATAAATTTCAGATAACTGAAAATTTAAAATAAACTTTGTTATTATTAAGTATATAAAAATTTTGGTTTGTAATAAAAATTACATAATTAAAAGTATTTTAAAAGTGGTTTTAAATTATTTAATTGTAAAAATAAACTTATTTTAAAGATAAATTAAATTATAAAAAAATAAATTAATAAAAAAAATAAACATAATAAATAAATAAATATAATCAAGAATCTACCAGATAAAAAAACTGTTGATTTGTTTAATATTTCAAATAAATTATAAAAACATTATAAAATTTTATTTTGGATTTATTATTAAATTTGCAAAATATATATTTGCTAAGTAAATTAGTTTTTAAGTTATAAAACGAAACTTAAATATTAATAATTCTTAAATTTTATAATTATTAAAATATTTTAATAAATACTTGGCTTATTGCTTTGATTAAAACTTTTAAGATACTTTCTAAGATTTTTTTAATCAGATTCTCTTATTTAAAGCAAATCTAATGTTTTTTATGAAGATAATTTTTTGGTTTTAAAAAAAATTTCAATAATTTTTTATTTTTATAATAGATTTATTAATTAAAAATGTTTTAAAAAATTAAAAGTTGTAATTAATATTATAGAACATATACAAAATATATATTTATGTAAAATAGCATTACTTAAAAAGTAGTTTAATCAAAATTAAAATATGTAAAAAATTTATCAAATTTTTTGGCCATATTTATAATAACAAAATTAATAATAAATTTTGATTTAATAAATAATCACAAAGTACATAATAATTTAAATTAAAAAAAGATATTTTCTTTATTTTTTTAAAAAATTTTATATTATTTTCTCTTATATAAAGTCAAAAAACATAAAAGATTAAATAATTACAGAATTAATATTAAGTTTGCTGCCAAAACTAAAAAAAACAAAGTCAAAACTAAATTAATTTTTTATTGATAATAATGATTTTTATTGGAAATATTCAGATTATTATTTAGTATATTTTGAATATTACTAACAAACTTTTAAGAAAAATAATATTTTAATTAATAATAACAAAACTATAGCTATTATTATTATTTAAAAAGTTAAAAAAATCTTTTTAAGTATTAATAATTTGTCTATTTTTGTTGCAAAAAAAGAAAAATCACACAAATATTTTGGAATTTTTTTGTTAATAAAAATTTATTTAATTTTAATTTTTAAAAAAAACATATTAAAATATTTGACTTTTTGCCAAAATAATATTGAATTTCTAAATATTTTGGCAAATTTTTAAATGTTATATAGTTGGTATATTATATAATTTAATTATTATATTAGTTATATTTGTATATTATACAAATTAAATAATTAATTAAATAGTAATATTTAATAATATAACTAAATAATAAGTAATAAAAATAAAGTAATATTATATAAAAACAATTTCTATTAATAATTTAATTTTTACTTAATAACATAATTATTTTCTTAAACTAAACTTTATTAAAGTTTAAATATTATCTATTATTTTCGAATAATAATTCAGAATAATTGAAGTAATTTAATCTAAAAATTATTAAAATTTTAGTTCAATAAGCTTTTTAATATATTAAATTTTTAAAAATTCTTATATTCTGTTTTATAAAACATTTTTGCAAATATTAAATAAGTTGTAAAATATAAAAGTTGTTTTAATTTTGTTATAAGTATTTATTAATTCAATTATTGTTTTAAATTTATTGTGTATTTGTTTTTATGTAATTTTTAAGATAAAATTTGTTGTTTTAAATTTAATTTTTATTTTATTAAGCATTTTTCTAATTATAAAAATAATTATTATAAAAATATTAAAAGGAAAATAATTGATTTTTTTAAAAAAA
Source organism: Geosiphon pyriformis (assembly GCA_016748015.1). NCBI lineage: Eukaryota > Fungi > Glomeromycota > Glomeromycetes > Archaeosporales > Geosiphonaceae > Geosiphon > Geosiphon pyriformis. The sequence continues at coordinate 183,204 of JAAOMT010000534.1, read as the reverse complement.
CAATTATTTTTAATATATATAAGTTATATATATTTTTATTTAATTATTTAATTATTTTTGTTAAATATTTGGTTAAACTTTTAAGAAAAAAAATTAATTTATTATAAAACAATTTAAGTGTTGAAATTTGGGTATTGTTTAATAATAATTACTGGTTTTCAGTTTCAGAAAATATCTTTAAAATTAATTAAAAAAAATTATGTACTAATTTATAAAATTAAAGATAGTATTTAAATTTATTGTTATATAATTTTTTTAAAATTTTATTATCAAGTTTTAACTTGTATAATCTATAAAATATTTTAAAAATTTTAAGTAAATTTTTACTGAAAAATTAATTCATAATGTTAAATAATATGTGTTTTATTATAATAATAATAATAATAATAATAAAAAAACAGAGTAAAATCTAAGATAACCAATATAATAATCAATTATGTAATATAAAATCTATAATAAACTGGATAAAATTTGCAATAAAATAAAAATCTATAAAACCCAGATAAAATTTGTAATAAATAAATATTTTTTAAGAGTAACAGCATCTTTTAAGAACAAACTTAATTAAAAATACTGTAAAGTTAACCAAACTAAGTGGCACAACTTTGAATGAAAAATTCAAATAAATAATACTGTTATTACTAAAATAAATAAGCTTAAAAATAAAGATTCTTTTTATTACATATAATAATTAATTTTTATTGCAAAAAACTTAAATTTTTTTATAAATAACAAAATTTATTGTTTAATCACTTTTGAAAAAAAGATATAAACTTTCAATTTTTATTGTTCTTGCTTTATAAATTTTTTGCAATTTATTGTAATATTTTTTAAACAAATATTGGCAATATAATAAATGCTATTACAAAAAAAACTCTTATGAAACAATATCTTTATTAAAAATTAATAAATAAATACAATAAATAATAAACTTAATTCAAATTTATCTTTGTTTTTAATTTGATTTCCTTTAAAAAAATTGACTTTTTTCAGTAAATCTTTGTTCTAAAAAGATGTCTTTTTATTAATAGTGCTGATTTCTGTAATATTAATGGCAAAAATTAGAGACAGTTGCTAGTTAATTTGTTTTTTTGATACAGTATTATCTGTATATTAGTAAAAATACTATTATAAGTATATTTGGTAAATGATATTATAACATCTGGCACTCGTGATTTAGTAATAGAAAGTTAATAATAAAATAAAGTACAGATTTAAAGGTCTTGTAGTTGTATTCGGTTTTCTAATAAATTAGTCTATCAATTTCTGAAGATTAGTTGTTATTTTTATTTTATCTGTTAAATTCTTTTATTATAAGACACAAAAATGTTATATTCGTAGTTATGTTATTGTAGTATTATTCCACATTAGTTGATTACAATTGCTAAAGTTCAGCAGTGTCTTTTCATCTTTCTGGTAAGCTAACAGAATAAAATTAATATTCAACACTTAGAAAAAGCTTCCAAAACAGTCAATTTTCAATGTTGCTGTTCTACAAGAGAAAGAAAGAATAAAAAAGAATAAAAAAAAAGAATAAAAGAAAATGAAATAGAAAAAAAATTAGTATTCCATTAATTGCTATAATTAAGAGCAATTGGTCTAAGTTATTAAAGTTTTACAAGTATTTATGCTAATTGCATCTGACCTAAAATAGAAATAAATGATTTTAATAGGAAATTAAATATCAAGTACAAGTTTTTAGAATCATGAGATTTTGAAAAGTTTAATTATATCTCTTATTGAGGTGATAAGAGATAAAAAGATTTAAGAAGAAAAGTGAGTCTAAAAATGTTATTAAAAACTTAAATGAATTTAATTCTGTTTTTTTCTGTCTGTTATTTCTACTTGTTTAAATTCTTGATTAGTTTTTCTACTCAGATAACAATACCTAAGAAAAGATTAAAATACAAGTAAAAATATAAATATTTTACTCAAGCTTTTTAGTCTTTAATGATAGTATTTTTTAGCCATATAAGTATTTGTGAAAACAGTTTTTGGAGTTTTTTTATCTGTTAATTTGAATTCTAATCTACACGAAATAATTATTTCCTAATAATACTAGAACTTGTGGTTTTCTACAAATTAAATTATGTGTATTAATATAAATATATTGAATAAACATAATAATAGACTGTTTTTTACATAATATAGCCAATAAAATACAATTTATTACAGATTTTACCAGATATAATTACAAAATTTATAGATTTTTATCTTATTACAAATTTTATTCAATCTATTATAGATTTTACATAATTTTTACAGGTTTTATATTACATAACTAATTATCACAGATTTTATTTGTTATATGATAAAATAAAAATATTTTATTTTGTTTAAAATTGATTGATAAAACATTCTACAAATTTATTTGTTTAGAGATAATATAACAAAAATAATAGTCTTTTAATATTGTAATATATGTAAATTTATGTATTTAATTATTTACAAACTGTGTTTTTGATTATATAAAAATTTAATTAAATATTTGTAATTACAATAATATTTTTATAGATAAAATTTGTTATAAATTTTGCATTTGCTTTTTAGATGGTTTTTGCTTTTGATTATTTTGTAAAATAATTTATTAGTATTATAATGTATTAGTTTTTTTAATTAGAATAAATATTAATCTTATTAAATTAATTTTAACTTTATTAAATAGTTGTTCAACTTTAATTGAATTAAAAAGTTTTGTAAAACAAGTTATTCTTCTTTTTTAACAATTATTACAAAAGTTAAAATAGTTTTTTGTATATAAAGCCAAAAATAATATTTTAATATTTTTGAAATAATACTATTTTTTAAAGATATTTTAATAAAAAATCTAAGTAAATATTGTATAAAACTGTTTTTTTGTGTTTTAAAATTAATTTGAATAAATTGTTTAGATTTTTGTAATTTTAATAATATATAACATTGTTTTGTAAAAAATATTGGTTTGCTTAATATTTTAAAACATTTTTTCTTTGGAAACCAAGTTTTTAATAATGTAAATATCTTTAAATAATTTTTAATATAATTATAGTGTTTTGAATTTATTTTTGTTATTAAAAGTTTATTAAAATAGTGATTTAGTTGGTGTTAATTTTGTTTTATTTTTAAAAGACTAATAATGTTTTTGTGTAATTTTTTTGATTTGTAATAAACAATATATTTGTAGTTAGTTACAAGTTTTATCTAACAGAATTATTTGGTATTAAGCTCTGCTGTTTTATGTAGTTATTTGAGTTTAATATTATTAATAATAATATTAAAAATATTTAAAAGTTCAGATTATTGTTGCTGTTTTTAATTTTGTCGAAAAATACTTGGTTTTAATAAACTTAAAAGTTTTGCTAACATATATAATTATTTTTTTATTGTTATTATTATTTAGTTGAAATAAAATACTATATTAAAAGCATTAATAATTAGTTAAAATTTTTTGGTAAAATTTAAATAAGCAATAATTATAGCTGTAATCAATTATATTTTGAAGATATTAAAAACTGTTTATTATTTAGATGTCTATTAATATTTTACAGTTTTATTGAGTAGATAGTTAAAAAGGTTGATAATTTTTAAGAATTCTTTGATTAATTTTTTATAATAAAAGATTAATCTTAAAAATTCTTGTAATTCAGTTGTATTGTAAAAAATTTTGAATTATTGTATTTTAATAATCTTTTTTGGCTAATAATATGGCCAAAAAAACCAATATTCTTTTTAAGTAATATTTTTTAATATTTAAATTTAATTCTGCTTTACATAATTATTAGAAAAACTTTTTATAAGTAAATTAAGTAAACTTTAAAAATTAAAAAATAAATATTAAAATTATTTAAGTAGAAACTACTAATTTTTATAAAAGTTTAATCAAAACAATGTTTAATAATTTTTAAAATAATGTTAATATATTATATAATCTAAAAAACATAATATTAAATTTATAATATTTTTTTAAATTGTATATGCTTTTTTTTAATGATTTTTGAAATCTATAATAACTTGTTAATATCTATTTTTCAAATCTAAAATTGAAAAATATTTTAATTTTTTGAATGTTTAAAAGTTTGCTTTCAGATTTTAGTATTAAAAATTAACAATATTTTTAAGAAAGAATAATAAAATTTAAATACTTTTTTGTTTATTTTTATTATTGGCTTGATTTGCTTTTTGGATTTTTTTAAGTTATATAAATATGTTAACATTTTTTTCTTTAAGTTTTATAATATAAAGTAAAGTTATATTAAAATTAATTTTTAATAATAGTAAAGTTATATATTTAAATATAAATAGAGTTAAATTTTTTTTAATATTTTTATATATAACTTTTTTTATTTTTGGTTTTTTTAATAATTTAAAAAATATTTTATTGAACCAACTTAATTTTGGTGTTTGATTAAATTTTTTTCTTTAAGATTTTTGAATTTTATTCCAAGTTTAGACTAAAAAAAAAAATTTTAAATAATAAAAAATTTTTTAAATATTAATATTAATAATATTAATTAAGTAATTTTGGCTTTAATATTTCTAATTTTTTGTTTTTTTTGTGTTTATTAGTTTTTTATTACTAGTTTAAAATATTTATTTTATGTATATTTTTTACTTAATTATGAATATTTATTATAATATTGACTAATATTTTTATGTATTATAAATTTGTATAAATTTGTATTTTATAAAAAAATTAAATTTGGCTTTTTTTTTTTTTTTTTTTTTTTTTATTACAAGTTTTACAAGTGAAGCCCAATTGCTATCTAGTACATAGAACCAAACTAATTGGAACCAACTAAACGCAATTCATGTACAGACAACATGTGGTCAGCTATTTAGATCAGACAAGGCAACACTACACACCTATGGTAACAAAAGTATCACCATCCAAACCAGAGAAAAAATGACACAGTTTGCACCTATCAAACCTAATAGCAAAAGATTTTATAACACCAAGCATGTGGACAATACTAGCTGACAATGTAGAAACTACACTGCTAAACAAGCCAGAAACCACACCATTATCTTCAACCAAGCCAGTCTTTTCTATCTTCACTTTATGCTTGGTCCTAACAGTCTATATCTGAGTGTGCTGCAACTCTACCACAAACCTGATATATTCTACTAAGGTCTGAATAGCTTTCTCTTTTCTCTCAAAAATTGAAACAGCTTCAGCATACCAATTTCTTATTACAAAACTCTTGCACACTAATGTATAAAGATCTACATTCAAAGAACATGATGAGAGCAAGAGCAGAATAGCAGATGGAAATGAACTCAAAAGACCAGACATCGACATCCATTTCTCAGCAGCTTCAACCAAAATGTTCCCACGGAGACCAGAGTCACCAAAACAAGCAAAAACATAATCAGAAAACTCCATTTCACTACACAGCAAACACAAAACACCAGGATAACTTTTGTTATACAATCTTTTTCTAACTGCAACTGGCAGTCACTTATATACAGTCTTCATCAAATATGTGCGTAAATTGGCTGACTTCCTACTGGTGAATTCAGAAAGCATGTGTAAATCAAAATGCCAAACTGTCACAGTAGCATCCCAATCTATTTCTTTAATCATAACATCCAGAACAATACTAAAACCAAGACCAGCCTCCCAATAAACACAGCATATTAACTGGTGTAAGTTCTAAGCAAAATGATGAACATTATCAGAAATAACAGTCTTCTCAGCAACTAGAAACCTCTTCTGGATTTTAACTGGCAAAGAAAGAGATAAGGAAGTAGTCTCATTAGCCAGTGCATTAGTCTTTATGTTGCCCAACACATCTGAATGTTCTTTAACCTTCACCTACTTAATTGAAATATTTTTGTCCCTAAGGAGATTGACAATTTGCAATCTTTTGATCCAACATTGATTATGGAAGTCAGGTGCAGTCAAAAAAGCCTCGGAAATACAGGCATTAATCGCAGATTGACTATCTGAGTACAAAATCACTGAGCAAGAAGATGAAACACACTCCAAAGCCAACACCACAGCTTGTAGTTCAGTTAAAGTAGAGGACAAAAGTCCAGAGACCTTAACTCCAATGTCTGTATTTACAGCCAAAAAGTATGCAGCCGCTCTACCTGCCACCTTAACAGAACTAGCACATCTTAAGGACCCATTTGTATAAACCTCAATACAATCAGACCACATCTCCAGCAAACTATCACAAACCTCAGAGAACTTATCAGAATTCAAGACACTTAGCATATCTTCCTTAGTAGCAGAAACAGCTCCAACCCCCAAAGAAACAGAATTGTTCATAAAATTAGACATCAAAGAAAACCAGTAAGGCACAGGGCCCCTCGGGTTTAATCACTTTCAATGCCGAAATGTTTTCCAGTCCATCACCTTTCCTTTCTTGTTAAAAATTCTGTTACCAAAAGCAACACCAAAACACTTTAATGAAAAAATGGATTTGTAATACAAAAACTGATCCAGAATGCCAAACATTGGAAAATTGCCAGACCCACAAAAAGCACAAGGTAAATTGTTTGCCAAAGATAATTCATTTCTCAAAAAAATTTTCACCACCCCTGCCAAAAAATTGTTTACAGGACTAACACACAACCTAACAGAAAATTGCAAAGAATCCAAAGGAGACTATTCCAGAACTTACAAATCTAAAAATCTATGGTTAAATAAATATCCAAAAATGCCATGGCCATTAGAAAATAAAATCAATAATGCCAGCTTTCCTTCAGATTGCACTTGTTCAAAGGGCTTTAAACCATATAAAGAAAGATGGTATAAGACTTCACTGGGAAAGTCACATGGCAAACCAGCTTTAGCCCTAAGACCTTTTTTAATCATGATATCCTACTTACAACATACCTCAAAAGCAACAAAACTGAATTGTGCACAATAGCTAACAATGGGCTGCAAAACTGCTGAAACCAAATAACAGAATTGTTTGTTCATAATAGCCTTTTTTAACACTATATTAGAAAAAAATCTGACATCCTTATGAGCTTGAGCCAAACTGGGCTTAGAAAAACTCTTAGTTAACAGAAAGATACCCAAGTATTGGTGTGACTCACCCTTTTTAGCAATCAAAATTGGCAATCCATTGATTAATAGTAAGGCATTTTTAATTCCTTGATTGATAAAAATTGCTACCGTCTTATCATTATTAATTAAAATGTTATTAATCACAAAAAATTCACTTGCAATGTTCAAAATATATTGCATAGATGTCTGACTACTCTCGACCCAAATTGTATCATCAACAAAAGTGCTTGCAGCCAAAAAAAAGGTTTTCTCTCCACTTGTCTCAATTCTGCTAGACTTTGCCACAAACTTAGAATTAATTCTATATCCACATAAGTGTTCATGTCTTTTCACTTTACACAAAAGTGGATCATAAAATATTCTCTAAAATAGTGGAGAAAAAACCTCCCCTTGATCCAACCCATCATGTACTCTATAACCATCTGAAAGCCCAAAGTCTGTCATCACTCTGTTGACCCAGTTCCCATGAATGTTGCCAAAAAATTTTACGAAATGTTTACACATTTTGATGTGATGCAAGCTCACTCACAAATGATGCCAGTTTATTAAATCATAAGCTTTGCGCATATCCTGTAGCACTAACTAAAGCTCTCTGTTTTTCTTCAGAGCATCCTCAACAACTAAGCCAATAGCAAGAATAGGAGATTAGATTGAAGTACTTTTCAACACCAAAAAATTGTCATCATAAAGAACATTAAACTTGCTACAAGCCAAAGAAATTTGATCAGACAGAATCTTAGATAGTATTTTACATGCTGTTTTAACCAATGCAATAGGTTTGGTATTTGTCAGAACACCATTTTATTCATAAAGTTTCGGAATTATTGAAATTTATGCTTCTTTCCACAGATTAGAAACTGCACCCATACTCAAACACAAATTCAACAATTTCAAAAGACAGGCTAAAATCTCCCCACCACAATGCTTCCAAAGTTCATTAGGTATTCCAGATAACCTGGCTGCTTTATTGTTTGGCAGCTCATCAACAACCAGAGACAATTCCTCCATACCAATTCCAACCATTACATCAAAGAAAGCATTATTATCCACATAATTCAGAGACCTATATTGTTGAGCCCAGAGGTCAGATATCTTTGGAAGAACCAATCACTTTTTTGTTCACCCTTCTATAATTTTATCAACCTTGAGTTTTATCTCATTAGGCTTAATCACCAGCTCATCATCCACTACCAAGTGATCCAAAACCACCTTGTAAAAAAGATGCTCCAGAATGCTCTTTATTATTTTTTTTTTGTTAGAACAAAAGTTTTCCATTCGATAGTCAATTGCCTTCTTTATAGCAGAATTCTCAGCAATCTTAGATTCATAATACTTGGACTTATAATACCCTTTTTTTATCATTGACAAATGTTTAATTAACTCCATCGAGCTCACACTGTTCAAAACTATACTGTCAATTTTGGAAGCTTCGATTACATTAATAGCCAACCATACCTTAATAAAATGGTCAAAATTCAGGAGATCACCAAAGTTTCAACATTTCACAACCTTTGCAACAAGCATCTCTAATTTAAAGAATTTGGAAGATTGTTTATTTCTCAAACAGTCATATTTACTATACCAGATTTTAGAAAAAACTGTGTTGGCAGTCTGTACTATGGCCTCCTTCAACATTTTCTACATTGTATTTAAGTCACCATTAACCCTTGTCTTCTTAAACACATCTGACCTAGCCAACAACTTGGCAGAAAAGCAGTCTCTAAATTTTAACCATTTAATATTATTTGCATCCTTCAATTTGAACTTCTACTGGTCTCGGTTGGTCTGTCTGCACATGCTAATAAGAAGTGTATCCAGCAGCCCACCCAAACCAATTGAAATGGAAACTGACTTATGATTTGTATCAAAAAACTCAGACACATCATCGACAAAATGTGATGCTAAAGTGGATGCCAAATTTTCACTCACTAAAATAAAATCAATTACTTTTTTAACACCTCTAGAATTGCTCTAAGTGAAAGCCTTGGCCAATAAGTGTTCATCAAAAGTATTAACCAGGCCCAAACCCAAACAGAACTTGAAACTTGCATTTTTGCTAGACCTATTTTCATTGAAGTCACCACCCAAAACCACAAAAAAGCTGGAATTGACCATTTTGGAAACCATAGAATTAATATCAGCAGCTTGACTAAATCGTGTGCTGATGGATACACCAGCATACAAATTCAAGATTATAACTAAAAGCTTGTTTTTGAACAAAAGGCACACAGAAATCAAACAACCAGGAATCTCATCCAATTTCGAAACATGCTGAGCCAAAGAATTGTTCATAATTATGGCAACCCCAGCACCACAAAATCTAACATTCAAACCAGAAGTAAAAACCCAAAGTTCATCAAATTTACTTATAATCCAAGGCCTAATGTCAGATCTCAATTTTGTCTCAGTAACAATTGAAATTATATTCCCTGAATCTTTATGCCAACGAATAATGTCTTTCTGTTTAGCCAAATTTGTCATGTCTTTAACATTACATATAGCCACTTTTCAAGTGAGCTTACTCATTGATGCAAAGGCTGCATCAAAGAACCCTGATTTATGTACAACAGATCTAACTTCCCCAATATTAAGCCAATAGAAACTTCAAGAGCTATCATCTTAGATTCCAAACCACCAACTTTAGAGATAAGAACTTTTGAACTGCTCAGACCTAAATCTGCCACCCTGTCTTTTAATACTGAAAAAAAAAAAGGAAGAGATGACTGTGGGACATCTAAAACCATATCAGTATCCATCAATGCCAATGTAGAGACAAGAGTTGCTGTAGATACAACTTGTATAATAGGCACCAGAGGCACCAGCTCCACACCATTTAATCTATGCACAATATCTGATATTTGATTAGCCAGTAATTCTAAGGAACATTCCAAAGAAGCTAGATGATCATTGATTGAAGAGTCATTTTGAATAACTGACATGTTTCCCTTAATATCTGAAAAACCAGAAGAAGGAGAATCAAACCTAAAACCAGAGTTGAAATAGGGATTACCAGGAGGAAAAGCAAGTGAGACCACTTGCACCCAAAATTTGCCACTAAAGACAGCAGATCTAGAAATAAGAACACACTTTTTAGTGTACAATTTAGCTAGCTAAAGACGACAGTCTTCTGAAGGAACTCTTTTAACAATTTTTGAAGAATCAGCAATAAGCAGAGTTGGTGCATTGTACTTCAGAGCAGAATGGCCAAGGTGATTACATTTTTTACAGCAAACCAAGTCCAATCTAGCCCAAGACAATTTAATGCCACCAAATATTGGCTCAGTGCGATAAGCAAATTCCATAACATCCTCAGACTCAAAGCCAATCACAGCACAGTGAATCTTATTGCCAGAATCCAACAAACAATTTATAATACAAGTTTTCCTACCAACTCTTTTCAAAAAAATGCCCAAATTATGAGCAATTGTTTTCACAGGCAAAGTAAACAACAAAGCCCTGAACTGGTCTCTTAACACCCATGTTTTACGATCTCCCACAGCCATAGCCACTTGCACTGAATCTTTCCCAATCAAAAAAAACCATTTAATAGCTAATTGTTCAATCTGATCTAGTTCAGCAAATTCAACCACAGCTTTTTGCCACAATTCAATAAGTTGAATTTTGATCAACTTAATTTCACCAAACTCAACTAATGCAGTAACAATCATTTTTTTTGGTGTATCCATGGGAATCTCTTTGATGACCACAGTCTGATTTGAACAAATTCTTTGTTTCTTGAGATTGGTGTTCACAATGATCTCTTTTTTCCTGGCCAATGATATAGCCATAACCATGCTTTTTTCGGAAGTAAAAGTAGATCAGATAATTTCTTCAAATTTTGAAGGGGTAGTGGCCCTCCCCCCAAAACTATTGATTGATAAAAAAATCTTTCTAATTAACTGGGTTTTTGTCATTGCTGATTTCCCTTCCACAGCACTAAGATTGATATCAAAAGCAAAGGATTTTTTGGCAGACACCTCAACCTGAGTCTTAATAATTTTTGGGTCAATCCATTTTTTTTTCAGAAAAATTGAAAGGTAAGGAAAAAAAGAGACATCTTCATCATTATCCATGACAAAATTAGGAAATCTAAGAGGTGAACTGAAAATGGCACCAGTATTAACATGCTTGGCTTTAGGAGTATTGGCAGCTAAATCTATAAGAAATTCAATATTAATGCCAGTCATATTAGTATTTTTTTTGTCACCAGACACACTATCTACATTAAAAAACACATTGTCACCAAGCTCAGACTTGTTCAAAGAGATATTCTTTTTGTCATTTGAGTGTTTGACATTCCCAAGCATAACTTTCTTTTTTTGTAAGAAAGAGCCATCAGCAAGACTATGAAAAGCACCCTTTGGTGCCCTTTTTTTAGACATGTTGCTACTAAAAGCAGTTTTCAGGTTTATGAAAAATGAGTTATTATTAAAAAAAAAAATTGTGAAATATTAACAAGAAAAAAATAAAAACTTCTTTTTCAGAAAAGTGCTTTTTGAGGATTTGTAGATGTAAGAAAGAAAGAAGTTTTTTTTTTGGTTTTACTTTTTTTCTAAATAAAAATATATATAAGTAGTAATATAATAAACCAAAGTGAATTTCTGTTATTCTGTAATTTTTAATTAATCTAAATTTTTTTAAATATTATTAATATAAAGCTTGAATAAATAAAATTATTTTAAGTTTTGTTATTTACTTTTTATTTATTTTTTTAGCAATTAAATATTGTTAATTATTATTTTAGTTTTTATTTTTTAAATATTGTTAATTATTATTTTAGTTTTTATCTTTTTAAACTTTGTAAAAATTATTAAATATTATAAAATAAATTTTTTAATGTATATTAAAACTTTAAATTCTGGTTTAATTATTATTAGTTTTTTATAAATTTTTTAAATTAATTATTATAATAGTAATATTAGTTAAAATACAAAATTTTTATTAAAATTATTTAATAAGTTTTATTTTTATTTGTTATTATATTATGTGTAATGTACTTTTTTTTAAAAACTAATTCTTATTTATTATTAATAAAGTTTTTTCTAAAATTAATTTTATAATTACTTAAAATGTTTTACTAATTTAAAAAAACAGAATATTAAAAATATTTTTAAATGCTTTCTAAAATATATAGATTTGTAAATTTTTTATTAATTAATAATAACATAAATTATTTTAAAATATTTAAAACAAAAAAAAGTATTGTTATTATTGTTTGTTTTTGAATAAAAGCCAACTTAATATAAGGTTTTATAAAAAATAATAATCAAGTTCTATTAAAAACACAAAAATAAAAAAATTATTTAAAAAGTATATAAAAAAAACATAATTGAATAGTTTATTAATTAAAATACTATTATAAAAAAAAATTTTTTTGCAATATAACAACTTTTATTTATTTAATATTATAATAAAAATTAAGTCAAATAATAAATTAATTATTTTTGTTTAAAAAATATATAATATAAAATATTAATAATAAATATTAAAAACATACTTGAAATGTTAAAAAAAATTTTTTCTTTCTTATATCCACAAATCCTCAAAGAATGCTTTTCTAAAGAAAAAGTTTTTTTTTTAAGTTTATTATTAATCTTTCTCACAATTTTTCTTTCTAATAACCCTTTTTTCATGCACTTGGAGGCTGTTTCTAATGGTGACATGTCTAAAAAAAAAGCTTCAAAGAATGCTTTTTATGGTCCTGCAGGTGGTTTCTTTTTACAGAAAAAAAAAGTTGTGTTTAAGAATATTAAACACTCGGGTAATGAAAAAAATATCTTTTTGAATAAGTCTGAGCCTGATGACAACGTTTTCTCTGATATGGATAGTTTGTTTGGTGATAAAGAAAATGCTAATATAACTGGCATTAATGTTGGGTCTCTTCTGGATTTGGCTGCCAACACTTCTAAAGCAAAGTGTATTAATACTGGTGCTGTTTTTAGTTCTTTTCTTGGATCTCCTAATTTTGTTATAGATAATGATGAAGAAGTCTCTCTTCCTCTTCATCTCCCAATCTCCTTAGATAAAAAATGGATTGACTTTAAAATTATTAAGACTTAGATAGAAGTTGCTGTTAAAAAGTCCTTTGCTTTAAACATCAATATTTCAGCTATGGAAGGCAAATCAACAATAGCAAAGACTCAGGTGATTAGAAAATTATTTTTAATAATCAATGGTTTTGAGGAGGCCACTACTCCCTCAAAATTTGAAGAGATTATCCAATTAATATTTACTTCAAAAATAAGCATAGAAAAGGCCACTTTATTGGCCAGAAAAAATGGGATCATTGTCAATATTGATCTTAAAAAACAGAAAGTCTATTCAAATCAGGCTGTAGTTATAAAAAAAATTTTCATAGATATGCCAAAAGAAATGATTATTACAGCTTTCTCTGAATTTGGCCAAGTGGTGTTGATTTAATTGCAGCTCATCGGGCTGTGACAAAAAGCTGTAATAGAATTTGCTGAATCAAGCCAGGCTGATCAATTGATGGCTAGATAGTCATTCCTAATTGGGAAGAATTCTGTATATGTAGCTAAAGCTATAGGGGATCATGAAATTTGGGCTTCTAGGGATTGATTTAGAGTACTTTTGTTTACCCTGCCTATAGGAACAACAATTTATGATTTAGAGACTTTGTTGGAAAAAGCTGGTGGAAAAACATGTGTTATTAATTGCTTTCTTATTACTGGCAACTGGTTTCACTTCACTGTGATTGGTTTTAATTCAGATGAGGATCTGGAATTTGCATTTTACATAAAGCCAATTTTTGGTGGTGTTAGACTTTCATGAATTAAGATAGATTTGGTTTGTTGTGAAAGGTATGGCCATTTTGGGCATTCTGTTTTTGAGTGTGATTCCTCAAATGTGTTAGTTTCATCCTTCCAAAGATCTTATAAAAGAGTTGTCTTGAAAGAAACTTGTCTTCAACTTGCTAGATTGTATGCTAAAAAGTGTGTTCTAATTTCCTGTTCTGCTGTTTTTGGTGACAAGTCTTAGGCTTAGGTAGTTTTACTCGAGTCAGCTTTAGGTGGCTCTTCTCTTGGTTTTGGTTCCAGTTCTGGTTTTGGTTCCCTCTCTACTGGCATCTCTGGTTTAGGTGGTAATCCCCTTCTTGTCTTGGCTAATAATTCAGCTTTGAATGGTTGGTTGGCCTCTTTGGAATACTTCCTGGAGCTCTTAGTGGATCAGATTTCTGGCATTGTGTGAAAATTAAGTGACATAGAATTGGTGCCCTTGGCTCTTCCTTTTTATCCTAGTATCTTAGCTGTTTCAATGACTGTCAGTTTAGATTTGGGCCAAGACATGGTTTTGGATAGTTCTGAATTAGTCTCTTCATCTCTCTCTCATGTTGTTTCTAATGTCTCAGCTTTGGGTTCTAGTAGTTCAAAAGTTTTGACAACCAAAATAGGCAGTTTAGAGTCAAAATTTGTGGCTCTTGAGACCTCTGTAAATTTGGTTCTAGTGAAATTAGATCAGTTGTGTGTTGGCTTAAGTTCTCTAATGTTTTCTTTCCCAATAAATGATCTGGTTTAGAAAATTGCTATATGTAATGTTTGCAGCATTAATGTTCTAGCTAAACAAGATGACATTATATATTGGCATGTGGATTTGGGTAACATGATTTCAATTATTACAGAGACAAAGTTAAAGTCTAGCATTAAACCTTAGATTATAAACAAATTTGAGGAGGTGCAAATTTTTTCTTCTAGTTTAAACAAGAGTTTTCTTGGTGCCAGGATGGCCATTATTATGAACAATTCTTTGGTCCATCATGTTTCTAAAATTGAGAAAGTTTCTGGACAAATCATTTCTGTTAGAGATTTGTTCAAGAAGAAGTTATCTGTTATGATTTTAGAATTATATGCTGGTGTATCTGCTGAGACAAGATATGATCAAATGTCTAAAATTAATTTTTTTATTGCCAAAGCTGTTAATTTCAGCACTTTTGTGGTAGTGGGTGGAGATTTCAATGAAGATAGTACTAAAAGAAATGCAAGTTTCAAATTTTACATGAATCTGAGGTTGGTCAATTCTTTTCATGAACATTCATTAGCTAAGTTATGTACTTGAAGCAATTTTAGGGGTGTAGAGAAGGTCATTTTTGTTACTCACAATCTGGCATCTGCTGTTGCTGGCCATAAAATAAAGCTAGTTTCTGAATTTTTTGATACTGATTACAAAGCAATATTAATAGCAGTTAGTTTAAGTGGTTTTTTGGATGTATGTCTTAACAATATGCACAAACAGACAAACAAAGATAGATGGAAATTCTAAATCAAAAATGCTAGTAATAAGAGTTGGTCACATTTTAGAAGTTGTTCTTTGAACATATTTTTGAAGAGAATAGAAGATTTCAATAGTGTTAAGTGTCATGGGAATTTGGACTTAATATAGAAAATTCTGAAGAAAGTGGTGATGGTTTCTGGTGATGAGATGTTTTCTAGGTTGTGGTTTTCTGAATCAGATGTTATAGTGAATAAACAGTCATTAAAATTCATTAGGCTTGAATTGTTAGTGACAAAACTAGTGAGAAGCATAAGCTCTTATTAAGTTTTGAGAGCTGCTTGTCTTATTAATACATGGGCTGTCATTGATAAAAGGGAAGCTATCAAAGTTTGTGGCATAATTGAGAGTGGTATTTGTTTTGGTGTTGTCTTATATCATTTGTCATGTGTCAAAAAAAGTTATCACAAGTCCAAATACTATAAATCTAAGACTGCCAGAGATGATTTTATTAGGAAAGCTATTAATAAACACATAAAAAATTTTTGTACTGATAAAAGTAGAATGATTAGAAGTGTCTTGGATTGTCCTGTTCAAAAAGTGATACTTAATTATTTGGTGGTAGATGATGAGCTTGTTTTAGAATCTCAGATGATCAAATTAATGGTCGATAATATCATAAAAAGATGGACAAGGAAGCATTTGGTGCCTAGTTTCACTTCTGTTCACTGGCTTAACTAGTATGCTCCTCTTAATTATGTTAATAATGTGGTCTTTTCAGGCATTATATATAATATTGAATTTGATAAATTTTTGCAGGTAGTCAAGTTTCTGCTTGATAGAAAGACTGCTGGTCTTTCTGGTATTCCTAATAAGCTTTGGAAACATGATAACCAGCAGGTTTTCAGTGGTTTGCTGGATATTTTGAATAAGTGTTTAAGATCTGGTACAGTTCCTAAGCAATGAAAAAGAGCCTGGATTTCTATGATATCAAAGCCTTATGATTAAAAGGAAGCTTTCACTAATATGAGACCAATAACATTAGTTAAAACAGCTAAGAAGATTTAATCCAAAATTTTGTCTGATAGGATCTTCTTGGCTTGTAGTAAGTATGATGTGCTACATGGAGATAATTTTTTAGTTTTGAAGAGCACTTCCACTCAAATCCCAATTTTTGCTATAGATTTTGTTATTGAAAATACACTAGAGAAGAATTATAAACTGTGGCTTGTTCTTTAGAATATGCATAAAACTTATGATTTAGTTAGATGGTCTCATTTAAGGAACAGCTTGGTTAGAATTAAAATGTGTTCTCATTTCATCAAGTTTTTTAGGAGTATACATAATAACTATGTTAATCAGATGATGACAAATTTTGGACTTACTAATGAATATATTATTCATGATAACCTGGATCAAGATGAAGTATTCTCATTTTTGTTATGAAGAATTTTTTATGATTCTTTGCTGTATAAGATTAAGAGACATAAGAGTTTGTATAGATACCAGTTAGATTCAAAATTTTTTACACAAACTAGTAAACAGGATCACAAGAGTGGTTTGACATCATATTTGGCTGCAGAGACATTTGTGAATGATACTATTTAGGTTGAAAATAGCATGGCTGCTACTCAACATATCTTAGATATAGCTAGTAGATTTTTCCATCTCAATGACATTTCAATTAACACTAAAAAAATGGTGGCTATACCTATTAATTGCAGAGTTAAGGTTTCTTATTTAACAATTAGTGGTTTAGATATTTCAATTGCTAGGAGAGGCAAAGCTCATAGATACTTAGAAATTTTTTTATTTACTAATGGTCTTTCAAAGCCCAGCCTCACCAAAGCCCAGTCAGATGTGAAATTTTTTGTTAACTTGGTTCTGAGGAAAACAGTCTCTGATAAACAGTTTCTCTATTTAGTGTTTGCTGTTTTACAACCTATCATTGGATATAGATTGCAGTTTAATTATGCTTCTGTAAATATTTGTGAAATATGGGATAGACTCTTAAGGAAAGATCTGAAACTTAAGACCAATTTGTCCAGAGATTTTCTCAATGAAGCTATTTCACATTCTGAATTATATGGTTTCAAGACTTTTAAGCAGTTGCAAACCAAAAACTCTTTGGCTAATTTGGTGCTGTTTGCCAATTCAAAAGGCATTTTTGGCAGATTATTTAAACACAGAACAATAAATCTGCAGGCCGTTGTCATGTTGTCATTAGATTCTGTAAATTTTTTTTTAACTGGCATAATTAACACTCTGGTGTTGTTACTCATAAAATATAAGAAGTATACTAGCATATAAATTAGGCAATCAGAAGTAGTCATAGTAAATGTGAAATTCCAAGATTTCTCTAAAGAGGAATTGCAGAATTCCAGAAATTTAAGAATTCTTGTACAAAGAATCGCTGGATTCCAGAATTCTAGAATTCCTTTCAAAAGGAATTGCAGGATTTCAGGAATTTCAGAATTCATGGTGTGAAAAATTGAAGAATTAAGGAATCTTAATTATGTATATATAGCAATAATATTAGAAGTAGAAAAAACAGACCTCTCTATTTAGATTTAATCTAAGCAGTCTTTCCATTCACAAATACTAATAAATAATTATTCATTATCTCAATCCACTTTTTACTATCAACACTTTATGTTAATAGTAATTAATACTTAATTACACTAGAACAATAGCTCTTGATCATGCCTATTGACAGGATACTAACTTGCAAATTGCCTTAACTTATTTTTTTTATTTTCTTTTGTTTTTTTTTCCTTATTTCATTTCTGTGATTTTATTATTGTATATTAATTGATTGAAAGAGAATAATGCATGAAGTACTGACATTAAAGTGACTGGTAAAAGACTCAGGAATAAGGGTAGAATACTCAACTGAGGATAGCTTACCAGAAAGAATACCAGTCATTATGCTGAAAAAGAAATTGATGAAACTGCAGTTTCAGGAAGTTATGGATAACACAATTATTAAATCTTTGTCTATTATACAAAGAACTCTACACCAAAATCTTCAGATATTAACACCAGAAATACTAATCAAGCACCAAGTTATGGGTTTGTTATTTGACTTGAGACCCCAAATAAAGATCTGTAACATTTGGTGCTTCTTGTGAAATATAATTCTACAGAGAACCAGCACCAACAACCCCTTCCAAACAGTGACAGAATCCAAAAAAATAGGAACAAACCATTTAGGATTTGTAAAATCTTTATTCCAACATTATTACATCCATTTCGGATTAACAAATAATAGTTGGCCAACAGAATCAGCTTTTAATTGTTATGTCAATAAGAGAATTATATACCATTTAGAAGGCCAAGGAAATCCAGAATTTGTCTTTAACAACTTCTTTAGTGAATTGCTCCAAAGCATCACCCTTCTACAAAACTACCTATTTGCACCCCTAATTACAGAAATAAACAGAAAAATTCAAAAATACACCAAACAGAGATTTTCTATCACTTTTGTCAACAAAAAAAAAGAAAGGTTACAAACACCAGCAGGAATACCAAAGCAAATCCAACTACCTACTTGGAAAAAACAAAGATTTGATTCACCTGTTAATCCATTATATTACCACACATCTGAAAACACTATCAATATAATAAACACAGCTACAACAAGCATGACAATGCCACTAAACAGAATTTTATTCCAAAGTAAACAAAAAAAAGCAGAAATATTAAAAATATACAACAATTATTTCGAGAGATTTAAATCATGGTTTCCAATACCATTAGGAATTCAATCACCACTATTACAACCAGATTTTAGAGCTATTAGTTCTTGAGAAATAACCAATTTCGAAAAAGAGGAGAGTAGTAATCAGAAAACTAGCAAACAAAACCCAATCCTAGAAAATTCAGAAATTAAAACTCCAGTTAATTAAACTTTAAAAAATCAGAATGATCAAAACCCTGATGTAATTAATCAACAAAACTTATCTCCAATAATTGAGATCAATTTACCACTTATCCTACCAATTGCTGAACAGCAACAACAGCCACAACCACTACCCCAACAACAAATCCAGCAGCAATCACAACAACAACAACCAATGGCCTATATTCCAATTACCAAAATAAAAAAATTTACCAGCAAAGAGGATGATGCCCAAGTATGGCTTAATAATGTGGAAAAAGCTATCACAGCCAATGGATAGAATAATGACAGAGCTCTTCAAGCAATTTCCTATTTTTTACAGGATACTGCTGACTCGTGGTATCAAAATTTAGCCACTAAATCTCAAATGTTCTAGGAATTTAAAATTGCATTCTTGGGATATTTTAGTAATAATAACAGTATTAATTACCTAGCCAATGCTTTCATTACAATCAAACAGAGAAAAACTGAAGCAGTTACCACTTACTTGGAATGCTTCAACAAGAACTTGTGCCAAATTTAAGCAATTCAAGCTGACTACTTTACAGCACCACAGATTTTAAACCAGTTTATCCATGGACTGCACAGTAGCTTTTTCTAATGCATATGCCCAATGTATTTACAAACTCTCCAAGATGCAGTCACCAATACAAAAGATTTTGAATTGGCAGAACTTGAAGCAAATCATACTCAAGCCATTAATCTAGTCATAAATGGATCATCTGACTTGGATTCCAAATTGAAACAACTCAGTGATTCAATTAATCAGAAATTGGAAGGATACTTAGCTGACAATTGCACAATTTATTAACCACCACAATAATGCAATAACTTAGGAAACATGAATTGTTTCCAAAGTCAATTATGTCTATCATCATTATCATCATCATTGTCAAATCAGTCATGGCAACAAGAGACACATGTCTACCATAACTGTAGTAAACAAGGCCACATTAGAGCCAACTGCCAATTTTATAATAATAACTCACAATCGGAAAATCAATATTAAAATCCTGATTGCCAGTTTCAAGCTCCGAATTATCAACCCAACCCAGCACCATATCAACCAAATTATCTACCTATGATGCAACAGCCAATTTATTAACCACCAATTTATCAGCCAACAAACCCTGTCATTTATTAACTACAGTCTCAACTCATTTATTAGCTGCAGCCTCAGGTAATTTATCAGTCCCAACAAATTTAAACACTGTTACAGAACTTACCTCAAAACAGAATCCAAAGGCTGAGACTGACACAACAAAGCTGAAGATCATTGATGGTAGTCCATCAACTAATCTCCAGTTTCTCCACACAACTATCAGGATTTTAACAATGGAATTCAGGCACTGAGTACACCTAAAACCCAAATTCCCAGAACTATTTAAGTCTTTTGGTCACCACAGAAGATGCCATATCCACTAAACCAGAAACCAATCAAAAGCCACTTACTAGCAATATTCCACCAGCAACTATCTCTAATAATGGTTCCCTAGCAGCTATTTTTCTTTTTGAACTAGAGAAACCAGTTAAAATGCCACTATTTAGTGGAGCTGTCCTAGAATTAAAACTCATTACTGCAACATATACCAATACTAAATTTGATGGTCAGCACATTAAACTAATCCTAAACAGTGAATCAACTGACAGTATCATTACACAACAACTCATAGACCAATTAGGTCACTGAGTTGATTGTGCTGCTAACATATATATAATTACTGCTGATAGAGCAACCAAAACTCTAATTAGTAAAATAGATGACTTTCCATTTGAAGTCAACAACATTATAATACCAATTAAGATATTGATAATGGAAGCAACTCAGTATCAGGATTTTGTTAGAAACAACTGGCTGTTAAAAGCCAATGCCATGCTCAACTAGAACACCCAAAAACTGCAACTCAGTCAGAACAGCCATTATACATATGTGCCAGCCACTTGTGGTCACTTCAAGACCACTCCTGATAACAAACCACTCATTGAATTAGAAGAAAAAAAAAAAAACCTACCTGGGAAGTGTATCAAGTCTCTTGGACTAACACCGAACACAACGAGCTATTACCAGTACTTTCATAGAATAATAAAAGGAAAGGTAAAAAAGAGGACACAGAAGAAGAAGACACAACAATCAAAGAAATAATTAGTGGCTGGGAGAGATTCTACTCACACGAGCCACTAAAACAACCACTATATATTCCACTCAAATGCCAAGATTGTGACAAAAAACTTTCTTTCATGAGAGCTTAGATCATGCCCAATGAAGATTACTGGACATAAACACACTATTACTGCAAGCTGTGCTACCGAGAATGATATGGCTACCCAAAACAACAAGGCAAGTAAGACAACAAACTATGTCTCACTTGTGAGAAACAATTACTCAACAAAGGAATGTGGAATAATATTTCTGGACAAGAAGAAACGTGCAACACTTTATGCCAATACACAATCCTTATTAGTGACTGAGTAAGTTGTGAAATACCTATTACTACCATCTGGCACTGAGCAATCTCTCATTTGGACAGTTACTCACACAACAAAGATGAGATCTGGTGGATAACAAATGCCAAAGTAGAAGGTGCCATGTCCAGCAAAATATTGGAAATCAAGAACAACCCTCTGGAACCAGTTAATATTGTTCTGATTCCCAACCCAGATGCTTTTCTGGACCTAGAAGCAGGCCCAAAAAAATTTTATGAGCACTATCAAAATTTGGCACCAACCAGAGAAGAACAGAAACAGCACTTGGAAAAAATAAACACCCAATTATGTGATTACTGTTTGATTCCATACGACTTCCAATATTGTAATGAGTGTGACCTCATTTACAATCCACCACCATGCATGATCTACATGATTTCAGAGAAAGATGAACCAATTAACAACTGCACATTGGAATTGGAATCAATTTTCAATTCCGATTTAAACTCTGACAATAATGATGATGAAAACAATGGTTCCAGTTTCACTCAATATGACAAAAAAAATAATGGTGATTCAGATTCCAATTCAAACTCTGAAACATATATTATACTTTCTGATCTTTCTAAGAAACAGGAATTCAGATGGTATAGTGACAACAATAAAGGTATCATGCCAAAACGTGCACATAATACAAATGCAAAGTTTGATCTAAGATATTCAAGGAAAAATGCCATCAAATTGGAACCATATTTGCACACATATATTGATCTTAAAGTAGCACTAGAAATTCTAGCAATAACAATGGTTCAACTAGCATTTAGAAGTAGTTTAGCGAAAAAGAAAATCAACATCAGAGGAAGAATAATTGACACAGGATATGTAGGAAATATCATTGCAATACTACAAAATGATTCAGAAAAAGCCTATATCATAGAATCAAATAAAAAAATAGCACAGACAATATTTCTGCTTTTGGTAAAAGTAGCTCAATTAGTATTAGTCAGAAACAGAAAAAAATTAGGAATTACAGCAAGAAGGATACAGGGATTTGGATCCACAAATAGAATAGATGTACCAGTTAATATGGCAGAGGAAAAGGTTATTGACAAGGGAGAAATTATCTCCATCTATTGTTATCAGTAGAATTTTAGCTATTAATTAGCATGAAATTACTCTTATAATTCCTATTATTAATTAGCATACATTATTATTAATTTGATTATCACTTATTATTTAATCAAATTATCAAATATTATTACTCAATCAATAATCCGATTTGTATTTTAGAAATTAAGATGATCAAATTACACAATACCCTGAACCTTTTAACATAGTCAAAATTTGTCGAAATTAATAAAAATTTGCCAAAATAATCAATAGTTCAGTGAAATAACTTGTAAATTCACCAAAATATATCTTTAGTTCACCCAAATTGTAACAAAGAGAAAAGTGCAAGTTCAAAGACTAGTACTACAACAAGTTGTATAAAAAAAAGCTTCTCTTTTCAAGGAAATGCATCTTTTCATAGTATTGTTATGATTGAAACCGATAATTTTTATTAATTATCACATGTATTAGCCACTGATATTATATAATTAGCCACTCTATTTTTAGATAGTGATCATTGATCTGATCAATGACCTGATCAATGACCTGATTGTTGACCTGATCATTGACCTGATCATTGACCTAGTCGTTGACCTGGTTATTGACCATTTTCAATAGCTATATAAGCAATAAGTCTTTTAGCTGTAGAAAATCATCTCTCAAACAAGAATCAAATAAATAAAAATAACAACTTTTATCTCAATCACTCTCTTATTGCTAATTTCTCTTTCCCTACCTTCAAGTATCCGAACATCTTAGAATAAAAAATTACTTGTTGGCCTTTTCCTGATGTATATAATTGTAGCATTTGAAGATTATTTGAATAAACGTGACTGAAAAGCACAAGTTAATACCTAATATTGAATTCTAAGAGTGCCGACATGAGGCATAGAATTATACCAGTAGTTATCAATTGTTGACAGTATGGACTATCTCTCTACCTTCAGATTCCCCAGTTACTTTTAAAAAGAATAGTGACTGAGATATTTTATGAGACTGATCTCACACATTGAATCCATACTCATTCAATTCACTCTTTGAAGTTGAATCCCCTTTAATTATTTCTATCACCCTACAATCCTGTTCTCTCTTGCTATCCATTAGCTTGTTACTCCAACCCATAACATAAAAGTAGTGCTCCCTGTGAGGTTGTCAAAATTCACTTATTCCCTCATTGTATGAGTGATTACTCATATTTGCCACAGCAATTAGAAGAACACTTTGTAGCACACAATAGAAACGACCTAGATTTCATTGAACTTAATCTTCTGCCCTTTTGCTTGACCTGCTTCCCCCTTGAAGAACAATCCAGTAGACAATTCCAAGACTTTTGGAACTGGTTCCTGAATGAGCATTCAGCTGAAACCTATACAGCTTATACAATCTATTATTTTGACCAAGCTTATTTTGAAAACAACTTTGAAGAAAGAAACAACAGTATCAATCAGCTCTTATATTCTGCAACCTTTGAACAACAGCCCCCTGATTTTGAATATCTGAATCATCAAATTCACATTTGGATTGCTGCCCATTAAGCAACTGAAACTTCCTTTGAAACAGAAGAAGAAAGCTACCAAACTGCCCCTGTTTTTGATCTTTTATCAAGTAAATTAGACTCATCTACACAAACAGTTACCCCTGAACCAATGGCTAATGACCCCATACAAGCAAACATTTTGGCCGCCCTCCAAAGTATACAAACTGTTCTAGGAAGAAGAAACAATATCCTACTACCACTATTTAGAGGTGATGCACAAGATCCAATTGAATAGTTGAATGATTTTGAGAGAACTGCCACAGCCAACCAGTATGATAAAGAATACAAGTTCCAAATTGTTGGTGGCTACCTCCAAGACTCTCTTACTATCTGGTTCTCACAAAAAACAGATGCCAATGCTTAACACAAAATAATCAGATAGACACCAATCAATACTGGAGAAGAAAATACCTCTTTCACTACCCAATTTGAGGCCAAGTTCAGAACCCCAATATTAATATCCAAATGGCACATGGAATTGGAAAGAAGAACCCAAGGCCCTGGAGAAGTAGTGACTGAATATGCCAAAGCTATTAGAAAGCTAATCAAACATATAGACTCTGGAAGAAACTGGACAGAAGAACAAAAGATTCATTTCTTCACAAAAGAATTGAGAACTGATTTATTGTATGCTCTTTGGCCTCTCTTGGCTTTAAAAAATAATCTCATCATGGATATAGCCATTGAACTTGTCCAAAGAATTGAAAATCAAAGAATGCATTTGGGATCCACACTTCCAGTTTTTGCTCCTGCTTCTGTTATGGCTTCTACTCCTCAAATGGCCACTACTTCTTTTGCTGCCCAGACACAAGATCCAAATGAACAATTAATAGATAGACTTACAGCAAATCTTGCTTGGCTATTAGAACCATTAGCCCAAGCAGTCAGAGATAACCAGCAATCACAAAGACCCAGATTTGAAAACCGTTTTAATTAGCCCTAGCAACTTCCTTACCAAAGACAGCAAAATCATGGCCCTCCTGTGTGTTATAGATGTGGATTAACTAGAAATTTTTCCAGAGATTGCAACAATCCTCCACTGCCTCCTCCAGCTCCCAAAAACAATAACAACCAAAACAACTGACCCAACAACAATGTCCTCAATCAAAGACCCAATTATGCCAACATCAATTTCTTTGGAGAGGATCCCCTAATTGAAGCTACTATTTATTAGCCTTTAAATTGGTAGGTGCACCTCCAAAGAGTAAGAGTGCAAGCCAACCAGAAGAAAACTCTTTTTACACTTTTAACTTAACTGATAATGATCATTACATGGATGAACTAGCA
The DNA here is from genome assembly GCA_016748015.1 of Geosiphon pyriformis. Taxonomy (NCBI): domain Eukaryota; kingdom Fungi; phylum Glomeromycota; class Glomeromycetes; order Archaeosporales; family Geosiphonaceae; genus Geosiphon; species Geosiphon pyriformis. The sequence goes on along the minus strand of JAAOMT010000534.1, from coordinate 157,719 downwards.
ATCAACATTTTAGAACCAACCAGAAAGAAGAAAAAAGCCAAAGTTGATTTCATTCTAGACCCCAACAAAGCCTTAACTTCTGCCACTGATAACAATGAGCCACCAAAGACTAAAGTTTTTAAGAATCCTCCAAAGTTGGAACCCCCAGAAATTGTACAAAAATCTGGACCCTATTCCGTTGTCAAAGATCTCATGGAAACCCCAGTACATATTACCTTTGGCCAGTTAATGACCCATCCACAGTTCAGAAAGGATCTTCGCAAATCCTTGATCTCAAAGAAGAAGACACCAAAAACCAACAAGCACCCTTGCCAAGCTGGACTTGCTGACAACAGCAATATCACCCCTCTGATTTGTAAAGCCCAAGTGGCTGGATACTTCATTGACTTAATTCTAGACAGTGGATCATCTGTTAGTGTCATTGCCAAACACTTCTTGGAAGCAATTGGTAGAAAGATTGATGAATTTTTCACCAGACCAATGACCAATGTACATGGTGACAAAAAGAAAGGACTGGGTATTGCCAAAGCTGTTCCTGTCCACATTAATGGAATTAGCATTGAAACTAACATGGAAGTTTCTGAAGCCAAAGAATACACTATCATTGTTGGCAATGAATGGCTCAAGAAAGCAAAAGCTTTGCTTGATTATGAACTTTGTGAATTAACCATCAGATGTGGTGAGAAACCCATTGTGGCTAAGTGTTGCCATTGGACAACTCCCCCAGTACCCAAACAAAACCAAGAAAAAGAACAATCAGATGAATCAGATAATGAAGAGAGTAATGAAGAAGAAGAACAAGAAAAGCAAAAAAAAACTGCTGAACTCGCCTATCCCACCTTTACCAGCAATGGCAAACCACTGGACAATGTTAAACCAGACAAAGAAGGAATCATTGTAAATGGTAAGCTAATCTGCTGGCCTTATTATAATATCCTTAGAAGAATCTTTGAAAGAAAACCTGGCAAGAAAGCCAAATACAGTTTTTGGTGGCATGGTTCTTGTGCCCGGTGTTGGTGTAGCAAACCCTTGTATTCTCCAAGTGATGAATGCAAATTATGCCTGATCTATTATAGAAATTGGAAACCAATCAGTTTGATACCCAGAGAAGAATTGAAAGAAGTACAGAAGTCTTTTGAAAATGAATCATCTGAGATCTAATCACTGGCTGTAGAACAAAAAGAACCCTCCCCAGAAGAAAGAAAAATAGACATTGAAAATTTGCTGACTAGAAATAGCCCAGTTATCTCCAAAGAAGATGATACCCTTGGACGTACCCATGTAATACAACACACCATCACCACCAGAGAAACTCGACCCATTCATTTGAAGCCTTATCAATCTAATTGGCACAATGATGAGTTTATCAAGAAAGAGATAAACCGGATGAAAGAACTTGGATTCATACAAGAAACCAAGAGTAAATAGGCTTTCCCAGTTGTAGTGGTATCTAAGAAAGGTGGAACACTATGCTTCTGTGTCGACTACCACCAATTAAATGCTATCACTGAAAGAGACATGTACCCACTTCCCAAGATTGATGCAATGTTAGACTAATTCAAAGATGCTGCTTTCTTTTCAACTATTGACTTAACTGCTGGATTCTGGCAAGTAGAGATGGATCCAGAAAGCAGAAAAAAAACTGCTTTCATTACCAAGTATGGCACCTATAAATTCACAGTCATGCCTTTTGTCTCACCAATGCTCCTCCCACCTTTCAATGCTTAATGGATAAAGTATTTGAATCAGTCAAGGAAAACTTTGTTCTAGTCTATTTAGATAACATAATGGTATACTCAAAAACCTGGAATAAACACCTGGAACATTTGCAAAAGGTTTTTGACCTCTTCAAAAATGCTGGCCTCAAGATCAACCCAATCAAATCTTTCTTTGGAAGACAATCCACCCAGTTCTTTGGTCATCTTATTACAAAAGATGAAATCTTTCCTGATCCAGCCAAAGTTGAAAAAGTCCAAAACATCAAACAACCAATAAACATTCATGAACTATGCTCTTTTCTTGGTTTGACCTCTTATTATCGCAAATTTGTCAAGAATTTCTCCAAAATCGCCTCTCCTCTCAATCAGCTACTCAGAAAAAATGTCAATTATCATTGGGGAACACATCAGCAAAAAGCCTTTGAAACTTTAAAAGAAAAACTGGTTACAGAACCCATCCTCAAGCAATCTGATCTAGATTGACTTTTTATCCTCCACACTGATGTATCTGGCTTTGGACTTGGTGCTGTTCTCTTCCAGAAAGATGAAGATAGCAAAGAACATGCCATAGTCTATGCCAGTAGAACCCTTTCCCCAGCAGAACAGAATTATTCAGTCATTGAACAAGAATGCTTAGCAGTAGTATGGTCTACTAGTTACTGGAGTAAGTATCTTCTTGGTGTGAAGTTTTTGGTGGTAACAGATCACCAAGCTTTGGTTTGGCTGCGCAACAAAAAGAGACTAGAACACAAACAGATAACTTGCTGAATACTCCACTTAGATGAATTCAACTATAATATTCAACATCACAAAGGAGCTAATCATCAAAATGCCAATGTTTTCTCCAGACTTACCATCCAGTGACAGAACAATCCTCTCAAACCAAACCAACTTAATTATTAGTAATTTTTCTTTTTTAACAAACACGATAATGGACTTGGACAACTACTCTGCCTTAATGGAATTTTTGGGTAAAGGACAATACCCACCAAAATACACACAACAACAAAGAGAACATTTGCACAAACAATCAAATTTCTATTTGATTTGCTAGAACCAACTTTATAAAAGAAATAGAAAAGATCTTGACTGCCCCCAGAGAGTCATCAGATTTAAAGAAAGAGAAATTATGATTTACAATATGCACACAGATCCATTAGCTAGACACTTTAGAAAAACAAAAACAATTCAGAAAACTCTAGCTCGTTATTATTGGTCTACCTTGGGAAAAGACATTGCTGAATACATTAAAACCTGTGATATCTGCCAAAGAAGAGGAAAACCCAATCGCAAAGAAAATATCCATCCAATCTCTGTTGGTCAACTCTTTAACAGAATTGGTATAGATGTTGTTGGATTTTTAACAATAACTCCTGATGGCAACAGATATATTATCACAGCTACCGACTATCTTATAAAGTGGGTAGAAGCAAGAGCCACTCCAGACCAAACAGCAGTTTCAATAGCCAATTTCATTTATGAAGATATCATTTGTCACTATGGCTGCCCCAAAGAACTTTTATCTAACAGAGGAAGAGCTTTTCTCAGTACACTTGTTGAAGAACTTTGCAGAAAAATGGGAATACATTACAAACTTTCCTCTTCTTATCACCCCCAAACAAATGGTCTAGTAGAACGTTTCAATAGAACACTATGTGAAACCTTAGCCAAAACCAGCGAAGAAACAAACTTATGGGACAAAGTACTGCCTTCAGCTTTGTTTGCTTATAGAACTGTGAATCATGACATAACAAGTTATGAACTCTTATATCTACTCTATAGACGAATAGCAACCCTATCAAAAGAAATTGACATTGAGACAATACCCTTTGAAGAAATAACAATAAGAAATTACAAAAACATTTTGCAAAGAAGACTTGGTACCATTCTTGACTCATTAGTAGAAGCACGAATAATTGCCTTTGAAAAGATAAAACAATTCCAAAAGAAGCTTAAGAAAAAGAAAACATATAAAACATTTTCCTTAAGTGTTGATGACTTAGTTTTAGAATACCATTCAGACAAAGACAATGTCTATGGTAATAAATTCTCTAGCCAATAGAAAGGACTCTTTATAGTCAACAAAGTTTTGAACAATGGTTCTTATATCTTACAAGATCAATATGGAACAATCTTCAATAATCGCCCTGTTCATGGCACACGACTCAAAAAATATTACAAATGATCTGATTGGTTACCTGTTGTGGTAATACTGACCCAAATGATCAACAAAAATCAGATATAAATAAATGCACTATTCCCAAAACAGAGGTATCTTCAATCGACATGAACAATTATTTCCTAGATCAAAACATTCAAAATGCTTTTTATACTCTCTATAAGTACTGGATCAAAAATTATCCAAATGCTACTCTGACCATTGGAAAACAAACCACCATAACTGATAACAGTGGAACACATACTGTTATTAGACCAAAGAAAACCACTACCAGAAGAAAAAAAATTGATAGCAAAATGGATAAGTATTTGCTGAAAAGCATAACAGCATCAATACTTATACCTTCCATGACAATTGAAAAAATGATTAAGAAAATCTTGCCCATAGACAAAAACTTGTCATATGGAAGACAACTAAAACTCTATGGTTGTCTTGGTAAAATTATAGAAGAAATGAAGCTCATGAAGAAAACAACTTCAGAGATACAAGTAAAAATTTTGGGCATTATACGTTTAGATGTCTCAAGAGTTTTGACCATTGCAAAAAGAGCCAAAACTCTTATACAAAGATTTGGTCTCTTGGATACAAAGCTTATTTTGCCTCAAGTACTATATACTCTATCCACAAAAGACTTCAACAAACTAGTTAGTTTTGAGTTAGACAAAATCCTTCAATTAAAATACTCTATAAATAGCTTGATTTTGCCGAAGCTCAATCTTTTTGGAGAGAATAATGTTATAGTTGAAACCCATAATTTTTATTAATTATCACATGTATTAGCCACTGATGTCATATAATTAGCCACTCAATTTTTAGATAGTGATCATTGACCTGATCATTGACCTGATCATTGACCTGATCATTGACCTAGTCATTGACCTGGTCGTTAACCACTTTCAATAGCTATATAAGCAATAAGTCTCTTAACTATAGAAAATCATCTCTCAGACAAGAATCAAATAAATAAAAATAACAACTTTCATCTTAATCACTCTCTTATTACTAATTTCCCTTTCCCTACCTTCAAGTATCTGAACATCTTAGGATAAAAGATTACTTGTTGGTCTTTTCCTGATGTATATAATTGTAGCATTTAAAGATTATTTGAATAAACATGACTGAAAAGCACAAGTTGATACCTGATATTGAATTTTAAGAGTGCCAATGTAAGGCATAGAATTATACCAGTGGTTATCAATTGTTGACAATACAGACTATCCCTCTACCTTCAGATTCCCCAATTACTTTTGAAAAGAATAGTGACTGAAATATTTTATGAGACTGATCTCGCACATTGAATCCATACTCATTCAATTCGCTCTTTAAAGTTGAATCCCCTTTAATTATTTCTATCACCCTACAATCCTGTTCTCTCTTGCTATCTGTTAGTTTGTTATTCCAACTCGTAACAGTATTTTATCATAGTATCTTACTTTAGATATTTTAATTGAAACAAATCACCTTTTACAAAATCAAATAAAAATTAAATATTCGAAAACTAAATTCTTAAAATTATTACACTTGAAATTCTCTCAACACAACTAACGTTTTGAAATTGATTAGCTACCAATTTCAATAAAACTGTTAGTAACTCCAGACCTGGATAGAAAACGTTTCTCTTGATAAAATTCTATTTCTTTTACATTTCTTTTATTTTTTTTTTCTTTTCTTATTACAATTATTAGGGTAGTCTACAGACAAAATTCCTGTAAAAGAGTTGACTTTTACAGCAAAGTAATTACACATTTTTAGTGAGCTTCCAGACAAGCAATTCTTGGGAAAGAGTTGATGTTTATTACAATGTAATTACATAAAGTAACTGGCAAGGAATTGGTCATTCCACTTATAAGCCCAGCAGTTCAAATTATAAGAGATAATTTGAAGATAAATTCAGTTACTGGAGGTTCAACTACTTCTAGAAAACATGAATTTGCAATCAACAGATATTTACAACATTCAAAAAAAGAGACCAAAAACTTTTGATAACACTGTCAACCAATTTCTATTCCATCATATAATAAGTATATGATCAGAATAGAAAGAAAAGTGAAGGATCAGGTTCAGATTTTTGAAACAGAAACAAAACTTTGTAAATTAGAAAAAATTGGATTAGTCAATTTACACATACCAATCAAGAACCACAGTTATATCAAAATTTTCATTTACAACAACATGGAAAAACTTATTGAGATACCAGAAAGAACCACTATTGGATATTTAACCACCAAAATTGAGGATCAACTACCAGACACCATTCCAGACTTTCCACAACTGTATGGGTATGTAGATATCACATCTCAAACCATAAACAGATGAGAAGAATATTATCTGCTCCAACCAGAACAATTGGAACAGATAAACTTGAGAAATTTAGATCTATTACAATATATGCAATTCAAGATGCTACTTAACAACTTCAATGACATCTTTGTAAGCGAAAACAAATTTGGCAGAACTGACATCATCCAACACCAAATTAAGACTGGAGATACAATACCAATTAAACAGAAAGCATACAAAGTACTACCAGCTAGCCATGAGATCATTCATCAAAAAATTAATCAGATGCTTAACAATAGGCTAATTCAGCCATCAATAAGTCTATGGTCATTACCAATAGTACTAGTTTGGAAGAAAAATAGAAAAATTTGCTTTTGTGTGGATTACTGAAAACTAAATAGAGTAATAAAAAGAGATAACTACTCAACTCCAAAGATCCAAGAACTTTTCGATGCTTTTGGAGGAAAGAGATGGTTCTCAACTTTAGACTTAGACAGTGGTTACTGGCAAGTAGCCATGAAACCAGAAGACAAAGAGAAAATGGCTTTTACAATATAAGAAGAGAATTTCGAATTTGAGATTATGCCATTTGGCTTGATGAATGCTCCAGCCACTTTTTAGTGACTTATAGAAATTTTCTATACTGGACTACTATAGAAATCAGTAATCATATACTTGGATAATACCAATGTATTCTCAAAAACATTCAATGATCATCTGCATCATCTCCAACAAATGTTCAAAAGACTAAGAAGAACAGGATTAAAGTTAAATACAACCAAATGTTTCTTTAGAAAAACTGAACTCAAGTTTTTGGGACATGTTGTGAGCAAAGACAGAATCAAAACAGATTCAGACAAGATCAAGATTGTCAAAAACTTTTCAGTACCAAATAATCTCACAAAATTAAGAGCATTCTTGGAATTTGCTGGATACTATTACTGCTTTATCAAGAACTTTTCCAAAATAGCTTAACCATTATACCAACTCCAAACAAAAAACACTAAATATGAATGGACTGAAACTCAACAAAAAGCTTTTGATACATTAAGAAGAAAGCTTATTCAAGCCCCAATACTGATCTATTCAGATCATAGCAAGCTATTCATAATAACAACCAATGCATTTGGTCAAGCATTGGGAGCAGTACTATTGCAGAAAAAACTGGATGGAAGAGAACATCCAGTAGCTTATGCTAGTAGAAGCTTAAGCCCAATAGAAAAAAACTATAGAACTCTAGCACTAGAACACTTAGCTATCTATTGGACAGTCATGAAATAGAAAGAATACTTGAGTTAAAAGTTCAATGTGTATACTAATCACAAAGAATTAACTTCAATTCAGAAATAAGAATTTGCAGATGATCATTATACTAGATAAAAAATAAAACTTTTATCATTTAATTATATAGTACATTACAAAAAAGGAAAAAAAAATAGAAATGCTAATGGTCTGTTGTGAATGAAACAAATCTAAAAGCATTTTAATCCAAAAATATAACAAAACATGAATATATAAAAATACCAACAACTCCAACATTATATAAATACCCAATTGTTCAAGGAGAAATTATTTCAAAAAAAACAAAACAACATAAAACAGCAATCAAAATACTTTATTAATCATCAAAATATACTTTACCAAAAAAACAAAAAGAATTCAGATCAGCCAACCAGAGTAATCACAGAACCAGAGAAAGAGACAATATTGTTTAACATGCACTTAGATCCAACAGCAGGACATTTCCATAAAAAAACAATCATGGAAAGAACCAGAAAAAGATACTATTGGCTATCAATGTATTCAGATATTATCCAATATGTTCAAAATTGTGATGCTTGTCAAAGAAGAGGTGGAACAAAACCCAGTAAACCACTGAGACCAATCAAAGTGGAACAGCCATTTAACTATATTGGAATTGACTTAGTCGGACCATTAACAATCACCAGCAGAGGCAACAGATACATTTCAGTAGTCATAGATTATCTCACAAAATGGCCAGAAGCAAAAGTTATTCAAAAAGCAAATGCAGAATCAGTTTCCAATTTGTTTATTAAAACTTGATCTGTCAACATAGATGTCTAAAAAAATTGTTATCAGATCAAGGAACTTACTTTGTAAATAGAACATTAACAGAATTGAGTCAAAGATTTGGGATAAAAAGACTATTATCATCATCATACCATCCATAAACAAATAGACTAGTTGAAAAGTTTAATAGAACATTGTATAAAGCCATTACCAAAATCAGTCAAAAGAACCAGAACAAATGAGACTTGATTATATTATCAGTATTATTTGCTTATCAGACAATGAAGCAAAACACTATACAAGCAACATCATTTGAATTAGTATACAATAGAACAGCAACATTACCAGTTAAGATAAAAGTCAAAATATATCCAACAAAACCAATAACAGAAGAGAATTTTCAAAAAACATTGTTGAAAAGAACATATGACTTAATGAAGACACTAGAAAACAAATGGCAAAAAGCAGCTGATAACATCCAAAAGTCACAAAAGAAACAAAAAGAAAGACATAATAACTAACTACCAGATAAACCAGTCAAATTCAAAATTGGAGACAAAGTATTTTTGCATCATATCAAAGCAGAAAAACAATGGAGTGGAAAATTTGACCCCAAATGGAACAGACTATTTCACATAGAAAAAGGTTTTGGAAATAGAACTTATAAATTAAGATAGAACAACAAAATTTTAACCAAAGCAGCACATGGTAATTGATTGAAACCATATCACCATATAGTGTTACCATTCACCAGTAATATTCCACAATTAGGAGTACAGAAAATACTAGTTCAATCAGATGAGATTCTACAAGATCTGAAACCAATTATAATCATTGGACCAAACACATAAAAAATTGAACAATAAAAAAAGTATATAAAGACATGGTAGATGTAACAGAAGACTTCAAAAAAATGGAAATTACTAATAACATCCACCTACTAGCACAACAATTCTTTCAACTGATTCAACAACAAAATATGGAAATTACTATAAATCAACAAACTATTCGATACCAAGATACCAAAAAGATATCCAAATACAAAAGTCAAAAGAAAACAAAAAACACTATTGACAAAATGGTTCTGAAAATAAAATTAGCAATAGAAGAATCAACAAGTATTATCATATATTAAGAGTTGACCAAAAAAACTTAGAAATAATGGATACACAAATTTCCAAAGAACTTTTGTTATTTCTACTTGGGACAACACTTGAATATTCAGAATTTATACATAGATAAAACAAAATAATTATTTGACACAACAATACTGCAACAACTAAAACAATTTGTAAGAAAGAACAATTTAACTACACAAACAAGAGCCATCTATCAGCTACATATGAGATTTTAAGACAGACCAGAAATTTTACTTAATTCGGAATTGGACTCTATTATACTTAACTAAATGGGAGAAATAACCAACACCCAATTTGAAAAATTACAGAACAAGATAACCCAAGTAATTTTTGAAAAAGAAGTTCAAAAAATACTTAACGACAGAGAATTAGAGTTAGGAGATTTGGGAGATCTTAATGGAGCTCAATATTAAAAAGGAGAGAATAATGTTACTCATAAAATATAGGAAGTATATTAGCATATAAATTAGCCAATCAGAAGTAGCCATAGTAAATGTAGAATTCCAGAATTTCTCTAAAGAAGAATTGCAAAATTCCAGGAATTTTAAGATTCTTGTACAAAGAATCACAAGATTCCAGAATTCCAGAATTTCTTTCAAAAAAAATTGCAGAATTCCAGAAATTTCAAAATTTTTGGTGTAAAGAATTGAAGAATTAAGGAATCTTAATTATGTATATATAGCAGTAATATTAGAAGTAAAAAAAACAGATCTCTCTATTTAGATTTAATTTAAGCAGCCTTTTCATTCACAAATACCAATAAATAATTATTTATTATCTCAATTCACTCTTCACTATCAACACTTTATGTTGATAGTAATTAATACTTAATCACACTGGAACAATAGCTCTTGATCATGGCTATTGATGGGATACTAACTTGCAAATTGCCTTGGCTTATTTTTTTTATTTTCTTTTGTTTTCTTTTTTTTATTTCATTTCTGTGATTTTATTGTTATATACTAATTAATTGAAAAAGAATAACATGTGGAGTACTAATGTCAAAGTGACTGATAAAAGACTCAGGAATAAAGGTAGAACACTCAACTGAAAATAGCTTACCAAGAGGAATACCGGCCATCATGCTGAGAAAAAAATTGATAAAACTGCAGTTTTGGGAAGCTATGGATAACACAACTATTAAATTTTTGTCCATTATACAAAGAACTCTACACCAAAACCTTCAGATATCAACACCAGAAATACCAATCAAGCACTAAGTTATGGGTTTGTTATTTGACTTGAAACTCCAAATAAAGATCTGTAACAGCATTGTATAGGCTCTTTTTGGGCAATGTTTTGCCAAATGTCTTCCAGGCTGGTAGTGGCATAACTGTTGCTGATGTTTTGGGTTTGGATCAGTATATGAGTGTAGTTGGTTTGCTGAAGAAATTTGGCATTATTTTTGCAAACCAGCTTTTGAACTATTATGGCATGTGTTTTACATGGAGTAATTTTTGCAGATAGAAAAAGCTGGATTCAAAAGGTCCAACTCCTGGTTGGTTTAGTGTGTTAACAAAATTCATTAAAAATAGTGGTTTGGTTGGTGGTCATGTTTTGGCTTCTGATTCAGCTCCTGATAGTTGTCTAGTTAATCTAATTTTTATTAGTGAATGTTTTCTTGAGAATGCTTTAGATAGTGTAATAGTTTATACTGATAGCTTAGTTAAAGGTTTGGATTCTATAAGTGCTTATAGTAGTGCTGCTGCTTATTTTCTTGATATTGATGATGAGGTAGAGATTAGAGTGAGTGGCTTGCTTTTGTCAATCCTGACTGAACTTTATGCTATCATTCTTGCTTTGGAGTGTATTCTTGTTTCCAGTTCAGTTATTCTTTTCACAGACAGTTAGACATCCTTAAATGCTTGTACTTTTTATAAAAATTGTACTGGTCTCAATTTTCATGATAAATGTTGGATTGAAAGAGAATGGATCTAACAGACCATTACATTGAAGAACCTGTTGGTAATCTGGAACAAAGTCAAGGGCCACTTTGGGGTTTATGGCAATAAGCACACTGATTTATTGGCCAATGTTGTCACTGGTTCTGACACCATGCTACCTGTTGAAATGTCTTGCCATTTTTTGTCTATTGAAGAAAAACTTGTCTCTGGGAATGTCTGCTATTTTGTTAGGTGTTTTTTTAATGCTATAAGCTTTGTCAATTGGGAAGCCAAATGTGTGGCCTATGCTGTAAAAAAAATACTGCACAATGAGATTGATATACAATGTATGTTTAATATATGGCATCCTGATAGTTAATTTCAATTAGGCTTTACCAGCTATTCTTCTGCATGTCTTCAATCTTACTTTATAAAAGCTGTTTACAACTACCTTTCTGTAACCAAAAAGAAGAGACTTTATGATCCAGGTTATCTGAGCATACTATGTATTTAATATGGGTTGGTTAAAGATACCAATCACATGTTCTCTTGCATTCATAATGCTGGTGCTAAAAGAGAGTTGATTTCAAGGACTATTGATTGTTAGATTAATATGCTTGATGGTTTTGCTGCCAATAGTGTGGTAATTTGCTTTTTACAAGATGCTGAATTGTTAGATTGTTTATATATGTTCTTAGCCAAGGACTTTGTTTTGAGAGATTGAATGGCTGATACAGTTTGTCTACTGAGTGGTGATTCTGACAATAAGTCTTTAGTTATTGATTTAGTCTGAAGCTTTGCTGAAGATCATAGATTTGCTATATGGCTGTTGACCACCAAGTTGAGAGTGCTTTATAAGAAATGTGGTTTTTTTATCATGTAATGGGTCCATAATACCAGTGGTATCTGGTCTGGCTTTCTTGTGGTCTCCCAATATGATTTTTGATTTTGGTATCAGATTAAGTATTTACATATATTATAGTTTATATCTTCATCTGCTCAATGCACATTTTTGTTTTTTAAATGACTTTCTAGTAATTGGTGGTTTAGGTGTTTAGTGTTGTTTTGATTGGCCCAAGTGGCTAGTTACATATAGGAAGTGCATAAGTCACACTTAATATAGGATTTTGTATATTACTATAGTTTAAGTAGTGGTTGGGCTACACTCATTAAAAGCTTAATAAAAAAAAAATATTGATAATAAATATTTAGAACATAAAAAAATTGATTATGTATAAATAATAATTAAATTATATTTAATTAAATAAGTTAATAAATATTTAACAAAAAGCAATTTTTAATTATCAAAAAATCAAGTAATAATAAAATAAAAAATAAATAAATAAATAAATTTAATTAATAAAATATTATATTAATTACAAAATATAATTTTAATTAAAATTAATATATTACAATAATTAAAAAATAAAAAAATAAAATTTTTTATTGGATACAATACAATTGTTATTTATATATTTTATAATAAATATGGTTTATGTGTTTTTTTTACATATAACCAGTTATTCAAATCAAATTAAATCAAATCATATTATATTATATTATGTAAAATAAATATAAATACAGACTAATCAGTATTTTTTTCATAATATGTATATATATTTTAAAAATTCAAATTTTTTTGATTTGAAAATTTTCTTAAGATAAAAAATAATAAAAAATTTATTTTTCTTAATTAAATAAATGATTATTAAAAACCAAAAAATATTTATTATTGAATTTTAAAAATAATTACTTATTTGATTTTACTTTATAATTGAAATTCTTTTTTGCTTATTTCTATTCCCTCTGCTATTCTATTAGTATATTACACCGATACGTAACTATTATATTTTTTTAACGTTATTTAAGAGGATAAAAACATATAATAGATAGTATTTAAGATAAAGTTTTAATTAAATAATCTTTTATATAACTATCGTGTGATTTAAAATTTAATATCATATCATATCATATCGTTCAATAAAGAGTTAATTGTTTTTTAGATGGATTTTATAGAGTATTATGTATTTTTTTTAATTTTTAATTTTTTTTACATATGCATGAATTCGAGTAATTTCTTAAAAGATTGGATTCACAGATTAAAATAATTAAATTTTTTAAATAAAATTTGCCACATACTTTTCTTCAATGAAACTTTGAATCCTAAATTCCATTTAATAATAATAATAATAATATTATTATTATTTTTTGTTAAAAATATGGTGACCCATTTTCATCGATTTTAAACCAAATTCACCAAAATTTATTGACAATGAATTAAATCTAAATTTCTTTGATCCAAAGATTAAAATCTATAAAAAAAACTATTTGATTTCTAAAACCTCTGTTTAATGAATTATTTTTTCACGTATTTTCTAGTTGAAACAGAACTAGCTCTATCATTAAAATCTAATAATCGTGGTTCCCCATCAGGACAAACGCGATGTTTGGGTCCTTGACAATCATAGTCACGATAAAGCCAGATACATTTCTCAGTTTTTACCGAACTTGTTATATCGTTGAAGTAGGATGGCACGTTGACGCACTTATTTATATCAAAAGTATAAGACCAATGCTTTCCTCCGTAGTCAAAATCTTGATAGAGTGAAAAACTGAATTTTTTGAACTTTGCCGATACTAAGATTGCCATGTAGCATAGGCACTAAAAAATGGGAAACCAATAAAATCGGCGGTTAGGAGATATGAATAATGATGAAATCACTTTCTTAAAAGATATTTAGAAAACTTTTTACCATTAACGAGATTATTGTAATATTTGATTTCATGATTTTTTTTTATTGAATCATTGGTTTCTTTCAATGATTTTTTTTTTACCGAAAGAATGATACGATTATCAATCTTTTTTTTTTTTTCAAAAGTTCCATTTAAATAAGAAATTTTAAGCTTGAAATAAATTTTCAAAGTTTTGTATGGGTCGTTAAAATTTTTTTAATTGTAATCATGCTGCATTATTCAATTTTTTAACAAAGCCTTTTAAGGATTCCGGAAATAATTGAGAGAACAATAAAATTTCTTTGTTTCGAGAGTGTTTTTATTATATTTTCATCAATAGATAGCCTTTTGAAATTTGAGAAATGAAAAGATTCAATATTTTGTTTCAACATTTGAACATTATTACTTGCATTTCGATAAAATTATTATTATTATTATTATTATTATTATTATTATTATTATTATTATTATTATTATTAAATTGTTGATTGGGCAAGGAAAATCATGATGGTAGTAGAAAAATTCAGAGTTATCATTGTTCAAAATCTAGCCAGCATAGAGAATAAAGAGGATACTAAAAAAATCGGTTTATAATATCACTCTTTCACTTTTGAAATAGCCTTTTCTCACATGGTGGAGGAGTTAGGGGGATACTTTTTAAGAGTGAAATGTTAAATTGGCTAAGCTGAAACGGGTTCTAATAAATTATCTTTTTTTGCTGAGCAAATTCCTGTCAAAAAATTCTTGTGAAATCAGATTTCCTAATCGTGTATGGTTTTCCAATTTACGATTCTCGATTCAATATACTAAAAATTTGACCATTGCATATTCACAAAGGTCCAATTTTTTCATCTTGTTTCATGCATCATGACTTGATCTACAATTTTTTAAGGAAATCATTCCACATAGTCGGCCGAAAATCTTGGCGCTTTTGCAGGCTGATTATTATGTAAGATCATTCTTGATTTTTGCTACATCATTAAGTAACCAATATATCATCGATTGACAAAGATTTCTCACCTGGCTGAAACTCATATGTATAACACTATGATTGATTGTTTAATTAAAAAGTTCAGATTTTCGTCTGAATTTGAACAGGTTTTCTTACCTGTGTCTGTTCTCATAGTAAAGATAACTCTGGTGTCATGGGGTTTGAGTAAAGTTTTTTTTTTCATGCTGTTGTTGTTGTTATTGCATATGTGAGAGAGAGAAAAAGAAAGAGAGAGAGAAAGAAAGAGAGAGAGAGAGAGAGAAAGAAAGAGAGAGAGAGAGAGAGAAAGAAAGAGAGAGAGAGAGAGAGAGAGAGAAAGA
>JAAOMT010000534.1:14653-142062 GCA_016748015.1 Geosiphon pyriformis | reverse complement strand
TTTTTTTTTTTTTTTTTTTTTTTTTTTTTTTTTTTCCCAACTTAAATATCACAAATATGGCGAATTTCAATTTTTCAATCTAACAAGACTTGGATATAAAAAATCTTCAAAGATTATGTTCTCATGCATATCTATAGACTGAAATTTTTTTTTAAAGTTCTTGGCATTGATGTCTATATTAGGTAAAAGCAAAATCAAAACAATCTTTTCTTGATCCCAATAATTCCATGATCGAATGATGACGACACAGTTGTAATTTTTGGTGAAATTGTTTCAACTCTTCTTCCACAAAGAATAATTACTTTGCATCATTATCATCATCATCATCATCATCATCATCATTTTAACATTAGGTCGTTTCACTATATTCTTTATGATAAAATGAAAACGGTTTCTTACTGGAAAGTACTAAGATACCATAATTGAAAGTACCCACAACCATGAGATTCCAAGATTCATATGGGTACTAAAATAATAATAATAATAATAATAATAATAATAATAATAATAATAGTAATAATAATAATAATTTTAATCGGTTAAAACATGTGGCAAACGCCTAAAAAACTTTAATCTGTTTAAAATTTAAAAAAGTATAAATGAAAAAATTGCTTTTTTTCCATGTAGAATATTTGTAAAATTATAAATTAATTATTTGATTTGAGCCTCAAATTTTTTATTTTGAAAAAAAAAAATTAAAAAATAAAAGACCATCGATCATAATTTTATATTAAAATTCTTGATTAGAACCTTTTTCTCTTTTCTTTATTTGACTAATGAGTTACCGAGTTTCTAAAATTTACATTCTTCATTATCTAATTTACACCCCGTCTGAATTCCTTAAAAGAATCTCATCAATTTGAATAAATTTCGTAAAGCATGTACAACAACATCCATCAATCCATCCATCCATCTATCATCATGATTTCCCTAAAACAAAAAAAAACAAAATCAAACATTCTCCGACGAATACAAAATTTCAAATAGAAACTCAACTAACAAATGAAAATTGTTCAATCTCAGGCTTTGTCTTTCTGTTACTTCTTATTTAAGTTTCAAAGTATCAAGTGACGATTTCTTCAAAAATAAAATAAATTTACACATCTACATAGATGTGTAAAAATCGTGACCTGATTCATTATTTTTCATTTCCTATAAAGTTCATACGGGACACAAAAGAGGCCTCCCCCCCCCCCACCCCCCAATCAAAATGTTATTGTGTGAATCAATTAATTTTAGAATGCATTATCTTATCACCAAAATATTTATAAGGAATGCATCAATGTTTATAAAGACTAATTTTATTGGTAAAAGAACAATTTTCTCGTGTGCCACCTCTCGATTAATAGGTTGTTGATTGTCGAAAATTGTCAAACTAGAACGGAAATTGTTAATAGTTGATGCTATAAATCACCACCATGAGGATTTCAAAATTATCCTTATAGGGATGATGATGATGATGATTATGATGATGTTTACTAATCTATCAAGGATATTTCGGGGAAATTTTAAAATTGTCCTTTTTAATCAAGATTAAATTATCCACTGAATTGTATTATTTGATAATATTTTGAACAAAAAAGATTTATTTATTCAAATTTTTCAAATTTTAAAAAATTCTCCCTATTATTTTGGAGTCGAAAACGGAGATTGTTTTGTGAATCTACTACTAAATAGAATTGATAAATGTAATTATATATCAAAGAAAGAAAGAAAGAAAGAAAAATTATCGTAAATTTTCAATATCAATAAGGCTTTGTTCTTAATGGAAACTTTTTAGGAATCCAAAAAAAATGTTCAAAAAAATATATTTCTATCTCTATTTTCAATAAATGTTGGGTTCCGAAATAAACTCCAAAAATAGTAAAATCGTTTCTCACAAAAAGGATAACAAATGAATCAGGTCAATGAGATCTAAAATATCCGTGCCCTCTCATTCATTAATTTGTTCAAAAAGGTTTTGTTCTCTGTGCCTGGAATCCAGATGCTTATTTGATTGGGTTAGATTGGGTTTCTTATAAATAAATCTAAACTAGGTTATTAGTTCGAATCAAATTATCTCAATAGGTGGTGACCGTTTGAAAAAGAACCAAAAGTGAGTGGTTGCTAACTTTTTATTTGTTAACCCGGTAACCAATAATTGTTCAAATGACAAATTCACCCTATAAAAAATAGGCATCAGCGATCATTTAACAACTATCAGTTCATCCTTTATTAATAATATTAATAATATTATTAATATCTGATCGCTAATAGCCGATAATAAATTATTGATAGTGTTTTTTTTTCTGCACAGCCGTTTCGACTTTCCTAAACTCTCTCTATTAAAATCAAACCTTCCTTTCGAGACATATATATCTACATTTTTAGAATAATTTATAAAACGTGTAGCCGTAACAGTTGCTAGAAGAGTTTCCTTCATGAGCTTAACAATTAAAATTTTTTTTTTTTTTTTTTTGAAACTTCTTTCTCCGAAATTTGATCATCAATTTTATCTTTAATCTAAGATTAAGTAAATCATGATCAGTACAATATTCATTAATCACTTTTAGAGAATTTTCTTTGTCAAAAAAACATGTCCTTTTCGTCAGGCGGCGTTAAATTGTTTTCGCTCTTTTTGTTGCTCAATTAAATTATAATCTATTATTTTCATTCCTCCTTTCAACCAAGTTCTTTCCCCTTCACTCCTTGCATTTTTGTTTTTTTTCTTAAAAAAAAACAGACACACACACACACACACACACACACACACACACACACACACAAAATTCTTTCCAAATGATCGCGCGCAAGTATAATCTACCACAAATTAAATTGTTCACTATATAATTGAATTTTTTGAGGCTGTTATTTAAAGTTTAAAATTTTGATTCTTTTATCATCTCTTGTGTTCCCTCTACTACATTGACTGTTTTTAGACCTTTTGCTGGCTCTTTCACATTCTTTTAACTTTCCGATTCTTTCAACATTCTCTTTGAGTTTCCTTCTTAAATTCCTTGATTTGTTCAAAAAATTTAATATTTACCACAATTCTTTTAATCAGTTTAATCAAAAACTTTGTTTGATTTTCTTTTTCACTTTTTTTAGCAACGGGGTAAATCACTTTTTTGACAAATTAATCTTTTCGAAAACGTATCATCATCATCATCATCATCATGATGATCAAATGATTTCCTTTTTTTTCTGTGGTACAAAGGAGAATGCGTTGTTGAAATGATGGGTTGTTTGGCAGTATTCATTTTGGAATGAATTACTAGAGATTAGTTAAAAATGTTTCAATTTTCATTCGTTATATTTCTGTAATACCGGCGGATGAATTAAAAAGGATGAATTAAATTCAGTTGTCCTAAATCAATTTCTCTTATAATAACGCCCCGCTGTGGCTATTCATTTAGAATGTGGCTGATTAAGAACTTGTCAACACAGGGATACCCTGATAAATAATAGTGATCGAGTAAATGGCAAATCATGATGATGTTGATGTTGTTGTTGTTGAAGATTTTCTTTGAAATCATTGTTCGGTAATTTTGCCCATTATCCGGTTATGCCTTAATTTCGCCAACTGCATAAAAATTCATCTATTATTGGTAAAGTTTGAACATTGGAAAATAAAAGAACAATCCTCTAGTCTCTTTTTGGAATTATATTGTTTCTTTGCCTATAAGGGAACAAGTTAACAGCGCGTCAAGTTGCCCAAGCAGCATAATCAGTAGAACAGATGAGAAAAAAAACGAAGGTAGCCTTTGATTTTTCAGATTTGTAACACACTACTCCCCCATATTCACCACTCATCATCTAAAAATATATGAGTTTTTCATGTGGAATTATTTTACAGCTTTGAGATATCAGATATTACCGCATGATTAATTTTAATACATATTAATACATTAGATTTGAGTGCTGTAGGATTACAAAGGTGATAATAATGATGACGCATGATTTGTATCTCCTAGTCTTTTGAACACGAAAGGAAATCAATTTTTTTTGAATAAGAAATGGAAAGCTTTTTTAAAAGATATATTTGCATGTTGGTTTTAGATAATTTATTTACAGTTGATGAGAGTGGAAGGGGATAAAGTACTACAACAACAACAACAACAACGACAAGAATAACTACAACTACTACAACAACAACAACAACAAGAAGTGATAGTTGTACAAAAGAAAAAAAAAAAGAGAAAAGAAAGAATCAAGTACGCCTACATTAGTTTCAATTTGATCAACCGCCTCATAATGTTAAAATGGGGGGAACTCACGATTCGAATGAATGAATGAATGAATGAATGAATATCTAAATGATCTTATCGGGAATGAATGATTCCGGAACCAGTTTCAGATAACTCCAGATCAGCAATCCAAAATATTTTCCATGGATTATTATTATTATTATTATTATTATGCATGATTTTATTTCATTCCGGATTTTCCGAAAAGATAACTGAGAGAGGATTTTTTTAATAAAATCAAAAGAGATATTTTTCGGTTCAAACCGTACCGTGCTTTTTTAAAATTTCTCATGCTTTTAGAATTTTTATAACATGTTTCGTGGGACTGCTTGTATTTTGATCATTTATCAAATATTATTCTGGGATAGATTTTTGATCAAAAGTTTAAAACAATGATGAGTTTATCAAATCACAAATTTCCCATTCAAAAATTCAAATAATCTTCTTTTTATACATATATATATATATTATTTCATTTCAATCATCTTTTAGATTGACTAATTTATTTTTGCGAAATTAGAGAGAGAGAGAGAGAGAGAGAGAGAGAGGATTGGAAATTATGGTTACTAAACTAATCCTCATGACTTTTTTTGGGCTAATTTTTTAAATAAAGTTAAGGAAACCGTTAAAATAGAATTGGAATCATTTAGACCAACCTCTTGGGATTGAGACTTAAACTTCAATCGAAATATAAAGAGCTGCATAATCTGCTTATTTGTTTATACCAGAGTTCGGTTAGCTCAGTGACAATAGCAAACTGCTGATTGCTGATTGAACCATATTCTAATCTTTGTGTAAATAAAAACTAAAGAGTAGAAAGGGAAATGTAATACACACAAGAAAAAAAAATTGTAATTGTTGTTGTATGGGATCTCCTTATACTAGGCTCTTCTCTGTCATTTTTTTTACATCATCATCATCATTATTTAGACTTGAATCATTTTATTTTTATCATGCACTCAAACTATTTATATATTTCATCATTAAAAATCAATTAATATGTAATATTGATTTCAGTTTTTGAATTGTAAAAGCCTTTTTTTCTTTTTCATCCTATTACCCAAGGAGTGTTCAAAAAACTCTAGTGATATGTATGTATGTATGTATGTATGTATGTATGTGTATGTGTATGTATAGATATATGTATCGTTTACGTCTACGTATATGTGTATATGTTTAAAGGGATTGTGATGGTAATGGTGGTGGTGGTGGGTGGTTATGATTAGCATAAATATATATATTTCTTTTGATGATTTTCAAAAAATACAGTACTATACACCTAATGTGATAAGTTTTTACTGGGCTAAAAAATGGGTGAAAAAAAAATTCCTACAAAATAACTGGCACAAACTATTTGCTGTGGTGGTTGCCGTTATTGAAGCAAATCACCGATGTAACTGCTACACCGGAGTACCAATAACAAAATTAAATATGATCATCATAGAAACCAATTTTCTTTTTTTTTTTTTTAATAATAATTAATAATTAAAAAAGAAGTTTGTGTGACCCGAACTTGTATAAAACTTCAATGGTTTGTTGCTGATAGAAAAAAAGAATTTTGAATAATTTGTTCCATCATTTTTACTTTGATCGATTTTCGCTTTTTTTTTGTTCTCTATGAGAAAAAGATAAATGTCAATATCTTTCGAAAAATAATTCAAATTAATTGTCTCAATGCTAGTGTTTTAGTATTGCTATCAAAAATTCAAAATAATTCCCATCTATCCATCCATCCATCCTAGCATTTTACCCTAAATAAAAACTTTCAAAGAATCAATATAATTTGTCCTCTTTTTCAAAGAAATCTTACTCTCTTAATATGGACACCATTTTTGCAATCTTTTCCAAACCTTTCTCAAATCTTCAATCAAATACTTCGTCACCATCGCAACAACAATCGGTGAACTTGACAATACAATCACGTCGTACTCCAGACTTTTCTTACTCCCCGACAATAATTCCACGACGTTCACGCCATGATCTAAGTAACGGTTGGTCTGTCTCGGAACCAAGACGAACAAGTGATGCCTCGTTATCATCAACAGCCTCGTTACAATCCTCATCAGATAATCTAATATTACAATGTTCCACTCCAGCCTCAACATCAAATCGTCATTCAAATTCAATCGTTAGTTCTTCCGCTTCATCAATGTTAAGTTTCGATTTGGATAGTGATTCTAGCTCCGAAGAGTCCTATGTTAGCTTTCCTTGTTTCGAAAATTTGGATGAATGTGTTTGGATTGATGATGCCAATTACGGACATCGAAAAAATCTAATTGGTACTGAGTTGGAGATGGAAAGATATGATGAGATGTTTGTTGGAAATTCTCGAATCTCATATTCCTAAACATTAAAAAAAAGGCTCAATCAATCAATCATTCATTCAATCAATCCATCCATCCATCCATCCTGATAGACTTTTTCATAATTTACACCTCTAGATTATCTTCTGCATTCTCATTAATTTTCATATATACATATAGAATTTATTTATTTAAATAACCTTTGCTAATCAGATTTTAAAACCTGAAGTGTACATTTAGTTTTTGTCCATATTCAATTCCTTATACACACACACTCTCTCGAGAAATTATTTGAAGCCTGCCTTATTCATGAACGACAGTCTATGGAATGATTTTGCCAACAAAATGCAAACAAAAGGCCAAGATCGTTTTCATTATCATCATCATCATCATCATCATCATCATTTTCTTATAGTGTGTACCCTAGCATGATATTTTAAAAAACAAAAAACTTTTGTTCTCAAAGTTTTCATAATATCTGTAAATATATGTTTAGTATTTTTGTCATTTATCAGTTTTCATAAAGTTATGAATATTAGAAAATTTATTTCCAAATTTATTTTTTCATTTTAAAATTTAAATTTCATATCTAACATTAAAATCAATCAATCAATCAATCATCTTTTCACAAGTTTCAAAAATAAAAAATGAAATTCCTTAATATTTTTAATAGAACATTAATTTTTCATTGAAATTTAAATTGAATGGTGTTATTTTTTTCTTTTTTATGATCAAAATTAATAAAAAACTAAAATTTTTTTCCGAAAAGAAATGATAAACATCATAATAACTACTTTTTGTTGAATTTTTTTCATAAAATTCAACTTTCAGAACTTTCCATAAAAATCGGAGTAAAAAGAGAATCGACATATCGGCGGGGTACGGTACAAAAATTTTAAAACGGGTATTTTATTTTTTTTTTCCCATTGAAAATTTTAACCGGTTTTTTCATTCGGAATGAGAGATTTGATAGTATCCCTTTTTTTCCCTTTATTCATTTACATCTTGATATTTTTCTCCTTTGAAACTTGTATTATATTTTTAATCATTATTCTTAAAAAGTTGGAAAAAACCTGAATACTTTTTCTATACACCATTTTTAGAATGATAAAAGGATATTTCAATTTCCTGAAAAAGAAGAACCAATAACAATATTCTAGTTCTTTCTTAATATTGCGTATACTTTCATTTTATTTGTTTGTTCGTTCGTTCGTTCGTTCTTTCTTTCTTTCGTTCGTAGAAAAAAATAGGAGTAAGTAAATGAATGGGTAGGTTTCAAATGAAAAATCCCGATTTTCTTACTTTATTATTATTATTATTGTTATTATTATAATATTATTCGATTAACTTTATACCTTACTCAGAATC
Source organism: Geosiphon pyriformis (assembly GCA_016748015.1). NCBI lineage: Eukaryota > Fungi > Glomeromycota > Glomeromycetes > Archaeosporales > Geosiphonaceae > Geosiphon > Geosiphon pyriformis. The sequence goes on along the minus strand of JAAOMT010000534.1, from coordinate 134,165 downwards.
ATTGACAGCAGCATTCATTATACTTGATTTCCATAGTCTCGCGTCATTAAAACAATCTTTTTCGATTCATAGCCATGTTAAATTCAAAAGGCACACACAAAATAGGCAAAGAAAAGTTGATCATCTTTTTTAAGGGAGCTAAAGGAACCCATGAAAGAAGCATGATGCGCATGTAATTAATACCGATCAACATAATACCCCCTTAAATTTGACCATTATTATGATTTTATGATTATTATTATTGCTATTATTATTATGATGATTATTATTATTATTATTACTATTATTATTATTATTACATTATTAATATAAAGCTGTTGTCTAACATTGATTATTTTCATGTCTCCGAACTCTGAAACTAATGATTTAATGCCATAATCAAGATACTACCTGGCAACAACCCAATAAATTATTTTTGTGCTTTTAACTTAGGTAACCGTTAAACATGATTGAAAACCCGGGATATCGTAACCAACATAAAAATTTTCCATTTTAAATTTTTCCATTGATGAAACATTGGGAAATGATTCGTGATTAGTATTAGCATGAATGAAATGGTAAGTCTCAATTATTAATTAATGAATGACGCACAACTTTTTCGCCAGATAACGATGATCGTTAATACAATTAATTTTGGCAAAAAAAAAGGGTGAAAAAAAGGGTTTAAGGAATATTAATTTTTAATTAGAAATGGATTGATAATTCCCCGTTTGATGAATTATAAATGAATTATTTTCATATCCTCCTAGGAAGAAATCCTCATTTTCAAAGAATGAAGATGGTTGGTACCCCTCATCCTGTGATTTAAGTTCACAGATCTAAAGGAGACACTATGGTTATTTGTCATAATCATTGAGCTGTTAGTGTGTGTGTGTGTATGTCAAGTAAAATGAAATAAGGAATCCTTAATCAATCGTCAGATGACCTCCCACAATGTAAAATAAAGGTCATACCAAAATTTTCTATGTTATATAGAAATACTAATAAGGTTTGATTTAAAAAAAATAAAAATAAAATAAAGTTATTTTTTAATAAGTTTTTGTTTTTGTTTTTTTTTTTTTTAAAAAAAAAAAACATTTAATATAAATAAAAGGATATCAATTAATATACACATGAAAATACTTGAAAACATTTAATATAAATAAAAAAACATCAATTAATATACACATGAAAATACTTGAAAAGATTTAATATAAATAAAAATCATCAAAAAAGATTACTCAAAATTAGAAAAATTAAAAATATCCTTTTTTAGACTAGAAATAAAAAAAATGAATGATTTGAAAAAATAATATTTATTTATTTATTTTCAAAAAAAAAATTATTTTAAATTATAATTGATTTTGACCAATTTTTTTCCCTATATTTTGGTGCTTAAGTTAAATGTAAAAATAAGTCCAGGTAAAATTCCATTTAAACTAAATCTTGATACAATTAAGATCTTGAACTTTTTTTTAATTTAAACATATCTAAATCTTTAAACTTGTCACAAATGGAAAAATTCTCAATAAGATGATAATTATATTCTTGAAATTATTTATAACGCCTAGAGAATGAACTTTAATAATCTCAATTTCCAGCCAATCGCAATTAATTTCTCGGCTAATTTAAGAATATTGAGAACTCTTCAAAAAATATGTTATTTCTGCTATACACAACCTTTTTAGATTTTTTTATCATAATGTGGTTACTAATGGTCATTATAGTGATTTAGTAAATCCGCAAGAGTCCTCTCAGATTTTGAACGTCGTTTGCCAACCAAAAAGATGGAATCTGTCAGAGGAATGCGGTCACCTGATTCTGAATTAGATGTAAACTCAAAATAAATATTATAAACCGATTAAAATCTACAGTATTTTAAACTTTAGCTTGAATAAAGGTTATTACGCGATTCGAAATTTTTTTGGTACTACCTAAGCTTTCCAAATAACTTGAACCTTTTGAAAAGAAATAATTTTCTATATTCATTATTTGGACTTAAAATACTTAAAAGTCCATCTCTCCGGAAATAATATTATTTATTTCTCCAAGAGCATATGATCCAAATCCGTCTTATTAGGTTACTCTCGAGATAGTCTTGCACAAAGAAATTCCTATTTATGGTGGCTTGTTTGTGAATTAAGCTCCGATGATCTGGATTTATATATTCTTTTTAAATCAGATGATTTGCACATGACACAAAATATTACATGGGATGGATTTATCCCAGGTAATAATGTTGTTCATTAAATTAGTGCTTTTAAATAGCAGTGTGAAAGTTCTTGGGCGTACCGCGCAATATCTTGATTGAATTTGCGATCATTTGATAAAAAAAATAATTAGGACAGATCATGTCCACAACTGAATTTCCTTCTCTCCAATTATCTCCCCTTCATTGTTAAAATTTTATGAAAAACTTTCGGTATTTTGCTTGAACGGCTATAAAATGAGTCGAGATCGAATAGTATTAAATATTGGTGGGACAAAGGTAGAAACAACGAAAATTCCGAGCTTCAACTTTTAGATTGTTTATAGAACTTTTAGTACAGAAATATCGATTAAATCCTCACGAAATGGCTGAAAAATATTTTTAGTATGAAACCTTTCGATCTACTTTGACTGAATATCCTCGAACGCTGCTAGGAACAATGTTTGCAGAGAGAAACAAAGATATGTTAAAACCCGACAGAGATGAAGAATACTTTTTTGATCGTGATGGCCATATTTTCCATTACATTATGGAATTCTATCGAAAAGGTAAAATACCTTGGGAACAAATCGCCGAATCATTTCATTCACCACTTCAAGAGGAACTTGAATATTTTCAAATCGATTGCCCACCAGTGATCATGTCACCGTTAGATGAAAAATTCGTCTCTATGGTCGTTGAAGATTTTAAAAGAACGCTCGTGAAACTTTTGGAACAATCGCAACGACAATTTGTTCCTGTACAAGCAATACATTTTTATCCTGGCCTTTTGGTACCGTCTCTTAGTGGAAAAAGCTCGGAACCGATGATGCGTATCGCTCATGAATTTCGAACCGTGGGATTCGAAATATTGAAAGTTGAAAAAGCTCGAACAAAGATTCAGGAGTATATATCGGCCTTGCATCCTATCAAGGATTGTCAAATAATACCTGTGAAAGGAAAAAATAATCAGATGATTTCGTATAGCATCCAAGTCGAATTTGGCAATATAAAAAAAATTAATTGGGATCAAGTTTTCGAATAGTAGAGTAGATGTTGAATCAGTCGACCGTATTATATTACTAGCACCTCAATCGAATCGGTATTTAACCACAATCACGATGATTGGATTGAATAGGGGTTTTTAGATTTCTAAAAAAAAATCTGGCGATGAAATCTCTCAATTGTAAACAAATTTTTCTTTAAAACCCCTTAAACTAACTTGAAGTTTTGGTAAAAGCGTTGAAAATATAATTAACGAAAAGAGTGAATTATTGATCTGATACAGTTTTTTTGATTTATCATATTGCTCACAGATTTTAGTTCTGAATAGGTGTCCAAATTAATCAGTGATCTTGCTACCTCTTTATCTTATACCTCCAATTAATGATTGGCTGATAATTCTATAGTCTAATCATAATAGCTGTTATAAAAAAATTTTCTATGTTAAATTGAGAAATTATAAGCATATTAAATTGAGAATGAAAAATATTTGAAAATAATCTTTTATATGCACAATTGATTTGTATTTATTGTCTGATTTCGTATTTATATTTATAAGATTAATTATTAATAAATTAAATTAAAAAATATTAAGTAAATAAAACATAAATTTTGATGCAATTATTAATTTTATAATAGTTAATCATAAAATTAATAGCAATTTGTACACATATTACATGTATTGATAAACTTTTTTTTATAAATTTTTGACATTCAATCATATTAAAACTTGAACTATTATAAAAAATAATTATTTTTACTTTTCATTAAAATTCCAGACTGAGCAGATTTCAATCAAGTAAAAAATGGTTTAAAAATTTGAATTATTGTAAAAAAAAAAGATTTTTTTTTTTTTTACTTTTCTTAATTTATTATAACTAAAATTACACATAAAAGAGATAACAGTTGAATAAAAATATTTTAAATTTAGATTAAGTAAAATAATTTTTTTTCTAAAAATAAATAATTCTTAGTTGTTTTTAATTGTTTTTATATTCTTCAAGTTTTTTTTTAAAAGTTACTTTAAAATTGAATTCTATTTTAAAATATTAATTGTCTTAATATTAAAAGTTGAATTTAAGATTAATAATTTTGTCTTAGTGGGTAAATCTCTCAAAAACAAAATCTAAATAAATTGAAATTATACAAAAAAACTAGTTAAACCAATTTTTTTTAAAAAAGCTACTTTTAATTAATCTAATATGTTTTTTGAATATAATAATAGTAGTTTTAAATTCTTTGCTGATTTATTTTTTTTGTTTTTTTTTTTCCTTTATTTTTTTTCTTGCAAATTACATAACTAATTAGTGAACTAAAAAATTTCTCTTTTATACTAATTGTTAATGCTACTAAAGAAAAAATTTTACTATGAACAGAGAGAAGTAACGCTTATAGCCTACTTGGTTTTTTCATAGCACAAAGTTTTATTATTAAAATTATAATAGATAAATTATTGATATTAAAATTGTAAACTACCTATTTTTTTAAATAAATATTATTTATGTTTTGACAAAAATTGCATTAAATTCATTAAAACATACATAAAATTAAAATTTAAAAAAATTAATGTTTTTAAAATAAAAAACTTTGATAGGTCAGTGATATGATGATATAACAGTGAAATCTAGATGATCAAACATGAATAACAAAATTTTATTTCTCGGGACACCCAGTTAAGTTTGTACATCTGATCGTATTTATTACAATTTTACTTGACCTGGGAGCTAGAAGGTTATAAACTTTCTGGTTCTTTATTCTTTTTTGGAAACAAAACCAACTATTTTAGTAAAATATCCTGATAGCATTAAAGAAGCAAGAGTTTTTATTGTTGCTATTGTTGTTAGTTCCCTATTCAAACTGGTACATTTATTAAACAAGATTATGGTAACCTAGCATTTGAACAGCTTTATTTAAGTCCATATCTCGGCTTCGATATGAGTCTAATGAGCAAGTTTTCATTATCATATTGAAGGGTTTTTGTGTGCAATAATTTTACTTAAACATCGGAATTTCATCAGTATTTAAAAGTGCTACGTCACAAAATATTCATTAAGGACTCAAAAATGCTTTGATAGCTTTGTTTTGAGCTCCTTTTTCATGTTGGAAAAAAGTGAAACTTATATAAAATTTGTTATAAGTTACAATCAAAATTAAAAGTTAAAAAAAATTTTTTACTCGATATAAATTTAGAACAGAATTTACTATAATTTTTTTTAAGAAGTTCGTGTTCGAATACCATCGCATAAAATCCCAAAAATTTTTTAGCCTAATCTTTTGAAAATCTCAAAAATATTTCATAAAGAGAGTTTCATAAATTCTTGGAAATTAATATAAATCGGAATATATTTTGCCCGTTGTATTATAAATTCTTTAATAATAAATTCACTTGAGAAATATCAGCTGTAAATCTTACTTTCTGTTCATGATATCGTTTGAAATGAAATATTTTACTTTGATATTCCTAAAATTAGTGTATTTTTTTGTCGCGTTAAAATATTTTTGCGTTGAATCTATCCAGCTATTGAAAAATGGTTCATCCTTTCAATTTAATGGTAATTTTATTATTTCTGAATATATATATTTTTTTAATTCTATGAAATATGCCTCACTGATAAGAGAATTTCAAATAGAATTCCAAAAAAGATCAGAGTTTACTCATGGATTAAAGCAACTAGTTGATTCCAATGTTTTTGATTTTCGACTTGATGCAGAATATGCAAAGAAAAGTTATCAAATTAAAAATTTAAAAAATTACATTTCTCCAGGCATTGACGGTAAATTTTAAATATAAATCAAAGTTAATGTCGGATTCAAAAACTTAAGAATTTTATTTTGTATGCAGCTAAAATTGAGGTGGTTAAAGAGGAGTTATTCTTTTATATAAGTGGAGAGACTCTCACTCAAGAAGAATGGTTGTCAAGGCAGCCAAAACTAATCGATTTCACGCTTAAACTTGGTCCTCTAAGTCCTAAAGGAGCACTAGTTGATTCAGATTGGTATAAAAAGTACCAAGGATTTGGGTTCATGATTTTGAGTATGATTAGAGATGGTTTAAAAAAACATACTATAAAGAAAATTACTGCCATTGGACATAGCGTAGGGGGAGGTAAAAATTTTATAGCAAAGAACTTTTTACCGTTCTGAATTTAATCTCAACTAAATAGCCGATATTTTATTTTAATTTTTGGAAATTGCTTTAGTCTATGCTATATTTGCTCTCCTTGACTATTTGCAAACCATTGCACCAAATTATAAGTATCCTTTGCGGGCGGTTACATTTGGACTACCAAGAATAGGCAACAGAGTTTTTGCTGCATTCCTCAATCGCCTTCATTCCGCTGAATTATTTCATATTTATCGTATAACGCTATACGATGATTATGTGCCTAGGCTGCCTGAGAAATCTTTAGATTTGAAAGATTTAGCTCATCCATTATCAGAAGTTTGGATATCTTCAGATTGTACATGTGATGAAGAAATTGAAATATTTTTCTGTTATGGTCCCAGCCAATTTCAATTTGGAGAATATTTTTGGGCCGAGAGTGAGGTATATAAACTAAAGTTATGATTTCTGATTGAAAAGATTTTCAATCTGTTGAAATAATTTGTTTTCACTCTTAAATTTTAGTTTTGTGTCAATCAGTTTAAGAGTCCAAGGTTTAATCTTCATAATGGACCATACTTTGGTATTATGATGGGACCTGATGTTATTTCTAGTTAACATTTGGTAAGCTTAATTTGGTTTTTAGAATTTTAATTTATAATTTATAATTTATAATTTTTCTACTGTTAAGGAGTTTTGATTTACGCGAGTTTCTCTGTATAATCCTTTTACTTAAACTTTAAGGGATTTTACTAATTGATTTATATAAGGAAGAATTTTGGAGCCTGACAAAATTATATAGCATGTGAAAAATCACAGAATTCATTATCCTTTAAAGTTTAAAAGGGTTTAACAAAGCAGCATCAAGAATTTTAATTTGTCGCTTTAAAACCTAAATTTTGAGAGAAATCTTGTTAGTTGGACAGGAATTATTTTTTAAAAATTGTTAAAATTCATAATTAGAAAAATTAATAAAATAATTGCGCTAATTAATTTTATAGGCTATAAGAGAAGTAATAATGACTGTTTAAGCATAAAAGATAATTTAGGGAAGATCGAGATACCCGACCCTGAACAAAGTCAAATTATGTTTCATCATTTTTTTATTACTTAATGATTAGTTCATAAGGTTTGTGGGGTAAACAATTTAGTGAGCTATCTTCTCAAATCCTTTGTTGAACCTTCCAAAATGTAGTAATATAAGTAAGGATTAACAAATATGAATTACTTTCTAGTAATAAGGATAATTTCAAGTTTATTTTGTAAATCCAAAACATGGATAAACAACTCTTTTAAGATAATATGTTTCGTCCGATGATATAGCAAACACCCTAACTGAAAACGCTTGAAAGATAAAAATGAAACATTGATGTGTGAGAAATTTACCTTTACATTTTTGATAATTTAATTTCAGCCAACTTTAAAAGTTTTTCCCTAATACTTAAATATATATAGAAATCTTTTTAATGTTTTTCATTAATTTTAATTTTTAAAAGATGAACTTAAAAATTTTCCTGACAAAATTAGATATCGAATTCGCAAATTTAATTGAAAAATTATGACCCTGCATTGTAAACTTTAACATAGCAATTATAAATCTTTTGAATTAAGGGTGTAATTAGAATTCCCAAGATACATATATATATATATATTGAGCAAATTAAATATCCCTTAGAAATAAGAACTTTTTTTTTGAAAATTTTTACACACTTAGAAAAATGAATAAAAATGTTTCAGGGAACTAATACAAGTTCACCCAAACTATAGATAAAAAACATTTTCAAATGTTTGATTAAGAATATGAACCGTTTTGAAATCAATATTTTTTAAAATTTTTAAAAAGTTTTGAAACAGACCTATTCATATATATTTATAAAAAAAATTATTTAAAAATAATTGATTATAGATTTAAGATGTTTCAAAATATCAGTCTTCCCAAAATTTTTATTCTTTTTCCAATAAAATATGAAATAGTCCTAATTTTTTTTTTACGATTTAGAAATAATTTTTGAATTAATTCTTGTCGTAATTCTAATTATTTAAAACCAAAATTTCATTTATATTTCAATGTAATTGGGGTTTTAGAGTCTTTATCCCCATTGTCGTATTCCATTCCTCATCCGGTTTGGACAATTCTTTTTGACATGATCCTCAGAGTAACAAATAAAACATCCATAATTCACACCAGTATACATTGCTTGGGCCCCATTAACTTCAATCCAGTGCTCCCACTCCGTTTGATACTTTCTATAAATTTCCATCGCAGTTTGTGCATCAGTCACTGAATCATGTACACCTTCTTGAATTGTTTTTTTCAAGGTCCTTTCAGCGAGGCGTTTCAATGAAGGTGTTTGCCTGTTCGGAAAAAGGTCTAGGAATAGTTGGTAGAGTGATGTATCACGTGTTAACTCACGTGGATGTTGTAACCGTAAGGTCTATAATGGAAATGAGGTAGGTAGAGAGAGTAATTAAAAATTTATTCAAGAATCAATTTCAAAGGCAATCAAAATGGGCCTCGCAGACTTGCTAAATATGAATTGGATATTGATGAGAAATTAGATAAATTAATTAATATACCCGGAAATCGAAATAAAGGGAATGACCAATGACGATTTTCCCATTAATTATTTGTTTGACTTGATTTTGAACTGATGAAAATATTCTGGCTAAAGAAAATGATAAAATTTTATGAAAAATTCCAAAATTAATTTTATTCATTTATTTATTTATTTTACATACCTCTCCGAAAAGAATTAGCAGTCAATCCTGTGATTTCTGTTCGATAATCAGTTACTCTATCTCCTGGATGAACTAAAGTATCTAAAACTATTTCCCCATTGAAATCAACAATACTGACACGAGCGAGAGCTGACTGAACACCGTGTCGGTCAATGCCTACCATTTCACAGTCCAGTGCAAGGTATTTCGTAACATCATCATCATCATCATTATCATCATTACTATTATTATTATCGGGACTGATTATATAATAATATTACAACTTAATTTGTTCAGTGTGTTAAACCAAATCCAAATTCTTTAAAGTACGAATAAATTTCCAATCAAAAATAATTCGAATTAAAAAATCTGAAATTTTTATTAGAAGTCTGATTTCTTTTTCTCTCTCTCCCTCTCTCTCTCTCTCTCTCTCTCTCTCTCTCTCCTCTCTCTCTCTCTCTCTCTCTCTCTCTCTCTCTCTCTCTAATAAAATTTCAGTTCAATTAAGTACCTTATCGACCATTCAACCTCAAACGGACGATCGTTTCGTTTAGTAGAAACTGAACCTTCATCATTTTCAACCTTGCAAAAAAATTCTCAGTTAGTACTGAAAACTAATTTTTATTAAATATCAACTTTTGAAATTTTTATTATATATATATACTTACAAAATCCAAAAAACTAAATTCCTGCAAAGACATATTAGCTTCTTCAAAAAAAATATCCCCGTGTATTGAAATAAGTCTTTATAGCTAGTTATTCTATTTCAAAAAATTAATGGGAAATAAGCCGTCAATTTGTACTCTTTACCAGCATCCAAAAAACTGTAACCTCAATTAAAGCAGTAAATTTCCCACATGTCGATCAAAAATTCTATTTTAAATCATTTTCGGTAAAATGGAAAAAAGGTTCACATATTTAAGGGTTAATTCTTATGATGCGGGGCCCTTTAATGAATAAGGGTATGATGCATTCTTTTAAAATGAGAACGTGGAGAAACCTTTTTTTTTTTTTTTAATCTTGTGAATATTTATGAACAATTGAAAAAAGCGTCATCCTAAATGGACAATAATTTTTCGAAATTGGTTTTTTTAAATTTATCTTTTAATTTTCCATACACTTTAAATTATTTCATTTTTTAATATATAATAAATAAAACAAAAATTGTAAAGTTATCACCTTTGTAGAATACTTCAAACATTGAAATTTTGGAAAGATGTTTCAAAAAATTTTATGTAGAATCTAATACTGAATATTCTGTTAGAATATATAAAATTTATGTATTCCCAAATAATTCAAAAATGTATAAAATTATATCCTCACTTTTAGGTGACTCTTTGTGAATTATTATTATTAAATCTATTATAGCTAGAATGATTTAAATTGATTTATTTCGTTTCTTAGGTCAAAATATAAAGCACATGATTTTTTGAATATCATTAAAGTAAATGAAAATATGGTATATTTCCTTAAAATGTTTCAAACAAAAACGCAATTTAAATTTCTAACTTCAATTTATATGAAATTAGCCCTATAATTTTCATTCTAGAAACTAGAGATTAGCTAATATAACCATTATGTTCATTCATGAAAAATAAATTTTAAGTACTAATGTAAATATTTTGGAAACTATAATTTTTTTTTCACCACGTAATTCATTATTTATCAGATATAGTACGCCACATTGACAGGTAAAAAAAAACTCTTAAAGACTAGTAAGGGTAACTTTTCGAATAAACATTTTTATAGATTCTATTGCATCTTATACAACAGTTAAATTTGATCGAAATCATATTTGGGTCTATAATAAATATCTCAAATACTTTAAATTTACACAAATTTTATAGCAATATAATACCTATACAATTAAAACATATCTTGTCTATTTTTTCAACCATGATTATCACTTGCTTCATCTAGGCTTCAGGATCTTCTTCTTCTTCTTCTTCAGTATAGGCGCCAAACATTGGAGTAACTGGATAGAATCCTTCGTAGGACGTGAGAGTCAATCCATTACTTTGGGTATATACTCGTAAACCCAAAATTAATTCCCAAGGTTCATTCTTTTCTATAGAGTGATTCCGCTGATCATCCTCTTCATAGCCATCATCATTTGCATCACGACCTTGAAAGAGGTTACCAATTCGTTTTTGTTTTATTGCTTCTTCGGCCAGATTAGGTTCAGTCACCTTAGGGACTATTTCAAGTGGTGAGAAATTTTTTTCGTGTGGCTCAGGTGGAGTTGGGGCTGGCTGGGGAACTTTGTTGCGTAAAATTCTTGGGATAATTGCATAGTTACCGGGCTCAAGAAGGATTTCTAAGTTGACACTACGATTGTCAAGCGAATTAACAATCCAAGGACTTCTAATTAAATAGGTCTGGGATCCCTCAACAAACACCCTAAAACTCAATGAGTAACTAAAACACATGTCATCAGAGGAATGTGAGTCAGTTGGTTGTCCCGAGCAACGGAACATATTTGGATTAACAAAAATCCCCTTACTTATAAGTCTGTACTCTATGAAAATATCTTTGATCAGGTTGTTGTAAGGCAATAATAACCTTAGCCGCTTCTGAAAGCGAAATTTTGAATTGACCATTGGATTTCGGCACAACGTTGTAATTAATCCAAACGGAATGTTCATTCCATGATTGGTCAAAAATTCGGCATTTTCCCAATTGGGTGAAGAACTTTTGTAAATCTTCATAGGCCATCCAAAACGTGCCATCATTCCCAAACCTATAATCAAGAGCCATCATCCATTCCGGAGTCCATTCTTCGCTTCCATCACTCCAAGGACCTAAATAATGTAAGATAAAATTTAACTTGAAACCTGGCACATCAAATTCTAAAGAGTAATTATTAATTTCCTTTTACCCTTCCATTCAGTTCTACCAAGAGGATTTCGAATTTGAACCAATCTTGTCCCGTTGATTTCAACTGCTCTCAGAAAGCTATATGCGTGACTATCGAGTAAACCTAGCTGATTTTCACCAAAACCATATCTTTCGGCACCATATAAACGATCTACGTTAACCTGCGATAATTCCTCACGCCAAAACCTATCTTTATCCAAAATATCTTTTAGATTGTATGAGGTATATACGCCACCAGTCAAATCTTCCAAACCTAGTTATCGTTGTAAGAGAGCGTGATTAGAAAATAACCTATGAAAAAGTGAAAATACTTCACATAATTGCAGTTTACCTTGACCTGTCAAACCACCATCAATCGATTCATAATCTCCATGGACTTTTGCAAATGCTTTTTCGAGCAATGGCAACCATGTTTCATTTTCATTTTTGCAATACCTAGAAATATTGCAACATGTTTTGGTACAGTCCTAGCCAAGTTAGAAAATCATGAAAAAATTTACTTAAATTTAGGCTTACGCTGAAAAAAGTTCAGGCCTGCCTGGAACTAAGGGTTCATTCCAGCAGAATAATTGGTCGTCAACGATAGTCGATATCCAATCGCCATCCTTCATTGAAAATTCATCAGTTCAATCTCTGTATGGGTATTTGAAACATTAAAAGCTCAAGCTCTCACCTTGAAAAACACAAATCCGTAAACCTAAGTGCATATAAAAATATAAAAGTGAATTTGAATTTCAAGATTAAATTAAGAATTTTCAAACCTCTTATTACCCCAACTTGTTCATCACGAGCTACACAAAGCCTTTCAATCAGCCCTCTGATATTTGAGCAAGTTGACACAGAAGATAGGACCCAGCAATCACCAATCTATGGACAATCCAGAATAAACATGTAATGAGTTTTTATCCTCCTGAATTCCAGTTAGCTGGAGAATAAATTTATTTACTGACTCTTCCTTGCATGACATCTCCGGAACAGATACCGTTTGTTAAAAAAACAGGGTTTGTAAAAAAATCGGGTATTCTTTGAATATACAAATGCTTTCCATCGGGCAAATAACCATTATGATGTTGAAAATTCCAGAACAGCGCGCCAAAAGGATCATCTTCAAGACTAAATTCTCGATCTCGGAATTTCCGATTAAGTTGTCTGCATTCTTTTACAATCTGATATCAAAAAAAAAGAGTGCAGATAAAAATTTAAAGGATGATTTTCATTTAATCATCTTTGCACAACTGTGAAGTGGGAAACTTTTAATGTTTATTTTCTAAATAAAACTAACTCTGTTAACTTTCTGCTTGGTAATTTTTATTTCACGCTCAAGGTTAGCAGTTGCTCGACCGACCACTACATCTTTCAAAGTCAGGTCACGATAACTTGCTTTAGCTCTATATTCTCGTGCTTTTTTTGTAGCAGATTGTGAATTTTGGAATCTCAGAGAGGATTTTATGTTTTTGAGCCCAGTTTCTTGAATTGGTTGCCAATTAGAAAAATATGTAGTGTTTTCACTTGACATCTTGGCTAAATGTAAAGAAATTTAACAATTAAATTGATGGATACAAATGGAGACCTTCAAGGAAGACGAATTTAAAATTTTCAACATTTTTACAGCATGTTTGACAAAACTCTTTTTATAGAAGCCCCTCATAAATTTTTTAAAAAATACTAAGACTATTTTTTTGAACCAAATATCCTTATACGATGACATCATGATCCTATATCTTATTCTATTGAAAATATTCTAGATTACAGCAATCTCCAGATTTCCTGCATTCACGAATCAATGAGAGCGAAACTCATTTTATGTTAAGCATGTTAAAAAATGTAATGATTTGAAGCAGCACATGTCAGTAAAGAAGAAGAGTGTTTGGTGCAGATTTCTTGGCTTTTTTACAAACTATTGCGTAGGAATTGTTTGTGAGGGATCCCCACTCGTCTTCCATATAAATATTTTGGCATGACACGACTTGGAAAGATATTGCAAGCAAAAATCTATCCCCATAAAATTTTGAAATCTATCGGGGTTATTTTTAATCTTTCGTGTTGTTGGGTTCAGATTAGATCGTATTTTAACGATAATCAGTCCTTAAAAAGTGATAGACAATGTACAGGAAGATCGTCCCCATCTAAAAATTTACAATGGACCTGTTGGTCATATTATACCTTCTAATTGATTTTTCTGGGAAAGCTCTAATTAATTCTTATCCCGAAATCTTTAAAGTTTGTCAACTCCCCCAAGTGATCTTGATTAATGAACAATTGTAATCTATAGAAACTGTTGCCGACATCCTCATACTTTGAAATATTGCAAATAGGATTTCGAATATTGATTAAGATTATAGTTACGGTTAATAGCGTAAGAGATCGCTAGCGACTAAAAAGATCAGTTGAAGGTTTAGTGAGTCTTGAGAATTTTAACGCGTCAATTGTATTTTAAAAACTAAAGTTTAAGCGTGTGTTGATGCTTATTAAAAATTTTTCGTTAAAAAATATTCGCTTTCGCAGACTTAAAAAATTGCAAATAAATAAATTTCCTTCTGGAATTATAATTATATCTTTTCCATTAAAAATAAGGAAGCTTCACCATTGAAAAGTTTTGAGAAATAGATATCATTTTTAACTAAAATATTTTCATAAAATATCTTTACAATATAATCAAATTATCGTTTCAAAAAAAAGTCATTATAATTTTCAAAAGATTATTTAATCACCCAACATTTGCTTCAAACCTTTTTTCAGGGCAATTTTCAAAATAATTTTCTCGATAAACAATATGTGAAGTGCTGTACATTTTTCACGCTTGAAAGTTCAATCCGGTCATCTGGTAACTTTGTGAAGAATTAGTATTATGTGAATGAGAATTTTAATTTCAACAAGTACTGGTTTATATTAATCCTTGCTTCACATTCTTCTTGGGAAATAGAATGTTGTGATGAGCATTTTACCCCATTTAAAAATTGATTCATCTCACTTATTCTTCGATGTCTCCCAACCCCTCTGATTTCAGCATATTTTTTTCGAATTGTTTGCCTTATCTCACATTGAAAACACGGGATTTTTGAAACCAATCCACAATTTGTAAAATTTACAATTATTCCTCAAGATCGAGCATAAAATTTTTTATTAAAATCTTAACCAAGATCTTTTTACGAATTGCTTGATCGCAGTTTTTATAAAGATAAAAGAATTTTCAAATTCGAATCAAAGTTAAACTTTTCCCGGAAAATAACAAGACTTAATCAAATATAGAGTAGTTGGTGTTTTAATTAATTTTGTCATTAAAAAGTATTTAAAAAATGAGAAGTCGATTAAATTAATCATTCAGGCTTCAAATTCCCAGTTGTTGTCTCAGCTTCGGGATCTTGATCGTATTCAGTCTGGCTCTCTCCAGAAGGAAACTCTTGTTCGTAGGGTTGAAGAGTAGCTCCTTGATGCCGATTATAAACTCTTAGACCTAACTTTAATTCAAAATCACTAGTCTTCTTGGCAATTAACTCTGCATCACCTTCCTCATCTGAATCATCATTTGCATCTCGTCCGCTATCAAGCCTTGTAATACGTCTCTCCTTCTTTAATATTGCAGCTTGATCTATCGTTGGAGCAGCGGCTACTGCTGTAGCAGGAACCCGTAAAACCTGAGGGACGATGGTATAAGTCCCTGCTTCGAGTTCAACCTCGATGTTAATGTTACGGTTGTCGAGAGGTGAAAGTGTCCATGGGCTTCGTAGTAAGTATGTCTTTGCACCTTGTTTGTATACTCGAAAACTCAACTGATAGCTAAAATTAATAGGGAAGAAAATGAGGTTGTTTTAGAAATGTAGATGAAATTGTTAACTTGATAAAACTTTTCGGGAACTCACGTTAATTTTGCAGACTCATTAAAATAGTGGGTATCTGGTTGTTGAAGCATAATCACAACTTTCTCAGGTTCAGGGAGAGTTAAAGTGAAATGACCATTGGATTTGGGAACAACATTGTAATTAATCCAAGCGGAATGAATAAACCAAGACGAATCAAACAGTCTGCATTTTCCAATCGAGCTGAAATAAAGGAGTAAGTCTTCATAAGTCATCCAAAAAGCCCCGTCCTTTCCAAACTTGTGATCTAATAAACTCATAGTCTCGGATGTCCATTCTTCACTTCCATCACTCCAAGGCCCTGAGTAAATAATACTTCCTTGAAACTCTTTAAAAAATAATTAAAAAATATCTGAATTTTTGTTTACCATTCCATTCAGATCCTCTAGTGAAAGGATTGCCCATTTTTAATAATCGTTTCCCATCAAATTCAACTGCTTTAAAAATGCAGTAGGTAAAACCATCAGCTAAACCTTTGCCATCAGCGGTTGTTCCAGGATCTCTTTGGGCGGCAAAGAGAACATTTTGGTTCACATTTGATAATTCTTCCTTCCAAAAACGTTCCACGTTCATAATTTCGGAGGTGATCAAAGTTGTGCATACGCCTCCTGTTAAATCTTCAAGGCCTATAGTTGCATAATTGATTTTTAAGATTCAGTTGATCAAGAAAATCTCGAAATTGTAAATAAATCAAGTTCATACCTTGGCCTACAACACCGTTGAAAATTGACTCGTAATCACCATGAATCTTTGCGAAAGCCTTTTCGATCAGCGGGAACCAAGTTTCCTTCGGATCTTTGCATTCTCTGGTAAGAATCAAAAATTATGATTTTAATTTGCAAAACAATCTTTAGACATGATTTCATTAGAAAGCAATTTCAATACTTACCCAAATGTGGGAGTTAAATTGCCTGTCGGTGAAGGGCTAACAAATATTTTATCATCTACAACAGTTGATACCCATTCCCCGTCCTTATAAAGAATAATAGCGCGAAGTTAGAGAAAATGGGAAGCAAATGATTGTAACTGTTAAGTAATTTTGCGAACCTTAAAAAAGATAAATCCATAAACCTTTAAATCGACAATTGGGAAAAATTGTATGAGATGCCAATTGCATTGTTCCAAAACATACGTAAAAACAAATCCTATTTTACCCCCACTTCCTCATCGCGTGCCACGCATATTCTTTCCAATAGGCCTGGTATATTCTTGCAAACTGAGACTGCAGCAACAAACCAAATATCCCAGAGCTAAAATTTCGTCGTTAAGTCTTAATTCAAACCTGTTTAGGATGCGTCCAAATTAATACAAAACTTCTTACCACTCCGGCAGCAATTTCACCTGGATGAGCTCCATCAGCATAAAATTTCGAGCCTGGATACAAGGCAGAGATCCGTTTATCACTTGGAGACCCGAAATCCAATTTGTGCTCCCAATAAAGAGTTTCGTTAAGATTTGAGAGATCAAATTCTCGATCAGTGAATTTTCGATTAAAATATCTGGATTCTTTAGAGATCTAGGCCAAAGTTTAATTAATGGGTGAATTCAGTTCGATGATAAGTGTTAATTCATTTGTGCTAAATAAAGATTTAAACATACGCGAGCAACTTTTTGTTTGGTAATCTCAACCGCACGTTCAAAACTCAAAGTTGCAGCGACGCTAAAATTTGATTGTGCCGTAAGATTTTCGCGTTGTTTTTTAGCTCGTGCTTGACGTTGTTTCTTCGTTATCCTCGCCGCCGTAATCTCGATTTCCTCTGTGTTTGATGCCATTAATTATTTTGTTTAAAAATTTTCCCAAAATTAAAGCTTTTTATTGGCAGTACTCTTTTATATATCATTTAAATGGGTACAAAAAGGAACAGGTAATTAAAGTTTATTTTTAAAAAGGGTTTGCAAAAGTTGCCTTTATTTTCTACCCTCCTTTTAACATCTCCCTTCACAAATTAGAGAGGTTGACAAACACGTAACACGACATATTTAATATCTTCTTGTATCTACGAAATTTTTCCAAGATGAAATGTAACCATTGCACAATTGGCCTTGATAAAAATAGTAATTGCGCCCCGTATAATCGTCGAATGCACATTTAGTAAATAAACCACTTAAAATTATTTGATGGATGATAAAAATGTACATGTCACAAAAAAAAGCTAGATCCTTATCAAGAAAAGTTCTTTATTATTAAATCGAAATATTGATAATAAATAAGAGAGCAAATCTCAAGTTGTAATCGCTAATCAGGACTTCAAAAATTGATGTTCCATTATATCGAAATTGAAAATTTTGATGAGTATTTTCTTAAAAGATTATTCATTTCATTTATAAATAATTTAGCTAAGTTAATCATGAATTCAAGGCCTTCACGAAAAAATTATTTTTAATCTTTCATAACCTACATTGAAGTAAACTATTATTCTAAAGCTTCCCCATTTATTGTGGCAGTCGATGTCTCGGTTTCGGGATCCTGATCTTCTTCAAAAGTACTTGGATCCTGCTCATCTGACGGAAAAGGTCCTTGATAAGTGGACACTGTAGCCCCTTCACGCCGATTATAAACTCTTAATCCCAATTTCAGTTCCCACTGTGGTACATTATGCGATTGGTTATTTTCATTTTCATCATCAGAATCATCATTAGCATCTCGGCCATGCTCCAATTGTTCAATCCTTGTTTGTTTCTTTTGAGCTACTCTGGGATTGTGTCCAGCTGCTTGCTCTTTAAACTCGGTACGAATAATACGAGGTATAATTTCATAAGTTCCAGCTTCCAATTCTATTTCAATATTGATACTTCGATTATCCAGTGGCGATGTAGTGGATGAACTTCGTATCAAATACGATTTGGAACCTTGTTTATATACACGAAAGCTTAAATGATATCTAAATATAAAGAGCAATTCTTTGAGATTAGCAAAATGCAATGAATTTATAATTTAACAAGATAAAAGCACTTACATATATTGGGGAGACTCATAAAAGTAATGAGAGTCTGGCTGTTGAAGGACTATAATAATTTTTTCTGTTTCATGAAGCTTCAAGATGAACTTTCCATTAGACATGGGAACTATGTTATAATTTATCCAGGCCGAATGAACAAACCAAGACGAATCGAAAATTCGGCATTTGCCAATTGAGCTAAAATAGTAGAGTAAATCTTCATAACTCATCCAAAAGGCGCCATCTTTCCCGAATTTGTGATTCAATCTGGCCATAGTTTCTGATGTCCATTCCTCACTCCCATCACTCCAAGCGCCTAAGCAAAGAATTGAGTTTTGATTAGGATGGAATATAGTCAATCTCAAGCCTCATCAGTAAATGCTTACCAGTCCATTCACCCCTGTTAATATAAGGATTGCCAACTTTTACCAATCTGTGGCCATCAATTTCTACTGCTTGGAGAACACTATAGGAAAATCCATCCAGTAAGCCATTTGCAATAGTAGTGGTACCTGGAGCACGTTGTACGCCAAAAAGTCGATCCGTATTTACAAAAGATAGTTCTTCTTGCCAGAACCGATCTCGATCCATAATATCAGAGGTAACAAAGGTTGTATAAACCCCTCCAGTCAGATCTTCGAGACCTAGAAATTTAGCGATAAAGTTTTATATGAAATTGATTTGGTTTATACAAAAGGTTTAATTCACTCAAATATAATTTTGTTTACTACCTTGCCCCACAATTCCCTGCATGATGGATTCATAATCGCCGTGAACTTTAGCAAAAGCTTTTTCAAGTAATGGTAACCATGTTTCCATCGGATTTTTACACTCGCTAAATTTTGCAAAAATGAAATATAAATGCCTGAAAACTAATTGAACAGCTCGACCAATAAAACGAAAACTTACGATAATAATGGTGCAACAACACCATTAGGATTTTTAAGTACAAAAAATTTATCGTCGACTACCGTCGAAATCCAATCACCATCCTAGTAGTCAAAAAATTCAAAAAAAAACTTTTTTTTGAATGATTTGCTTACAGTAGCAAAACTGACCTTAAAAAAAATGAACCCATAGACCTAAGATTTGGAAGATTTGGTCATTTACTATGTGCGCTTTTAAAAATAAACTTTCAAAATAAAAAAACTTACCCCAACTTCTTCATCTCGATCAACACAAATAGTTTCGATTAAGCCGGGAATATTTCTACAAATTGATACTGCAGCCAAGAACCAAACATCATGTATCTAAGACAGAGAATAAATCAACAATTAATGATACCTCCGCAATATAAGAAATCATTGAAGAATTGGGAAATCTATATACCGTTCCTTCAGAAATTTCGCCAGGATGTTGACCATCGGCATAAAATTTAGACCCTTTATAAAAACTAGATATACGTTTTGGTATAACACCACCCCAATTAAATTCATGGGCATTGTAAAGAGTTTCGTCGATATTTTCGAGATTGAATTCAGAATCGGTGAATTTTCGATTAAGTTGACGAAATTCTTTGGCAATCTAAATTAATATTTTAGCAAATATTGGTAAGTAATTGTGAATCATTTATTTTCAATAAAATGTATCTAACAATCTCATGTATACCCTTGCAACTTTCTCCTTGGTAATCTCAATAGCACGTTGAAGATTTTGAGTGGCAGCAACATTAACAATGTTTTGTGACGTCAAATTATCTCGTTGCTTCTTGGCTCTAGCTTGACGTATTTGTTTTGTTTTAGAAGCGGCTTCTTCAACACCAGTTGTGCTGGCGGTTTCAGCGATACGATCATCGTTATCAATTACGCTTGGTTTTCTGTTCTTTTTGTTTCTCGGCATTTTGATACAAAATTATGTAAAAGATCTATGATCTTGAGCTCTAAGAGAAACTTTTTGGTGATTGTGGATTTTTTAACGGTAATTGGTTTTATAGGTGCAAATCCTTTAAACTTTACGTGTAGAATAAGGTACCTCGAAAAATGCACAATGCATTTTGATATCGCCCAATTTAGAGCATAATAATTTCGTTGATAACAAAGGTACACAATGAACAAAGAACACAATTTGGCTCAAATAGATCAGGTATTCATCCTGTTAGAAATTTGTACAAATTAATTGGCCAAGTAAAATAAGTCTGGTCACAAAATATTTTTGGGCTTTGCCTAATTTCTGAACTCGAAATGGTTAGCTGTATTAAATTGAAGACTATCTTACCAAATCTGTGCAGATGTGAGAAGAAACCCTAAGAAATTGACGGACCCTTAAAGGGACCTGTACCCCTTATACATTATCCTTATAAAATTCAAAAGGCTTTAATGTTAACTTGCCTTATACGGGTGATTTTTTGAAAAAACTTGTCATCATGCCGAGCAAAAAAAACCCTCAACAGAAACAAATTTCGCAAGAACCAATTGAAGATCTTGCCGAGAACCTTCAAGATCTCGGGCTTAATGATTCAATTACGATTCCTGCCAGTACCATCAAACAAAATCAACTTGCTCGAGTGATCAAGAATCAGGAGAACTTGACCTCCCATAATTCGATTAGTGTTGCTGCTACTTTTAATCTTGAGCAAGCAAAAAATATTACCAGACAGAAAGTTGATAGGGTTTGTATTTTCTATTGAATTCAATTCAATTCCTGGATGTACGCCATTGAACCTGCTCTATTTAGATTGCCAAAGAATGCCGCCAACTTAATCGAAAATTTCGGGATCGAGAATTCGATTTAACTGACAAAGAGGCCGCACTATATAACGCAAAAACTACAGATTATGGAAATTTGAAGGTCGCTAGAATCCCCCGAATTATGTCGAGCCCTAGATTTTACGCTGATGGTGTTCATCCAGGGGATATTGTTCAAGGCTTGGTAAAATATTCTAAATCATAATGAGTTTTGTTCAATAAAATTAAATGCTTTTCATCGGATTTGTGGTTAAATTTCTTTTTTCAGGTTGGGGATTGCTGGTTTTTATCGGCTATTTCAACTTGTGCCAATATCCCTGGTTTATTGGAAACAATTTGCGTCGCTAGAGATGAAGAAGTTGGGGTACAGATCGAGTAAAAATTCTTTTGTAAAATTCAACCACGAGTTTTCTTTTAAAAAATTTTGAAATTTTTTCTTCGCTTTCAGGTCTATGGTTTTATCTTCTTTAAGGTTTGTATGAGACTTGAACTCGATCCCTTTTAAATAATTTTAGACCTAATATAATAATTTTTGATTTTAGGACGGGGATTGGGTATCCACAGTAGTTGATGATCAATTATTTGTTAATGATCAGAACAAACTTGCATTTGCGTAGGTTGAACCCCAAATTTAATATTTGTTATTATCCGGAAACTCATGATTCCTAACATTCATGTTTCCCAGGCAATGTTTGGATCCAAACGAAACATGGCTGCCATTAATAGAGAAAGCCTTTGCAAAGATTCATGGGGATTATGAGAGCATAACTGGCGGTGAAGCCGGTGAAGGTATGTAAATTCATTTTTTTCCCAAAAGATTTCACCTGAACTCTGTGTTTTAACCTTTTTTCATCTAGGGCTGGAAGATTTAACTGGAGGAGTATACACTATTTTCCATAGTGAAGACATAATGAACCCTAACCAATTTTGGCACGAAGAATTAGCAGCTGTCAATAAAAGTGTTCTATTCGGACTCGGCCGTTCAGTTGACCCAACTTTGGAACCCATGGGAATAGTTGAAGGTCATGCATACAGTATTTTACAAGTTATAGAAGTTGACGGCCAAAAATTGGTAAAAGTTCGAAACCCTCATGGGCAAAATGAGTGGGAAGGTAAACTTTCCTCTTGAATTTTCAAGTCTGATCTACCGTTTGTTGTTTTTCTAATTGATTCATCCAAACGATTCATCTTCAAAATATGTTCGAAGGTGCTTGGAGTGATAAGAGTGAAGAATGGACTGCGGAATATATGGCAAAATTGGATCACAAATTTGGCAATGACGGTGCTTTCTGGATGTCATATGATGATTTGTTAAAACACTTTCATCGTCTTTACAAGTGTCGAATCTTTGATAATTCATGGAATGTTCTATCTGGTTGGATAAAGTATAATGTTGAACCACAATCTGACGGGAAATTTATCTTGACCCTGCCAGAAGCCTCAAACGTAGTAATTCTCCTTCAACAGCCAGATGATCGATACGCACGTGGAACCCAAAAATTCGAGTAAACAGGCTTCTTTAATAATTCTGTGCTCCTCGATTATTTCCCTTCTTCATCATAACCTTATTAAGTATTTGCCTTCAAAAGATGTGAACTTCGTTTCCGAGTTTATAAACCAGGCGAAAAAACATATCTCACCCGGAGCTTCTTGACTCCACAAAATTACCGAAGTACCAATCACGAAGTAGATCTCGAAGGGGGTGTTTATGAAATTGTCCCACGCATTCAATCAATCTGGTTAGCAAATGTCACCGCATCTGCTGATACAGAAGCAGCGCAAGTAAAACGACGACGAATTGATTCGCTTCCAACAGGCCGTGATCAGAATGATGATGAAGACGATGATGATGAGAATCATGAAGATATCAATTTTCGACAGAATGGTGGATGGCAATTAACCTTGGGCTTGCGAGTCTACAGTCGATGTAAAACGGCTACACTTGAAATTCATCAAGGTCCTTATCCTCTAAACAAAAAAGTTGACCCGGCAGGAGGGACCGAGCAAGATGCTGATCCTGAAGCATAGTTCGAACATCAAAATGAGTGATGATAAAATATCCCAGATATCTTTTAATAAATTCGAAAAAATTTTAGTTTCTTTCGAAGCCTTAACGTGAATCTTTTGGAAAATTGAAATGCCCTTTTAACATGATGTTTAGAAACTCTAAATATTCTATAAGCTTTAAACTATTCAAATCTAATATTATCGATTAAAATGCAACTTGGATTTTAAAATCGTTGAAATTTTATTTTGTTTTCAATTAAAATTTACTTTTTGCTTGTAATATTATAGTAAAAATCAGAGCAGAAAGATATTTCAAAAATATATCTGTAAGTATCTAGACTTGACAAATTATTCCAAATGTTTTTCATTGATTAGGATTGAGATCTCTGGAAATTCCGATAGATACCTAAACTTTTATCTTTCATTGATGAATTTGACGGCCATAAAAAAAGACAAATAATCACGAAAAACAAAAGGGCTTCAAGTCCAAGCCAAAAATAATTAAATTTTTGTTTGAATTTAAAATAACGAGATTCCCAGTTTGCTATTCAGAATTAAGCATAGCGAAAAATAAAGCTCTTTATATTCCTGTTCTTTCTAAAAAACTGATTAAATGATATTTGCCAATATACTCTTTTTAACTGGATAAACTCGAATCTACACAATCCAATACGAATAAGAAGAAACGAAAGAAATCCCAAACATAAAAATAGGAGAGTAAATTTCCACGATGGAATTCATGGACAAAAATTTTTTTCTTTGCTCATAATAGGTAGGCATTCGATGATGAAATTTTTTCTTCTAGGAAATTTAGATTTATCCGATTTATTTTGTTCCTATTCTAAATTCAGACATTAAGTTTGGTATTCTAATCAATTCTAAGATTACTGTATGTTTAATTCAAGTTTTTATACCATGAACTTTGAAAAATGCCTTGAAAGGCTATTTAGGGTTGCTGTTATAGCAACACTAAATAGGTACCTGAAAACTCTCAAAAAATAAGCTCTTTATTCATCTCCCAACCCTGAATTCTGCTGTTCCAATAGAAAACCTCCCATATTTGTGTAAAATTTTAGGTCCAATAAATAGCAATCTAATATTGAACAGTAACGCAAGTACGAGATTGTGATTTTGGGAGGTCTGGTACAATCAACAAATTGTTGTGTTTGAATATTTCTGATTAAGATTTGCAATTTAATAAGATCGTAACTCAATCAGATGTATTTAGAAGAAACATTCATAAGCCATAGATTAACGCAATTAATGATGCCAAGGAAATATTTGTGGACCTGTTAAACGGGAAACTTTTCAGATATTGTCGAATAACTTTTATTTAGATCTTTTCCTCCTGCATTATCAAATTTGACCGAAAATTTTTAACAAACAGGTCTAAATATTTTTTGACATTACTTGTTCTAGGACTCAAATACAGTGTAATTTCTTACTCCCCGCCGATTTTATCCCCCAAACGATTCTCAAAAATAGTCTTTATCATTTAAAATCTATTTAATCACTTATTATTTATGTTATAGTGTAAGGTGATGAAATGACACTAGTGAATGGGATTCCCTATCGCCAATGATCTTTGATGAAGCTCCCTCTTTCTTGAATTACTTGCGAGCTACTAACAGGGATGTACAGTGTAAAAATATTTCATGTCCAAGATGGGGAAAAAAATCTTATTTGAATTTTGCTATATTATTTGAAAAATGTTCTCCGGCTTACTTGAAAACGGTCAAACTTGCCAATTGTGAAGAGAATAATTGCTTGGGCACATCTTATTTACTTTTACAAATTGGGCCAAGGTAATTACTTTTCTTGTCGTAATGAAATTACCTTCATAGACGAGGCTTCCTTTACAAGATTCCATAAATTTCGGAATATTGTGTGTCCACATTAAACTTATAGCATCCCAAATTAGTACATGTCAAAGCCTTGATCGAATTGAAAAAAGGCTATAGAAAACTTAGCAAGTGCATTCTTGGAGAGATATGATTTCAATTTTCAAAAATTAATATGCTCATTTGGACTTTTCGATTTTTTGAAATTCTTTCACAATCGACGAAACAACACTATGAATGATATCAGAAGTTTGCTTTTGATCATCGATTATCTGATGCATTTACGGTTACTGTATCTTAAATTTGGCTTTTACTTTTGCCGGACCCTTGAGTTTATTTCGCTACGTAAGCCGCGTTAATTGCAAAATATTTAAGATGATAAATGAAAGTTTTCACAAAGCATCAAGATTTAAATTAATTCTACAGGTCGAGACAGCCAGATAAAAGCAAAGACCATGCCTTTCTGTGTCTTAAACTTGAGTTTAAAGTTAAAACTAAAGGTATTTACCGGATGAGTTAAGAACCATTTACACGATGAATAAATGACAATTTAGCAAGCAAACTCTTTGATTGATATTTGAGTTTATTTTAACAGCTCGTCTTAAATATATCTTGGCTATTAAATTGACACTTTATCAAGATTGTAATTGAAAGTATTCGCCCATTTAAATTACGCATAAAATGAATTCATAATAAGCCAATAGTTATAGAAAAAGCTATATACCAATTTCTCAGCACTCTCACTTATTCATTTAAATCAAAGAAGACAAAGCTTAGGAAAGAATTTATTTACTTTTTCGTGTTAAAATGATTTGCGTACGCGAATTTAGTTTTTTCCAATTTCTCCAATTTTTTCTGGTTATAATTGTTATTATTTCGTCCACTCTCTCTTTTCCAAGCTCTCAAACTATCACTGACACTACGTTTGGCGAAATATTTGAACCTGCGGAAGATATAGACGATGGAGTATTAAATATTCTTGAAGACGACTTTCAGAAATATGACGCGGGTGAGGCATTCCAAACGTTAAATATTGACAATCAAATATCCGAGCCTGAAGTTGACGGATCAGCAATCCGTATAAGGCGCATTAGAATTGGAAGGCCACGTCTTAGAATGCGTCGGGTTGGTATTGCCCCTAGGTTAGCAGCTCGCCGCAGAGGGGCACTCTTTGGTTTTCGACGATTCAGACGGTTCATTGTAAGACGCTATGGACTTTCTGGGGTTTCCGGAATTTCGTCATTTTCCGTCAATCCATATAATTATTGCCGATTTTATCCGTATACCTTAACTCGGTTCTGTCAATTTTATTTTCCCAGAGTAGTTATTGCTGCTACAAAAAGTTTTGGTGTTGTGTCGATGAAAAATTTTTGAATGATCTCTAAAATAATTCTGAGTTTGAATTGAGTGAATGAGGGAGAAAGACTCTATGAAATGTTTTCATTTGAGAACTTTGAATAAAGTCCAGGCGGCTTAAAAGTAATGACGATGGGGCGGCTTTACTTGATTCAATTCGGTTACTTTCTTTTAACTTTTAGTAAAAAAATCTCGGACTAGTGTGATGTATTAGAGTCAAAATATTAAAGTTTTTTATAATTGAAAATAATAAATTGTTTCTTTTTTGAGCTCCCAGCTAACGAAAATTCCCGTCTTCAATAATATTGTCAATTTTCTAAGAGCATAATTAATTAAAACCTTTTTATCTTATTTTTTAAAATAAAAACTTAGCTGAAAGATGCCAAACCTTCTTGCAATAAAAGATAAACACCTTCCAAAGCTTTTCTGAGAGAAAGAAGCAAAGATTCAATACATTTCCTTGCCGAGCGCAAACCCTTCACAATTTCCCATGGTTGTTCCAAGATATGGGCCAAGATGAACATCATGTTCTTTATTTTCTAATGAATCCACGGTGCCTAAGTTACATTCCTTCAAATTAAGAGCAGTGAGTTTTCACAAGGTAACCCAAGCCAAAAACAGTATATGTATGGTACAATTTATCCCTTACATTGTTTTCATCAAAATCAAGCAGAGATTTCCTTCCGAAACAGTTATATATCACATCTTCTACTTTTTGCACACTCAAATTGCAATCGCAATCCTGATTTTCAATCCAGAATTCTCTGTAGTAATGTAAAAAATTTCCTTTCGCCATAAAATCTCGTGGTATCCAATCATTTGAATGAGTGACGCGAATAAATCCATCATAATTGAATGTTCTCTTCAAGAATCTCACAAAATAGAAATCTCCAACTCGTGGCGCGCCAAAAGTTATCACTGAAATTTTAGAGACATCCATCTGAAATTCTTGGACCATCAATTTTTGAATATAGGTGGCTGCCAGAATTGCGTATGCTTTCATAAAAAGATAAATGAGTTTCAAAACATATAAAATTTACATTATTTGAAGCTTCATACCTCCCCCAATTCCGTGCCCAACAAAATACATCTTCCAAGGAAATTCGTTTTTTTTATTTCGCCAAAACTTTTTAAATTTATGGATAAGAGAAGGCATCATTTCTTGGACATGCTGATGCCACACTGAGTCCACGAGAGGTCTTTGCGGGAGATTTTTATCCACTTCAATAGGGAAAAGATCAATTGGTCGTTTTTTCCATTCATCTCTAGTATAACGAGGACCTTGAAAGTAGGCAATAATTATTGTGTCTTCCAAGGTTCTCTGAAATGCATCGGCTGATAAGGAAATTCAAAATAAGTTAATTTCAAGATTTCATCCATATTCAGAGAATACATTCATTAAACAATAAGAAAACTTACCAATAACATTTTGGTCCCAAATGACTTTTCCAATTTCATTATGCTCTGGAAAACAATAAGCGAAATTTGCATATTGCGCCATTTGTCGAATAAAGTGAATTTGGTGTTTGTAAGCCAATTTTTTCTGCGGGAGTGGGAATACTGGTGGCTGTGATGGATCAGGTCTGATGGGCCGTTTGGGTGGTGGTTTTAATTCATTTCTTTTGAATTTGGTAAAATTTTTCAAGTTGAACTTATCAAGTCTCTGTGATTTTATATTGCATTTTTTTATTGTTCTGTGTGTCATTGGAATAAAATTTTTACCCTGAAAATGTGAGATATTTGACCATCGATTTATTTTTTGAGGCGAAAAAGTTGAATCAATCCCCTTTGATTTTTCAATAAAACATTGGTTTGCATTATTCCAATGCTTAATTTCATTTATGGAATGAAGCTTTGATAGGTTTGGTTTTGGCAAAACTCCAGAATGGGATGAAATGTAGTCGAAAAATAAAAAAGCTGACAAAAATGATAATTTTAAAATTAATTTCATTGGCGAAAATAAAATCTATTTCAAACTTTTAAAGGACTTTTAATTATCAGTAAATCCTCGACTTAAAATTTGTATACATGTACATGTATTTTGAAACAAAGTGTAGATCCCAATTTTCGCTGGTACATGGTCACTCATTAATCCGAAGATAAATCAAAACTTCGGATTAATTGACTTAAAAATTTATAAATATTTATTGAAATAGTGTAAAAAAAATTAAACCATTTACTTTGATAATTATGGAGACTTGACAGAACAACTTAATATCTCAATCTTAAAAGAAAGATTTCACATATTAAAAATTCATCACAAACTCAAAAACCAAAACACAATGATCTCACTCTGGCTCAAAAAATTAAACTTTGTCAAATTAGAGAAGCCAATGAAACATTTTTAAATAATATATTAGCAAATTAATTGGAATAGAAAAATCAAAAATGTACAATATTTTGAAAAGAAAAAATGAATTTAACAAAAGTTTGGATTCATGTACTCTTGACCTTAAAAAAGAAAGAATGCCCGAATTTTTTTGTACATTGAACAAATATTTACATTATGGCTTGGCCAGACAAATATTTTGTAGCAAAATTTTGGCAATTTTGCTCAGTTCATAAACATTGATGATTTCCAGGAAATTCAAAAATAATTATTTAGTTCCAAAATATGGAAAAGCAAACAGTGCCTCTTTAAATGATTTGCCACAATTTTACAATTTTGAAAATTTTTATTAACATAGTATCTAAATGATATTCATAATTATACTTAAACAGCTTTTATTGAAAGTAAAATAGTTTATTGCTGGCACAAAAAATTCAAAAAATATAATTCCAAGTTTTTTGAATTGTAATACTACAAAAACTTAATATTTACATGCAAAATTGTTTTTTTAACTGATCAATTTATTTTTTTATTATGCTTTAACAAATATATAATTCTATTACTAACTATAAGATAAAATTATAACATCTTACAAACAGCTAATATTTATGTATTTTTTATATATAACCAGCCATCTAAGCCATTTAAGACTAAACTATATTGAATTTATAAAAATAAATTTACTCAAACAGTTATTTTATGTAAAATTATTTTTAAACTATTGATATTAAAGATTATATTAGCTATTTATATAACAGTTTTATTTATATTAAACTTAATATTAGAAACTTAAAACTTCCAAAAGGCCATTATATTATTAAAAAACATATTATTAACAGAATTATCTGTTATTACAAATAAAAACTAACAGCTCTTTATACAAAAAATGACAATATATATTATAGAAATTAGTATTAAAATTTGATAAAAATAGTTTATATTATTAAATTTAATCTAACAATATTAATTAACAATAAAAAAATAAGAAATTAGCAATCAGTTTAATTATAAATTGAATACAAAAAATTTTGACAAATTTAAAAACATCAATAAAATTAAATAATTACTGTATTTTTAATCTAATAACAACAAATTTTGTTATGTTTTAATATTTATGTATGTTTCTATTAATACAATTCAATATTTTAAATTTACTATTAAGTTTTAAAAATAGTTATCAAGAAATATAATTAATTAATCTGTTTTGATTATTTTAATTATAATTGCAATTAATATTTCTAAAAAAATTGTATCAAATAAAAAAAATTTGAATTTTAATATTTTTACAAATATTAAAGTTTTTTAATTTTTTTTAATTTTTATTTATTTATTTAATAAGCACAATTTAATATAAAAAATTTACAAATAAATATGACTTGTATATTTCTTATATATAACTAGTTACTTAAGCTAATTAAGTCATATGTTTACAATATTAATAATTTTTGTAAGTTTACAAAAATATTTAAAACCAATTATAAATTAACAATAAAACCAAAACTAAAAAGCTAGTCTTTTATAAAACTTTCTTTAAAAATTAACTTCTTAAAACTAAAAACAACTAAATTATAAACATTAATTTAAACTAATTTATTATTAATAATTAATTTTTTTAATATTTAGTCTTTAGTTTAAAATTTAGTAATTAAATATTTAATCTGTAATATATAATCATATTATAAACAAAATTTACAATACACAAACTAGTTTTAACGATATTTTTAAACATTAAAAACAAATAAAAAAACCAATACTTAAAAACAAAACTCTTAACAATAATTATTTAAATGTAATTAATAATAATAATATTATATAGCAAGTATAAAACAGACAAATTTGTTAACAATCTATTAATTAAAACAATTTACTTATTAAAACAGTTATTAATAACAGTTTTTTTACAACAAAATTAAAAATATACAAAAAAATATAATTTGAACTTTTTATTAAACTATAATAAATGTAGTTTATATTTAAATAACTTAAAATATTAGACAATTTTTTATAAAAAACTTTTATATCTATATTTTTTATTATTATTATTAATATGTAAGCCCAATTACTATCTAATACGATATAACAATCTAAATGTCTTAAATTAAATGTAATTTACGTGTTTTCTACATGTGACCAAAATCTATATCTGAAAAATACACAGATTTATTATTAATAATACCAAAAAACCCCAAATTTTTAATAAATTTATTGTAAAAATTAAGGCTTCTACTAAATAAACTTTTTTTAAACTAATACTTATTATTTTCAAACACTTAAATTGATTAAACATTAAATAACCCGAATAACTTTTATTTGCAAACCTATTTTTTAATAAATTCTAAATATTAAATTCTTAAGATCAAGTTTTTTTTAATAATAGAAATTTTTTTAATTAAAAAACTAATTTGTAAAAGCAATATCAAAGCCAATTAAAATATTTGTTTTTTAATATAATTAATATGTTTTACTTAATTATGTTAATAACTCTACTTTTGACAATATTATAAAGAAAATTAAACATTTAGAATTAAAAATAAATTGTAAAAGCACTATAATAAAATAGTTTTGAGTTTATTGTTAGAATGAATTAATTAATTTTTATTTGATCTAAAAAAAGCTTAAATATTAATGATTCTTAAATTATATAAGTAAAATAAAATAAAATACTTATTAATATTTAGTTTATTATTTTAATTAAAATAATAAAAAAAAACTTATCCAAAATTCTCCTAGATAAAAATTTTTTTGCATACAACCAGTATGATGTTCTTTATAATAATAATTTTTCAGTTCTAAAAGTACTTTTACTTAGTTTCTGTTTTTGCTGTAAAATATGTGGTGAAGAATATATAAAAAAAAGTCATGAATTGTAACTGGTCTTATAAAATATGTATATACAGTCAGACCTCCATAAAAGAACTCTTAATAAAAGAACAATCTCTTGCAAAGAACATTTTTTTATAGAACCAATTGATTAATTAACAATTTTCCCTTTACATAAGAACAATCTATAGAGGAACAAGAACATAATTTTATCAAATGTTTATTCGAAATTTACCTTCATATAAGAATAAATATCACGTGCTAGATGTTAATTGGTAATTGGGAAGAGTTAGAATGTATTGAATTAATTTTATTCTAACTTTCTTTTAAATCGATTTACATTGGACTTATTCTTTTTGATCTTATCTGTTTTCACGTACAACCACTTAGCCCCTATTGTATTCTAATTCAGGCTTGCTAAAACCAAATCTAATATTAATGTTATAGGCACATTTTCTAACAGACTTGCTAAATTATCACAATGTCGGAACTTTTATTCAAAAAACAAAAACAAGTAGCAGTTAATAATGCTCTTCGTAAAGAAATTTGTCAATATTCCAAAAATCACTATGGCATGAAACATGATAATATTGTAGCTTACTTCAATCATAAATATCCAGAACTTCATATTTCTCATCCAACTGTCTCCAAGATAATCAAAGAGCATGCAAAGTGGTTGAATATTGAAATTGATGAAATCTCAGAAAGATCTATTCGACACAAAAGCATTAAATTTCCATTATTAGACCAAGCTTTAAGTTATTGGATAGAACAAGTAACTACAGCCACTATCAAATTCAATGATCAACTAATTAAAGAGAAAGGAAAAGAATTTGCCAAACTTCTTGGTATGCACGAAAATGAAATACAATTCTCAAATAGATGGGTTCAAAAATTCAAAAAACGAAACCAGTTACATGTTTACCGATTTCATGGGGAACCAGGAAGTGTATCAATTGAAAGTTTACCAGAAAAATGAAGAAAATTAAAAACCATTATATCCGAATTTGATCCTGCAGACATTTATAATGCTAATGAACAGGATTATTTTTTCGTATGGGACCAAATCAAACACTTGTAAAACGTCGAAATGCAGAAAAAAAATTGGTATATTATATTTACCAATTGTTATCGTTATATATTATTGTTATATTAAATTAATTGGGTTTTTTATAGGATAAATTTCGGATTACAATTCTTCTTGCTATAAATTCAACTGGATCTCACAAATTGCAACCTTTAGTAATTAGACATGCAAAAAATCCAAGATGCTTTAAAGGAATTAATACTTCTAACCTACCTGTATTTACAAATTCAATTCCAAAGCATGGCTCAAATATATCAATGAAGGCTTTCGAATTCAAAATCGGCATATATTACTTTTGGTTGATAATGCAACTTCTCATCATACTCAAATTGAAGAAGATTTATTCCAATTAACCAATATTACTTTGTACTATTTTCTTCTAAATACTACATCACATCTTCAACCAATGGATGTTGACATTATCAAATTTTTTAAAGGCAAATATAAGTACTTATATTGTCAACATATTTTACATCAATTTGAGCAAAAAATTAATATTGAATAGTTAAGTAATATAATATATACAGTATTATTATCATTATATATTATATAATTTTATCTAATATTAATTTATTTTTTAGAAATAAATTAAACATAAAACAAGCAATTGATTATGTTGTTCAATCATGGTTTCAAGTAACACCTGTTACAATTTAAAACTGTTAGCAAAAAATGGATATTCTTTTTTATAATCAAGAATTAGAAATTTAAGAATCCGAAACATCAATTTCTATGGATATATTTAAGAATTTACCATCAAATGCACAACAATTAGTCAAAAATCTCGAAGATTATACTGTAGCAGTTGATGAATTATTGACAACTGAAAATATTCTTGATGATAATAAGATTGTTAATATGGTTTTAGCCAATGCTCAAATTAAAACCAATACAATTAATGACTCGAAAGAAAAATTAGAAGAATCTCCACCTGCTATAATTACAATTAGAGAAGCATATGAAACATTAAAAAAGGTAATTAGATTTAAAAAGCAATTAGCAGAAGAAAATTTTAGTATAGAAAAACAAAATTTACTTAGAAAAAAATTATAAAAATACGAAAAAATAAAAGAAAATTCTACTTTTTATTTATATTTATAAAAATATGTATTAAAATTAGTAGTATAACTGTTTTTGTCAATCCATAGTATTTTGTTTAAAATGTTTTTAAAATTATATCTTATGTTTATTAAAAAGCTGGTTTTAAAGCTAAAATAATTAAAAAAATCTAATTAAAAACATTAATTGATTTAAATTATCTTTGATTTAGTATTTTAATTTGCATATGGCTTCAAAACAGATAAATAAATCTATAAAAACTTGCATTCTTATTTTATGAAATTTTTGTACTGCTATTTGTCTATTAATGTTTGAAAATAACTATATAATAAATATTATTACAGTATTTTGTGTTTTTATTGTGGTAAAATTGAGTTTTCTGATTATTATTTTCATGTAAGATGAATTTTGGGGTTTGTAAAAGACTATTAAATTTATATATAACTCTGTAAAAATTTATGTTAAGTTTGTATTAGTTATTATTAAGTATTTTACAGCTGTTTTTTTGTGTATATTTAATAATCTATTATATATTGTTTTGCACAAAGTTTTTGTTTTTAAGAAGTAATATTTAAAATTTTTTTATTTTTGGAATTACTAAAATTATTATTGATAAGATGTAAATTTTATATATAATCTGAGTATAATATATTATAAAATATAGTTAATATAATTTAAATTCAGAGTAGTTATAAAAAAAAATGATTTAATATTCTATAATAGTTTTATAATTTTTTTGTTTGTGATTTATTATTTTGGCTTTTAATAATATTGTAAAATTGCTTGGAATTACAAAAAATTTAAATGTTTATTTTGAATTGCATAAATTGTGCACATTTTTTTTAAATATTAATAATAAAGTTTTTGTTAAGATAAATTAATAATGTTGTTTTAATTAGCTTAAATAGTTGGTTATATATAAAAAATACATGATTTATGTTTAATTTAAATTATTTAGTTTTGATGTAGTAGGCTAAATAATGTTTAAGTTTTATTTGTAAAAATAAAAAATTATTTTTAATAAAATAAGTTAAGTTTTTAAATTGATTAAAAATATTATTAATTCTTAATAATAAATACATATTTTATTTAGTAATTAATACAAAATTATAGGATATATTATTATAGTGAAAAATATTTATTTGCTTTTAATTTTTTATATAAATTTTAGCTTTTTTATTTGATTTATTTCTTTTTTATTAAATTTATTATTTCAATAATTTAATTAATAAAGTTTTAAATAAATAAGTTAAATATTTTTAGTTTTTAATCATATATTAAATAAAATTTGTTTGATTAAAATGTTTTTTTTTAATCTCATTAAGTTGTTTTTGATTAGTATTATAGTATTTTTATGCAAAAATTACAACACATATTATAAAAATTAATATTAAAATTATATAAAAAAATCATATCATTAAAATTAATTTAATAAATATTAACTGACAATAAAAAAGTAAAAAATTAAGAATTAATTTAATTAAAATTTAAATTGAATAAAAAAAATCTTGGCAAATTAAAAAATATTAATAAAAATTAATAATTAAAATATAATATTTAATAACAATAAGATTTATTATGCTTTAAAATTTTTATATATTTTTATTTGAATAATTTAATATTTAAAAATAATTACCAAAAAATATAATTAAATTTGCTTCTAAATATATTAATTATAATTACACTTAATATTATTAATATACAATTAATGTTTTAAATTAAATTCTCTAAATCTGATTATTTAAATTATTAACTTTTAAAAAAATAATATAATTA
This sequence comes from Geosiphon pyriformis, assembly GCA_016748015.1. Taxonomy (NCBI): domain Eukaryota; kingdom Fungi; phylum Glomeromycota; class Glomeromycetes; order Archaeosporales; family Geosiphonaceae; genus Geosiphon; species Geosiphon pyriformis. The sequence continues at coordinate 98,543 of JAAOMT010000534.1, read as the reverse complement.
AGCTTAAATTTAATTAATCAATTAATTTAATATAAATAAATAATTAATATAATTAAAATAATACTAATATAGTATATAAATTTCGAATAGTTTAACTATATATACAACTTTATTATAAATTAAAAAAATTATTAGTTTTAAATTAACCTAATTTTTTATTATAGTTTTATTATCAACAATAAGATTTTTTTTCATGCTTTTTTTTTCTGTTTTTGTTTATATCTTACTATTTAGTTAGATATCTCAAAATTTTTTTTGTTTGAATATAAAACTGCTAATGTTAACAGTAGTTTAAATATAAAAGAAGCCAAGAAAAAATCTAGTATTAGCTTAATAATTTTGAATTTATTTACTAAAAAAAATACAAAAGTAGTGTTTTGAAAAAATCTGTTTTTGTAATTGGTATTAATACTTCTTAAAATATGTTTAAAACTGGTAGAATAACTGGTTCTAAAGCTGAAAACATTATTAATACAAAGAGTATAAATATAAATAAAGAGTTTTTTATAGAAAAAATGAATTTTTAACTTAAAAGTGCTAAGAAATTAGAGCATAAAAATATCAATATAATCTTTAAAAAGCCAAAAAAATTGTTATAAAGTATGTATTTTGGAAATTTTTTGAGTAAATTAACTTTAATATTAACAATAATAATAAAAATAATATTTTAAGAGGTTTTTTCTCTTTTTTTACCTTTTTTTCTAAAGCTATTAATCAATATTCTGGTTTAAAAATTTTTTGTTTTGGATATTAATTTTTTAACAGTAATTAAAAAATTATATCAGAAAAAATTAAAGATTATTAAAAACTTGTTTTTTAGTGTAAATGGTTTGGAAAAAACTTTTATTATTTCAAAATTTGGTAAAATAATTCAGATATTATAATAAATATTAATTTTAAATATTCAGTAAACAATTAAATAAATTAAACAATAATAATCAAAAAAATTTCTGTAAAAAAATCTATAAAAGCTATACAAATTGTTTTAGCTAAATATAATGCTATTAGATCAATTAAAATATAATTGATAAAATTATAACAAAAAGTAATCATGAAAATAAATAATTAAAATAAAACTAATTTTTAATATTTTAATAGTCTATTTTTATTAGAAAAAATACAATTAATATAATTAGAATTGATATTAATAAGTAATTATAAGTTACTAAAAATATATATAAAGCTTTGTTTTATATTTTTTAATAGATACAACTGTTTATGATTTTTGAAATTTTATTGGTTTAATTAGTAAAAAAACTTATATAATTAATTATAATTCTGTTAACTATTTTTGTGTTAAGTATACTACTATATATTTTAATTTAAAAAACAGTTTAACTAAAACTGTGATTGTAATGTTTTTTATAAAAAGCATTATATTTTACTAATTTTATTTGATCTTAATAATTTGTTTATCTTATAATAAAGTTAAACATACTTTTATCAATTGTAAATTAGTTGCAAATAAGTATATTATCAATTAAAAAAAGCTCTACTGTTAAGTTTTATTCAGTTTAGATTAACAAATATTTATGCAAAAAAGTTGGTTTTTATCTTATATTTAATAGCTTTTAATAATAAATTTTGGGTTTTTGTTGTTAGTATGCTTTTAATTAAAGTTTTTTTTTTAGTTTTAATTATATTAATACAGATATATCTTTTTTATTAGTGTTTAAAATTTGAATTTTTAATTTGCTAAATTAAAACACAGTTTTATTAATCTTATAAAACATATTAACAAGTTGATTAAGAGATTAGAAACATTTGTGTTAAAAATTTTCTAGTTAAATTCTTAATATTAGTCATTAATAATCATTTTTCTTATAGAATTAAATAAATAAGATAGTAATAAAAAAAAATTTAAGTGTATTTATTAATAATAAAACTATAATATTATTAGTTTTTTAAGATTTTTAAATATTGTTAAATTGAAATTTCAATTAAATAGTCTGTTTACAATAGTTATAAGTTTAATAATTAGATTTAATAGTTTGGTTCTTGCTTATAGTACATCTTTTTTTTTAATAACTAAGTTTGTTTGAAAAATTACTATATAGAGTATATATAAAATAAATAATTCTGCAAAAAAAAATAATATTGTTAGATAATATAAGTATAAAGATAATTTAATTTCAATTGTTACAAAAACAAAATTAAAGAGCAAAATTTGTTTATAAATTATAAATAAATTTAATAGTATATAAATCTATATTTTTGGTTTGAATTCTAGTTATTTAAATATTAGTATTGCTATTCTTATAAATAATAATTTGACTAAACATATATATAAAATTATTAAAATAAATAGTTGGTTTTTGTAAATTAAGTTACTTTTTAAAAACAAACTTTTAATATCTATTTAAATTTATATGCTAATACAACTATAATTATATGTTTTAATTAAATGAAAAACATTAATGTATTGATTGTTAAAACTATTAATGAATTTTTTTTGTAGTTTTAGATAATGATTTTAATAAAAATAATTCTTGAAAAAATATTAGTTTCAAAAAATATTTGGATCTTAATTTGGTTAATTTTTTGATTAAAAGTATACTAGTTAAAGTTTTTACTTGAAAAAATTTCAAGAGTATTAAAAAAACAATAGACTATATTTTTATTTTTACAAGTTTTTTTAATCATAATATGTTAAATATCTGCAATTTTTTTGGCATGAACTATTAAGTTGTTTTTGTTTTTATTAATTTAAAAAGTTTTTTAAATATGTAGTTGTTTTTTATTTGCAAATCTATAAACAGAAACTATTAAAAATATGATGTTAAAAGTACAGATAATACAAAATAGGCTAAGTTTAAGAATACTATATCGGCTAATTTTATATTATTTAGTTAAAAAATTATTATTTTAAATAAGTTTTTAAATGTAAATGCTTTTTAAAATATTATTAAAAAGATTGTGTGTTTTTTGACAAATAAAATGTTCTTTAAGGTATAACATAAAAAATATAATAATATCTATATTAAGTTTTTTTCTAAATTACATAAGTTGAAGATTTTGGTATTGAAAATTGTTAAGGTTTTGCAAATAAATTTATTATTAAGTTTGTTTTTTTAATAAATTGCTGATTGTTTTTTAATAAAACTAAAACTAAAAAAATTCAAGTTCTAGTAAATATAAATATTTTTTTAATAAAATTTAATTCAAGTTGTTTAGTGCCAAGAAGTTTTATCATGCTTCTAAATTTATTAAAACCAAAAGACTAAAATTAAATTATTTATTTCTAAGTATATAAAAAATTTTACAATCAATAAAAAATGCATAATTAAAAGTATTTTGAAAAAGCTATTTTATAGAATGGCTTTTAATTATCTAATAATAAGTAATAAATTAGTCTTAAATTTTATTGAAGTTAAGTTAAAAGTAAATCATATTATAAAAAGTTAAATAAAAAAAATGATTTTGTACAGTATTTTAAATTTTTGACAATATCAATATTTATTCTTAAAACATATAAAAAATAGTGTCTTTTCTAAAATTATAAATGCTATTAATTTTGATAAAATATTTAATATGATTTGATTGCTTTTAGATAACAAAGCTGTTGGCTTATTTGATATTTTAAATAAATTGTAAAAACATTATAATAATTTAGTTTTGTATATGCTTTTGAATTTATTAAATTTTTTTTGGTATATAAGTTCGTTCTATAGTTTTGAAAAAAAATTTAGGTGTCTATAATTTTTAAATCTTATAAATAAAAAAATTTTTGATTAATATATAATTCATTGCTTCAATCAAAACTGCTAAAAAAAATTTTTAAGATTCTTTTTAATAGAATTTTTTTAGCTTGTAATAAGTTTAATGTTCTCTATAGAAACAATTTTTTAGTTTTAAAAAGCACTATGATTTAATTTCTAATTTTTATAATTAGTTTTGTGATAAAAAATGTTTTGAAAAAGAATTATAAACTTTAATTGGTTCTATAAAATATATATAAAGTATATAATTCTGTAAGTTAATATTATTAAAGAACAATTTAATCTGAATTAAGATATGTAACAAGTTTGTAAAGTTTTTGAAAATATACACAATTATAGAATTATTTATGTTATGACAAATTTCGACCTAACAAATAGATACAAAATAAATAATAGCTTAGACCAAAGTAAAGTTTTTTTTATTTCTTTGAAGAATATTTTATAATCTTCTTTTGTATGAGATTAAAAGACAAAAAATGTTGTGCAGTTATTATATAAATACTAAATTTGTAACTAAAACTAGTAGAAATAAATTACATATTAATCTAATTTTATTTTTTGCTGCTGGTACTTTAATTAATAATATGATTTTAATAAGTAGTAATTAAGTTATTATTTAGCATATTTTATATATTATAAGTAAATTTTTTTTGATCAATAATATTTTAATAAATAATAATAATAAAATTATGACTATTTTAATTAATAAAAAAGTAAAAAAAACATATTTATCTATTAGTGGCTTCTCTATTTCGATTGCAAAAAAAAGTAAATTACATAGATATTTGAATATATTTTTATTAATAAACAGTTTTTTAAAATCCAGTATAATAAAAACTTATTTGAATATTAAGTTTTTTGTAAATATAGTTTTAAAGAAAATTATTACAAACAAATGGTTTCTGTATTTGGTGTTAGCTGTTTTGTAGTTTATAATTAGTTATAAGATGCAATTTAGTTTTATTTTTGTAAGTTTATGTAAAAAAATAAGACATTATAATTCAAAAATATTTGAAAACTAAATCTAATTTGCCAAAAAATTTTCTAAATAAAGCCATCTATTATTCTATATTATATGAGTTAAAGTTATTTAATCAAATTCAAACTAAGAATAAAATAGCTGTTGTAGTTTCGTTTTTTAATATTAATAGTATTTTGAATTATTTATTCAATTATAAGTTTTTGAATTTGCAAATTTTAAGTTGGTTTTTTGATTATTTATTGCAATATCTAATTAAATTAAAAATTAGTTTTGCAAACAATTTTTTAGCAAATATAGTCAAGTTATTTTTAGATCTTAATCTATTTTTTATAAATAATTTAATGTTTGTTTTTAATATTTAAATAAAATATTCTGTGTTTTTTAATATTAACTAATTACTTAAGTGTTTTATTTTCATTTGATTTAAATTAACAGATGAATTTTTAAATAGTAATATGCAGTATAGTATATTATTTTTAATTTGTTTTTTTGAATCTTTAGATATTTTCAGCTTAAAAAAACTTTTTGGTTTAAAAAATTATCTAATAACAGCCAATTTAAACACAATTAAAGTATATACTAATAATTTTCTGATAGATTTAGACATTTTTAGTATAAAATATAATACTATTGTTTTTTTTTCTAATGTTAATTTTGCTGTTAGTATTAAAATAGTGGGTTTACTTTTGTTAATACTTGCTAAGCTTTAAATCATTATTTTAAAACTAAAGTATATTTTTGATTTTGGTATTTTGATTATTTATTTTAATAGTTAAACAGCACTTAATATATATTTATTTGAATTAAAAATATTGTGTTCTAATTTTTATAATTAATATTAGTTAAAAAATATTATATTATAAATATTATTAATAATAAAAGTTTTTAGGCAATTTAATATAAAATTAAAAAACACTCTAATATAGTAAATAATAAGAAAACTAATATACTAGTTTGTATTGTTGTTTTTTCTGGCTGTACACTTTTTGTATGTATTAATAAATACTATATTAAAACTAATAATATGGCTGTTTTTGGAAATATCTGTTATTTTGTTTGTAATATCTTTTAGTTTATTTGTTATATACAGTAAAAAATAAGTTTTAGTGCTGCTATTGTGAATAGAATTTTGCTAAAAAACATTAATTAAATCTAGTTTTTTTGGTTTAATATTCTGACTTTTACATAACTACTAAATATATAAGTAGTAAAACTACAGATTTATATATATATTTTATAAAAATATTGTATTATTGGCTATTTGTAACTATCTGTAAATACTTTTTTAATTAAAATTACTTAAGTGTTTTGTTTTTGTATTGTAATAAGCTTAAACTTTCAAATTATTTTTTTATTTGTATAATAAATTCTGTTATCTATTAGTATTTATTAAATACTTATGCTAAATTATAAAAATTTATAAATGGTTTTTGCTAATTTATGTTTTGTGTTTTTTAGTTGCTTTTAATATATAATTTAAGTATCATACTATATATTATTTTAAATAAAAACTTTATATTTAGAAATTGATATTTAAAAACTTTTGTGGTATTTAAAGATATTAAAGTGGCTGTTAACAAAATTGGGAATTTTGTATATAGTTTTAAAAAAACTTACTATAATAAGATTTAGTTGGTATTGATATTAAAAATTTTTTTATCCTTTTCTGAATGTTGTTAATGCTATTTTGCTGATAATTCTGTTGTTAATAGAAGTTAATAAACTTCTAATAAGCTAATTTTTTTTCCAAAATATTTCTTTATACTTTGAACTGTGTATGGTGTTAAATTTATAATAAAATGACCAATTTTATGCCAATTATTTATATAATTACTTTGCAGTAAAAATTAATTCTTTTACAAAAAAATTTCATTTGTTAGTTTTTCAAAATGTGTGTAATTACTTTGTGTAAAAGTCAATTTTTTTACAAAAAATTTCAACTGTAAACTATTTAATAATATAAAAAAAATAAATAAATTAAAGAAAAAAAATATATTAAAAAAGTCATTTCGAATTTAGGTTTAGAAGTTATTAATATTTACTAAAATTGGTAGCTAATTAATTTTAAAATATTAATATAGAATAGTTAATTTTGCAACAAGAATAGTAAAAAACTTTTATGTTTTTTAAAGTAAGTTTTATTGAAATTGATTTGTATAGAAGATACAAAGAAAATATTGATTCTAATTAAGATAAATTTTCTTAAAAAAAAAAGCTCTTCTTTTATACAACTTGTTATAATTCTTATTCTATGATCTAATACTCTTTTTTTTTCTAATATTTTGGCAAACTAAAAATATATTTCGTTGAATTACAAGTTATTTCTATGAACTATAAATTATTTTGGTAAACTGTTTAATATTTTGGTGAATTATTAAATATTTTAGTGAATTTTAAATGTTATATAGTTCGGTATATTGCATAATCTGATCATTGCAATTTGGTTATATTTGTGTTTTGTACAGATTGGGTTATTAATTAAATAATAATTCAGATAATTTAATAAGATAAAAAGTGATAAATTGAAATAATAATATATGTTATTTAATAATAAAATTATAAAATAATTTCATGCTAAATAATATCTTAAATTTCGAGTGATAATATAACTTCTCCTTAAGACTAAGCTCTATTAAAATCCAAGTACTGTTTGTAATTTTCAGATAGTAATCCAAAATTATTGAAGAAATTTGGTCTAAAAATTGTTTAAATTTTAATTTTGTGAACTTTCTAATGTATTAAATCTTTAGAGATTGTAAAATTGGATTTTATAAAACATTTTTACAAGTATAAAATAGGTTATAAAGTTTAAAAGCTGTTTTAAGTTTGTAATGAATGTTTGTCAATCTGGTTGTCATCTTAAATTTATCGTAAAGTTGTTTTTAAATAGTTTTAGTTGTAAAATTTGCTGTTTTAAGCTCCAGTTTTCTTTTGTAAAGAGTTTTTTCTATATAGAAATATCTATAAATTGAAGAATATTCATTGTTTTGTTCATTAAGACACTATTAAAGTTTTTGTTAAATTGTGACATTTGGTAGAATGTTAATAAAAATGAACATTAAATTCTTTTTTAAAGCTTGCTTTAAAAGTTTTAATAAGTAAATTCCAGATTAACTTCTTATGTTTCTTTTACAAGAGTGGTAATTTCGTAAATTTGTGAGTAAAATTGTAACTAATTTTGTCTGTATATAATTAATATGTTTTTTAGTAATAGTTATAGATAATTCGGGTAGTGTTTTTAAGACTAAAATTAATTTTTGAGATAGTTGTTAAATGTTTTGAAAAAAGTCATGATAATTAATGCAAAATTTGTATAAGTAAAATTATTTTTAGTAAGGTTTTTATGTTATTTTTGTTTTGTTTTTTTGTGCTGTTTTTGTTTTGTTTTTGTGAAATTGTTTTTAAATATAAGAAGTAACTATAGAAAAAATTTAAATTTAAATGTTCAGATTTAGAAATGGTTTAATAATAACTATTGGTTTTAAATTTTGGAGAATATTTTTAAGATTAATCATGAGGAGTTGTGTACTAATTTGTGAGATTAGTTACTATATGCAACTTTCTTTAAAACCTTATTATTAAGTCTTAACTTGTATAATTTATTTCCTAAAATTTCGTGTATAAAAAATAGTTTATCTTATTTATGATTAAATTTTCTACTTTATTGTTTTTTAGTCTTAGTTCTATGTAAAAAAAAAACTTTATTTTTAACTTTAAATTCGTTAATAACTGATAGCAGTTTATTATTGTGCTGTTTTTTTTGTTAAGTTTAAAAATATTCTATATAAATAGTTGTAATATGTTATTTTTTTCTAGTATACTAAGAAGTATATAGGCTTTTTTTTGTAATGTTTTCTGAAAATTGTTCTTTGTAATTGGTTGGATTGAATAAAATTCTACTGTAAAATTAATTAATAATATTGCTGTTTTTTTATAAATTAGATTAAATAGTGTTTGTTTTGTAATATTTTGTTTTAATATTCTATATATTAGTAATACTGATGGAATAAAAATATTCTATTTTTACTCAAAATTCATTAAAACTTTGGCTAATAATTCACAAAGCATTTTGTTGAAATATTTTACAAATTTATTTATTTGTGGATAATAAAACAAAGATAAAAGTTTTTTAATATTAAATTTTTTACAAATTTTTGGTATCAGATTGGTTATAAAATATGTTTTTTTGATTGAATAAAAGTTTAATTAAACATTTATGTTTACAATAATGTCTTTGTAGATAAAATTTGCCACTATTTTGTATCTGTTTATTAAATTGCTTTTATTTTTGGCTATTTTATTAAATAGTCTATTGCAACTACAATAAATTAGTTTTTTTGAGTTGTAATAAGTAGTGGTTTAATTAAATTAATATTAATTTAATTAAAAAGTTGTTCAATTTTGATTGAATTTAGGAATTTTATAAAATATGTTCTTTCTTTTTTTTGACAACTATTATAAAATTCAATATATTAGTAAATATTTTTTTTATTTAAAGCCAAAAATAGTTTTTTGAATTGTGTTATCTCTTCTAAAGTATGCTAATAAAAAATTTAAATACATGTTATATAGAATTGTTTTTTTTTATGTTCTTAGATTACTCTATAAGTTTTTGTAATTTTAATAATAAATAATATTATTATGTAAAAAATATTGTTTTGTTTGTTGTTATAATTAATGTTTTTTACTTGAAAACCAATTTTTTGGTGTTGTAATATTTTTAAATATTGTTTGAGATTGTTGTAGTTTTTGGAGTTTATTGTTTTATTGTTTGATTGCTGTTATTAATTAAGTTAGATAGCAGTTGTAGTTTTTAATATTGTTTTATTTTAAAAAAACAATTAATATTTGTGTAAAGCTTTTTTGGTTTGTGATATATAACATATTAATAGTTTGTAAGAATTTTGTTTATTAGATTTGTTTTATATTTAGTTTAGTATTTTTGTTCTGTAGCTATTTAAATACAATATTATCAATAATAATATCGAATTTTTTGAGTTTAAAGTATAAGTTGAAATGATAAAGAGCTTAAATTACTGTTGCTATCTTTAATTTAGTAATAAAGTAATTTTTTTTTGTTAGTTTTAATATTCTGCTGGCATAAATAATTATTTACTTATTGTTATTATTATTTAATTAAAATAAAATAGCACTAAATACAGTATAAAAAACATCTATAACTAGTCAAAATTTTTTGTTAAAATCTAAGTAGAAAAAATTAAAACTATTGTAAACTTTTCTTTAAGAGTTTCAAAAACTTATTGTTGTTTAACTGTTTATTTATATTCAATATTTTTATTAATTAAATATTTAAATGGCTTTGTAATTTCTTGATAGTAAAATACTAATTTAGTAATCTTCTTAATTTGGTGGTGTTTTAAAGAACTTTAAAGTTTTTAACAATACTAATTTTTTTTGAATTAGATTTGATTTCTTTTTTTTTAATAATATGTTCTAAAAAAACCAAGTTAGTCTTTTTAAAATAACATTTTTCTATGTTTAATTTTAATTTTGCTTTTCATAATTATTAAAAAACTTTTTACAAGTAAACTAAATAAGTTTTAAATAAATATTAGTATTATCAAAATAAATAATTACTGATTTTTAAGGAAGTTTAGTATAACAATATTTATAAGTCTTTAAAATATTACTAGTGTATTATATAATCCAAAAGGCATTATATTAAACTCGTAATTTTCTTTTTGAATAATAGAAACTGTTTTAAAATGCTTTTTAGAGTTTATTACAACTTGTCAATATTTACTTTTTAGATTCAATGTTGAAAAGTATTTAGATTTGCCAAAAGCATCTAGTATTCATTAATTTGTAGTAAAAGATAGACATTTCTGATTGTAATATTATTCAGTTAACAGTAGTCAACACAAAAATATTTTTTTTTGATAAAATTACTAGTAAAATCCAAAGATTTATTAATAATTAAATAAACCTATTATTGAACATTTATTGTATTTTTTTTCGAATAAATTGGTGGTTTTCCAATGTAAATTAATATGCTTATTGTTGTTTTGGTTTAATATTATCTGTATAAATTTGATATTAAACCAAATCATTTCTTTTCAAATTATTGTTATTTTTAGTAAATATATTTATTTGTTTTGTAATTAATTCTTTGAATTGTTTTTATTGTTATAGTTCTAACTGTTCCATATTGATTTAAAATAATTTTTTAATAACAATATAATAATTTTTGGTGCTAAGAATTGAATTGAATTTTTAAAAGAAATGTTCAATTATTTTTGCAAAGTTTGAAATTATTTAAGATAATTTTTGCTGAAAAATATTATAGTAAATAATTTTAATTTCTAAATAATTATTTAATATAATGAAATAATTGTTGAAATTATAAAATATGATCTTAAATTTTTTGATTTTATTTAACAAATAAATATTTGGAATTAAAATTCTATATTTTTTGTAAATTTATTTATTTAACTTAAAAATTTGTTGAGTAATAATAGGTGTTAAACAAGTATATGTTTCTTAAACTTATTTAAAAAGTAAGATAATAATTGTTTATAATAATCTTAAATCTGATAAAATTTATTTTATATATTGAAAATTATATTTACTAAAATTATAAATTGTTTAATTAATCCAAAATCTTGAATTTTTTTTTATTTTTGCCAAGTTTTTTTCAATTTTTAACTAATTGCAAACCCAAAATGTTGATTAAGAGTAAATAGATAACTTAAATAATTTTTTTGGTATGTTTAATTGCAAAAAGTTTTTTAATTTTATTTTAGAACATTACAGTAATTTTTCTAGTATATTTTATATCAATGATTTTTTTTAATATTGATTTTTTTGCTTGTCAGTAATGATTAGAAAGCAATTTGTATTATTGTTCTTGATAAAATTTTAAGAGCAATCTATAAGTTAATTTTTGTAAGTGATTTTAGTTTTAAGATAAAAATATCTTTTTTTGAATATTAAAAATCATATCTTGTATTAATTTTATAGATTTTTTTTAATTTAATTCCTTGCTTATTGTTGTTAAAATATTTAAGAGATAAAGTAAATTGGTTTTTAATAAAATAAATCAAAATTTTTAAGACTTTTTTTTCAAATTTTTTTAAATTCAATTTTATTTTAATTATTTTCAATAAGTAATAATATGTTAAGAGTATAATATTTAAGACATTATATATTATTACAGAGCATAATGCATTTTTTACATAATTAAATATTTTATTTGTTCTAACTATTGAATTTGAATTTTTTTAATAAATAAACATAATTAGAAATTATATAATAAAGTTCTATTTTATCTTTATAATTAAATTCTATTAGTTTTATTGTATATTTAATATACTTAGTTTTTTTATTTAATAAACATTTTTTTAGAATTTTTTATTAATAAAAACTATAATTAGTTTATAAATCATGTTAGCATTATGTAAATAATAATAGAATTTGTTAGAACACTATTATAGACTGCTGTAAATAATGTTTCTTTTTTTACTTTTTCAAAAATAAAAAGTACTTATTAACAGATTTAATTACAAATATTTTCTTTTATTGCAATATTAATTCAGTTGCATTTTTCTAATAGCAATTTTTACATATAAAATAAGATATATTGTTTTATTTTTTACTTTATTTTAGATTATTAAATTATTCTTTATAACAGACTTTATAATAGTAATATGTGTGTATTTTATATTTTTTTCTAATAATATATAAGCTCTCATAAATAAAAGCTTATTGTTGCAAACTTTGTATTTAAGTAAAATATAAAATAATTGTTTTCTTGGTTTTAATTTTAAGTACAAAACATACTAACTGTTAACTAATTTATTTATTAATATAGATATAGCTAGTTAATTAAATTTTTTAAACTATGATAATATTGATTGTAATTTGGAAGTCTTAAAAAGTTATTTTGTTTTTTCAATCCAATTAAACCAATAATTAAGTGTCATATAAGTTTTAGTTATTGAAGTTTTTTTTTAAATTCGAAAACTAGTGTTTTTTTTTATTATTTATTAAAAGTATTATAAGTGACAAGTACTTTAATATATTGTTCTTGATAAAAAATTTTAGTTCTTGTATTTTTCAATTTAAGTTGGCATTGGCTTTAAAAAACCAATTATTTCTAATAAAAACTTTGATTAGAATAATGATTTTATTAATTGTAAAAAAAAATTATTAATTTTTTTACTGATGTTTTTTTTATACTATTAACAATTACAATCATTGTTTAAACAGATTGGTTAATATTTTTTTAATCATTATATCAACTAGTAAATAATAATACTTTCAGCAAATTTATTGTTTAAAATTAATTAAATTAATTTTTTTTTAATTTTTGTTTTAGTATATATCATTATAATGGCTTTTTGTTTTGAAGCAACAATATTATTGAATAAAAAAAGTGATTTATTGGCTTTTAATTCGAATAAAAAAATGTTAAAAATATTTGTATTTTTGGCTATTTTTGCTAATAAAATTGTACTATTATTGAGAGAAAAGTTTAGTTGTTATGCTGTAGTTCTATCTTTTAAGAGTATTATATAGTAAAAATTCTGGTCTTTTGACATTGTAAGATAACTTGGTTAAATTTAAAAATGTCTGGATAGTTATTAATTATTGTTATTAAGTATTAATTAATTATTAGAACTAAATCTGTTGTTGTTTGACAAAAAATGGTTTTGTAGTGTAAATTAGTTAAGTTGAACCAATTTTTTAACTAAAAGTAATTGATAATATTATAGTAGTTGTTGTAAAGCAAATTAATAATAAGTAGACTGAAATTTTGGCAAATAATAAACAAATAAAAATAAATAATATAACTGCTATTACTAAAGAAAATAATTTTAATTATTCTTTCTTTGTTGGTTTTTTTGTATTTTTTGCAATTACATTTTTAATGTCCAAAAATTTTACAATAATAATAATTTAACTGTTAAGATTAATAGTTGTTAAATAATAATATATTTTTTTAATGTTTTCTTTATAGTAGTTAATATTTCTACTGTTAATTAGTAAAATATGTTTCAATTTTTTAAATAAATTGGTTGATTTTTTTTTAGCTGTTAAACTGGTTTTTTGGTGTAGTTTGCTTTTTTTATAACTATTTTATAGTTTTTAGCATATTAAATAGCAATAGCTTAATTTGCAGAAGCATATAGATGAACATTTTTAATAAATTTATTTTTTAGACCAGTAATAAATTGATTTAAAACTTGGATATCAGAATAATAAGCATTTGTTTTTAGTTGGCAAATTTTTTTAAAAAGTTTATTAAACTTTTCAATATAAATTATAACAAACTTAGATAATTTTTATTTAATATTTTGAAAATAATTTCAAAGAGTAATTAAAGTATTGTTGTTAATAAACTGTTTAAGAAAAGCAGTTTTAAAAATTTGCCAATCTGCAAAAAAAATGACCAGATTTTTGAACTATTTACTTGTAATTCCTTTAAGAAAATAAGAAATTGTTTATAATATTTTTTTTGTAATCTATTTATTAGTTCTTCTGTTTTGGTAACTTAGTTAAGTTATTCTTAAAGACTAGTATTAATGTTTATTTTGGAAAAATCAGAAATTTTTGCAATATAAGTAGTTGCTATTTCTTTATATTTTTTGTGATCTGTGGTTTTTGTTTCTTTGTTTTTTTTTTCTCTTTTTTAATAAATTTAAGAATGTTTTTTTTGTTGACTAATATTTCTAAATATTTACTCTTATTCTTTACTAAAAAATCAAAAAAATTAGTGTTAGTATAGATTAGTTTTGACTGTTAAATAGAACTTTTGGTAAAGTTTTCTGGTCTTGAAAATCAGTTATAAAGTAAATTAAGTGTTTATACTTGAGCAAGTAAGGCTAAAAAAAGTATAATTAAAAGTAATAATTTAGAATTAGTTTCTTGTTTAGGTGTTTACAAGTATTAAAAAATTGTTTTTGGTATATTAAGTGTTATATAAACTAGTTAGATGTTTTTTTTGTCTTTGTTACTAGTTTCAGACTGAAACTTAAATTCAAGAACAAATTGTGAATTAACAGAGTATTTTTTTCCACAAAACTAAATAATATTGTATTTAAGTTCTTTAAAATAAGTAGCATAAGCATTAGCATTAATATTTTCTAATTTTTTATTTGAATAGCAAATTAAATTTTCAACAAAGTTTTACTTATAATGTTAGAATTTCCAAAAAAATAGTCATTGATTTGATTTTTGATATATTAAAAAAGTGTTTTCTTAAAAGCTGTGATTTTGTTTCGGATTTTAAATCATTGTTTGCAATAGATGTAAATTAACTAATACTCTAGAGTTATTATGTTTAATAGAATTACCACTTTGATTTAATTGTTACTGTGTTATTTCTGGGAAAGCACTAAATATTACTGAAAGTTTTTTTACCCTTTTTTAAATATTGTTAATGCTATTTTGCTGGTAATTCTGCTGTTAATAAAAGTCAATAAATCTTTGATAAATTAATTTCTCTTTCAAAACATCTCTCTATACTTTGGACCATATATGTTGTTAAACTTATAATGAAATGACCAATTCTATACTAATTACTTGTATAGTTACTTTGCAGTAAAAGTTACTAATGTTTACTGAAATTGATAGCTAATCAATTTCAAAACAAAAATAATTAAGGATTCTGATGTTTTTTAAAGTAAGTTTTATTGAAATTAATTTGTATAGAAAGTACTAAGAAAAATTTTGGTTCTAGTTAAAATACATTTTTTTGAAAAGAGAAGCTTTTTTTTTATACAACTTGTTGTAATATTATTCTATAACCTAGCACTTTTTTTTTCTAATATTTTAGTGAATTAAAGATATATTTTATCAAACTACAAGTTATTTTTATGAACTATAGATTATTTCGGTGAACTATTGAATATTTTGGCGAATTACTAAATATTTTGGCAAATTCTAAATATTATATAATTCGGTGTATTGCATAATCTAATCATTATAATTTGGTTATATTTGTGTTCTGTACAAATCGGGTTATTAATTAAATGATATTTTGGATAATTTAATATAATAATAAGTGATAAATTAAAATAATAATATATTTTAATTAATAATAAGAATTATAAAAATAATTTTATGCTAAATAATATCTCAAATTTTGATTGGTAATAGTGTATGCTAAATACAGAGCTTTATTAAAAAAAATGGTTTGATTCTGTATAATAATTCTTTGGTTCTTGATGTTTTTGGTTTGCTATCTCTGTTTTCTGATGGCATTATTAGACTGTTGAGTCTGAATAAGATTTTTGGTATCTGTTTTGATATGTGTAAGTTGTGTTTATTTTTTTTAGGTGTCAATAATAATATTAGTATTAATATAAAACTATAATATTACTTTAACTGGTCAAGTAATTAATTACATATAAACAATATATAATTCATATTTATTTTAATATAAGTTTTTTTGATGTATTGTATTAGATTGTATTTAAGTCTTATTTGTAAAAAAAAAAATTCTTCTAATAAAATAAAATAATATGATAAATATCTTATAAAAAACATATTAATTAAATATTTAGACAATATTATTTCAATTTATGTTTACTATTTTACAACTTTTTAATGAATTTTTTTTCTTTGTTTTTTAAATTGAATATTTAAAAATCGCGTTTTTTCAATAACTAATTGAAAAATTTTTGGTTTAACTTTAATATAATAGTTTTAGTTTTTTATTTGTTTTTGTGCTTTTAATAAGACTTAATTATTATTTCTTAAATAATTTTAAGCTAATTTTTGTCTAAAAATAAATAATAATAATATTATAATTTTTTTATTTTATAAACATTTTTTATAGCTTTTGTTTCTTTTTTTTTGTATATTATAAAATAAACTTATATAACCAATAATATAATTGTATTATTTAATAATACTATTTGCATTTAATAATAGTGCTTAAATCTGTAGTATTATTAAATAATATTAATAAATTTTTAATATCAATTTTTTTGTACAGCTTTGATTTTTTTATCAAAAATTAAATTAATTAGTTTTCAATTTTTGAAAAAGTTTAAACACAATTTGTATTTATTATTTAAAAAGTAAAAAGAATAATTGTATTTACATTTAGTACAAGAGTTATATTATTAATAATTTTATTTTGCTTTTTTTTCTGGTTGTTTTTAAACATTTTTTTAAGAATAATATAATATAACCAATAGATAAGTTTTTTATTAAATATTAAGATTTTTACTATTTGCTTGTATATTGTTATTTTATAATATTTTTTTAATATTAAAAGTTTATTTAATATTAGAATATTGTTGATTAAATAATGTTTTAACAATTTTAAGCATATTAAAATCTATTTTTGCTCATAAAAATATTTTACAATTTTAAAAGTAAAATAAATTTTTATTCAATACTAATTTTTTTTTCATTTAAAGTTTTAATTAATTTTTATTTTGCCATTATTTATAGGTTTACCTTGATTTTATTAAGAATATAATTTTTGCTGTAATTTAGATTGAGTTTGAAATGTTTTGGAAATATTTTATAAACAATCTATTATTGTTTTTATATTATTTATTAATCTTTTATATAATTAATAAATTAAAAAACTATTTTTAATTTCTATTATGATATGTTATTATAAGTTTATACTTAAGTAATAAATAACATAAATAATTAACATGATAATTGCAAGAATGAATATTTACTCAAAATTTTTTAATAATGTATCCGTTAAATTACACTAAAACGCAGAAAACAAAATGTATTATCCTCTTTCGTAATTGCAAGTTTGATAAAGTTTTTTTCTAAAAAAAACTGTGAATGTTGTATGATATAGAATAATAGGAGTACTTGCATTGTGTGGCCTCTTTACCTTGGCATTTAACATTTCTTTCGGCTTGCAAAAGAGAATTTTCAGCTTTAAGTCTGGTAAACACGTTTTTCACTGCAGCTAGTGTTTGTGAAAGAGTTTATAAGATTGTAAAATCATATTAAAGAAGTATAATTTATTAAAAAAAAATAGATGGTAACATTGTATCAAACATTCCCTCAAATGGATAAATGTATAAACGGATGTAAACAGTTTTGTAAATTCCCCTCCTCCCAACACCTGAGTTACGAAGTCATTATTACAAATTTTATGCTTGCGTCTCCCACTTTTCTTACTCCCTCAAAATCCTTGACCCATTGTTTCTTCTTTTAACTGCATCAGCCTTTCTGCATTCCACAGATTTCTCAAACTTCTACAGCTTTTCTGCACATATAGAAAGAAAAATTATCACAGCTACTAAAAAAATGAGTTTTTGATTCAATTTTAAAAAGTATTTTAATAACATCAGGTAAAATTTAGCCTAAAAATATTATTCCTGTGAAGAATTTTCAAGTTATTTTTATCATATTTTTATAGAAAATCTTTGGTATAAACCATATTTTCAAAAATAACTTATAAAAATTACATCAAGGTTTTTTAAAAAACCTTTTATTCATTAAATATATTTATCTTTAATATATCGCTTACTGTCGTAATACTTTCAAATTTAGAATTCTCAATGCAAAAATATTTTCTTTTTAATTTAAATTTTAATGCCAAGGAAGGAAATTCCTTTTCAGTAAAAAATAGCCTATCATAGAATATTAGGATCCAAAAATAAGTTGTCTAAAAAAAGGAAGGGAAAATAGATATCAGCAATAAATGTCAGTCGTTATATCATAAATAAAATTTGAGATATAATTTAAAAAATAGATTGGCACCCAATATAAATACTTGTATAGAAATCACTCAAGATTGGCAACAGGATATATATTTTATTTCGTCTCTAACCGACTGTCTAGTTAGCCAGCCATGAAAATCTCTGTCTTTTACGAATGTATAAAACCTGTTTCAAAACGTGCGTATGTTCAAAAAATGCAAGCCTCAATTCTGATGACATAATATTCTAATAGAAGTTTTTGATTGTTCAATTCCCAGATTCTCATTATCCACAAGTTTTTTTGGACTGGTGTGACTCATTCGATTAAAAAGAAGTTCGTGATGTGGTAACTTGAAACCAAATTTGGGTCACGCTCTTAAGGAAATTATTCCAGACTGGTCTAAAATTTAAAAATAACTATAGTTAACGTCAAAAAAATTGCTATGAAAATTTTAGAAAAAGATTTCTTTAAACAAGCGCAACTAGTTTGGGATTTTGTGAACTATCGGACTGATACCAAATATTTTGAATCAAAAACTAGAAAGATAGATTAAAGATGTGAAAATCAAAACTTTTCCTAAAAATTAAGTTCTATGGAAAAATTCTTACTGTTTATTTCAATAAGAACAGTGTAAAGAGATTTAAAATACAGATAGTAATTATTTCGGGAGATCTACTCGGAAAAAAGAAATTCAAGTTTTTGAATCACAATTCCGGATTCAAGGTCCGCCCAACTCCGAATAACACTGAAGTTTTTTTAACAAACCAGAATATTGAAATAAGGTTTTGATGATGATGATGATGATGATGCTATCTTTTTGTATAAAAAATTTATGGTTTTTTTGTTTGTTTTAACAAGCATACCAAAAAAAAACAAAAACATGATTGATTGAATCCCCAAAATTTTAATATTTTATGTTTATTCAAATAAAAAAAATGAGAATGAGAAAAAACAATTTTTTGATAATTTATCTACAATGTAATTAGATTATTATTATTATTATTATTATTATTATTATTATTATTATTATTATTATTATTATTATTATTATTAAAAATTGTTGATATTTTAAAACTTGTTTCCCACTGATAATCATCCATAACCAGCAGGGATTTCATTTCAGCATTTAAACTTTCAACCACTTTTGACGCTCACACGGCCCTTTTTAACACTTCCACTTCACTGTTAAATTTCACGTCTTCTTTCAAATGGCGCTACTACTTTTATATTAGATTAACCAAAAACAAATCTGCATTTGTTGCGTAAAACTCCAGATAATGAGGTCTTTGAGCCTTCTTTATAATTATTATTTTATTATTAATACTTTATTATTTTACAATTATAAGATTACAATATTTCATTTGTAACTTAAAAAGAATCAGACGATTTTAGATAGGTAACCCTTACCAAAACCCCTTCCCCCCGAAAATTTTTCCCCACATGATATATCGGTGACAGCAGAAACTGAACGTCGAACAGATAAGGCGATTTAGAGTGCCTATCAGAGGTAATCATTGATCTCGGATTGAGCACCAATCAAATCATGTGCCCAAAGCCTCAGTTCCGCAATCTGTTGCTTTTGCCTCTTCAAAAGAGGCTGTCATCATACGTTCGTTTTTCATCACATCAAGGGAGATTTCCTACCTCTTATCAAACTAAAAAGTAAATAGATAAAATTTTGATATGTGCAAATATTATAAATTTGTTTATTAACAAGGGTTGAGAAAACGAGTACTCAAGTCTATCGTCTCCGCTCAATGAATAGAATCATCATTTTATCACCATCACTGATGGGTATTTGAAGAATACACAAAATTGAAAAGGCAATTTGCCACGTATGAAAGTCTCTAGGAATCCGATATGTGAAAAGGAGATATAAGCTGTGAGAAAAAACTCCAATTCATAATGAAGAATAGAAATTGTCACATAAAACATTGAAATTCGATTATAAATGAGAGGCAAAGTAGGCAGCGAATCATCACTCACAATCATAGTTATGGCCCTTTTTTTTTTACCAATATTTTCAAAATAGAGGATGATCAGAAGTGCGTGTCATAAACTGAATTTGGGTATAATGATGAATGAAATTATGGTTTAACTCCATCAGATGGGATGGGATGGGATGGGATGAAGTAAAAAAACAAACAAATATGCGATCTGTACTATTTTGGATAAGAGAAAATATCTTGGTGAAAAGGAATAACAAAAATTAAACTCGAAGACAAAGGATATTCGAGACAAAAACAAGGAGAGTGATTAATTAAGAGCCCAGGGATTACATGATTTTTGCAAGATAGCTCGTAATCAGGGAAATTTTAATTTCAATGGCCAATCATTGCAGTTATCGAATTTTTGGAGTTTGTTGTTGGGTAGAGCCATTCTCAATTTCACTGAAACCAGAATCCTTTCGCAACGCTTCTGCTTTAAGTGCGATTGCAGCCTGAACAGGAGGGCGACATCCTTGAGGATGTGTTGCGCTTGATGCAACAGCGATTGGAGCAGAGTTGAACTCTGATTGTGGAGGCTCCGAATAAATGATGCGTTGTTCATTAGATATGAAGTTATTAGTTATATTTGCAATAGATGCTTTTCTGCTTGACGATGATGATGATGATGTTGATAATGATGATGATGATGATGATGATGTTGTTGTTGTTGTTGTTTTTGTTGTTGTTATTGATGTTGTTGTTGTTGTTGATAGCGATGTAGGGGTGGGTGGTGAGATGATTGATTCAATTGAATGTGGTTTTGGTGGGGCAGGTAAAGACGGGAATGGGATGTTGGTGGCGACGGCTACTAATTTTTGAAGATCATCAAAACTGATAGTTGACAGATCTAAACCTCGACGTGAAAGATTCGTGTTGCGAATTGCATTCCATTTTTGAATTTGTGCCTTCTAAATATTTCCCGAAAAGGATTCAAAAATTTAAGTTTTAAAAATTTTTAGTTAGTGAATAATTTTTAAAGTCTTTGATATTAAAATTAAACAAAAAGCCAAATAATTTCAACGATTCAAAGAATTAAATTTTGATATTAACCTTTGCAGGATCATGCATAGATTGATCACGATATGTTTTTCTTTCCAAGGTATTTACCAATTCTTCGATTCTTCCCAATTTACTTGATAAAACTTTGACACAATTGGAAGATTCTTTACACCTTGTACAGTTTCTGTTTAAAACTGGAGAATCATACGGTACACTTGGTGATTTTTGTCTTTGAACTGGAGTCACCTTGACTCTTTGAACACGAACATGAGTTCCTCTTGCTTTCTGTTGATAGTCTTCGGTAAAAGCTTGTGGTGAAGAAGATGGGGAAGAAGAAGTTGAAGACATATTTAATGATAAAACTCCAGGGTAAATAGTATTGAGGGTGGTTTTTAAATTCTTTTATTGGATGGATAGGTAGGGTAGGTAGGGTAGGTAGGGTAGGTAGGTAGGTAGGTAGGTAGGTAGGGTAGGTAGGTAGGTAGGTAGGTAGATAGGTAGGTAGGTAAGCTGAAAAAATAAAGAGTATTGTTTTCGTTGAAAAGTTTTCTTGAAGAAAGAAAAAAAAGTTAATCCCTAACGAGGTAAAAGGAAAAGGAAAAAAGGCTGTGACGGAAAAGTTTTAAGTAGTTTGGGTGGAAATATATATAGGGTACATCAATCATCATCATCATCATCAATCAGTTGTACCGGGCGTAAATTAAACATAATTCGCGGAGTTATTGATTTAACTCCGACCGAAAAAAAAGCCTCTGACACTGCCGACGGTTAAAAGGTTCCTTGTTTTTATTTTAAAATAAATATCTCTCGTGCCTATAATAATATTTTTAATGGTAATTTTCTCATGTCGTACGATAGAAGTTCTCAGATTTCTTTGTTGATGCATCACCAACTGTCGTTACCATCTCACCAAACTTCTTATCGTAAGCCTCTGCAAAAGGGTTTGCTATCATCGACAACAACCAGAATTAAAAAAAACTTTGTATCTCAGATAATTAACATTGATTGGCTGTGTGATTGTTAGTAAATTCCTTTTTTAAAATTGGAACAACAGACGGAGTGTGACTCCGTTTGGCTTTTCTCGTGCTGGCTGAATTATCACCAATAATCTCCCACGGATCATTTTGTGTTAAAAGGTGATTAGTTACCTGATTATTGATTTGAAGGAATAGCCAAACGACCTACTACTGCTACTATTACTACTATTATCACTACTATTATTACTACTACTACTACTACTACTACTACTACTACTACTACTACTACTACTATCACTACTACTCTGTTTGTTAGCTGAGAATCCTCCCTCATACTAAATTCTGAATTGACCCCAACTCCTATTGTCAAATTCAATGATTATCAATTTACCATTTTCCTTTTCTTTCTAAAAATGGAAACCTATTATCGGGGCAAAAGAAAAATTAGTTATTTATGCCGGAGATGTGAAAACGTGTATGAAAAAAAGCAAGAAAGAGGGAATTAATTATGAATTGAAATTCCGAGTCATCAAACGAGAATATCAAATTTAGTAAACTTCAATATGTGATACATGAATAAGTAATTAAAGGTAAAGTAAGTAAGTAATTAAGTAAGTAAGTAAGTAAGTAAGTAAGTAATTAAGTAATTAAAAAAGAAAATCATTAAAATTTATGACGCAAAAATTGGGAAACAGACAAATTTATTTCAAATCTATATTTAGATTTTAAAGGTTTTATTTTGGATCTTAAATCTTTTTAAGATGAAAGAAATTGATGGAAAATTTGATTGCTAAGTTTGTGATTTTAGATAGCAATGATAAATTCAAATTACGTTGGTGTAATAATAAAATTCAATATCTCATTGGTTCGAATCTTTAATTTCTGAATGATATCTTTTAATTTTCTAAAATCCGGTGGCAGTATCCAGTGAACCTATTAAAGTTGGAGTGTTATTATTATTATTATTATTATTATTATTATTATTATTATTATTATTATTATTAGTTGTGGTTGTTGTTACCATGATGAAGATCAGGCAAATCAGAAATTAGGTAACAATGACAATATGCTCAATGGGCTTATGGGGCTCGATATTTCCAATTTCTATACAGAATTTGATGAGAACTCCGAAAGTTCCGATCAAAAATGCAAACTCCCTTTTTCCAAGTAGAAAAAATAATATATCAAAATACTTTTGATTTGTTCCCAAAAATAGGTAATATTATTATTTTTTATTTGTAACCAAAAATTGTAACAATCAAAAGATAAATGCGTTAAATTTTAATTGTTAGTTATTTTTCTGAAAATATTTTATATACAGATAAATTTCAATTATATTATTTTAAATAAAGCAATTTAACAATATTAATGGGGGAATATTAAAAGGGAAATATCAATTTTAGAATTAAATTTCTAGATATATTCCATTTCCAAGTATTTCGCTCAAATTGCATTATCAACCATAAATCTTCGGAAAACAGGAAGCATTCATTTATTCATTTATTCATTCATTCATTCATTCATTTATTCATTTATTCATTTATTCTTTCTTTTGTTAAATTTAACTCCTGAATCCGGAAATTCACCCATGCTTTTTTTTTTATCACCCTAAATAGCAACTCTTGAGAAGATCTTTTTAGTAATGGAATTCTATGGCACCTAATCAGGAATTAATTGAGACTTGGATAAATAACTTCAAAAGGAAAGTAATATAGTTTTAATCAATATTGTTTAATTAATGAAGTAATTTAATTCAAATTTTCCGTATATGATGAATCAAATTTCGGAGCCTTCAATGGGTATAGAGAACATGATATATATCGTTCTCAAAAATATCAGGCAATCATAATTCTGAAAACTGGTCATATGATTCGATTATTGGATTTTAAATTTAGTATTAGTTTCAAAAATCGTTAAATCAATTCTTAAAATATATTCAATAATAAAAATTTATAGCATTTCAAAAAAGGAAATTGTATGTAAAAAAAACAAGTTTTTGATTAATTAAACGTTATTTTGGAAAACTTCATTCCAATTTTCTAAAAATTAAAAAAGAATTCTAAAATCTCGAAAATGTATAACACTCTTTGAAACGCTCAGCACAAAGCCTGCTTCGGAAATAAATGTTCTAGAATATCTTTGAGATTTAAATTTAGATTCTATTAATAGAAAAATTGAGTGATTCTTAAATTGAGATTTTTTAAATAAGAATTAGTATAACAATATTACATGTAGTTGGTTGAAATAAAAAATTTATCTCTCTAAATTAAAAAAAGTTTCAAGGTTTGATGAGAAAAACTGTGATGGATTAGGATTGAATTGAATTAAAATGGATTGGATTGAACTGGATCAACTCAAAATAAATTTGTTTCCTAGAAGAAATGTAATTAAGATACGATCAATAACAAATATATCTCTTTATTTGTTTGCTTCAATTACAATTTTTTTAATTGGTCGAATAAATTACCTAATTCAGGAATTTTGATATATATATATATAATCATGCTCAAATTTAAAATTCTTTTTCAACCAACTATTGCTTCTAATTAAATGTGTAAATAAAATACTAGGCTTATCTTTAATTCTATTATTCTTCAAAATACTATTCAAATAATTAAAAAAGGTCAACACTTTCAACTGAAAGCGGTTTAAGTCTTTATTGTATCTTTTTTTTTCATTGGCTCCCTTCTATGTGATATGGGTTTAAATCACATTGGCTGATCAAAAATTATCGACAATTTTTTGGGTTGCTATGCATACATTTTTCATTTTTCATTACATCAACAGACTCCTATTTTTGTTCAAGTGCCACCATGTGAATCTTAAATTTTTAGGAAAACTTCAATTTTTTAAACATAATCTCGGAATCTGGAATTCCGTTTCGATTGCTTATTTGTTTGTTGATTGTTTGCTTCCAATTTTTGTGTCAGCAATTGAGGATGGATGACCATGGTACCTAAAACGGTTTCAAAATGAGTGGAGTGCTTGAAAAAAAATTTAGACCGTCTAACTAAATATCGAATTTTGTGCTCCATATTAAAAAGCACACACAAAATAAAAGCGTATATAAAATTTTAATTTATATAAAATCATGTGAGTTCACGTATCTTTTATTCTATTATGGCCGAATATTTCTCCAAATATTAAAATATTTTATTAAAATAAATATCTAAATTATAAAATAATTTTTATTCCTTTTAATAATTTTTTATCAATGGAAAATTTATATAACAAATTGATAACAATTTACAAATTATAACTTACTAAATTTATACATTTTTTATAAATATTCATTCATAAATACTATAAACATATATTAACAATACAAATTGTGGAAATTGGTGATAAACTATTCTAATTTTAAGAAATAATAATAATAATAATAATAATAATATATATTCATTATATTATTATTATTATTTTAATTTTTTAATTTTTTATTAATATAACAGTTTATTTGTATTAAATTTGATATTATAAATTTATAAATCTTAAAATATTAATCTTTTTTTTTACTTATAAAAAACTTAAATTTTTATTAAACATATTATTATTAATTTTTATATTTTATCTTTATAATTCTTTTAAAAATAACGATATTTTTCTTAATTATAAGCATTTTTTTTGGTTTTAACAATTATAAAAACATAATTTATTAATAACTTTTTTTATTATATAAATTAAAATATTATAAATTCTGTAATAAAATTAACTAATAAATTTAATTTAACCAGTTAAAATTTTAAGAATACCAATATAAAACCAATTATAAAATTAATAATTATAATAATAGTAAAAAAAAACCCAAAAAAGTAGCTGTTTTAATATAAAATTTTATATTAATAAAACAAAACACAAAAATTTTAGAATTAACTAATAACAATAAAAAAATAATCTAAATTTTAATATTTAAAACACAATTAACAATTAAGAATTTCTTATTAAATATAATTTTTTTTAATATATTAATTTTATAAACAATAAAATTTAAATTAATTTAAAAACCAAATATATTTTAATTATTAAAAAAATTTAAAAGATTAAGAAATAAAACAAATATAATAATAAACTTAAAAAACTAATTTGTTAATTTTAAAAACAATATAGTTATAAAAAATTAACCAATTTAATTTTATAAAAAAAAAATTTTAATACTATTATTTATTATTAAAAACAAATAACAAATAAAAATAATCTTAATAGTTTTAAAATTTTTAAAATATACAATATTATATTATTATTAACCAATAAGTATTAATTTAATATTTAAGATTTTATCAAAAATATTAAAGTATATCTAATATTATTATTCAAAAAAAATTTATTGTTTATAATTAGATTTAGATTAAGTATTATAATTAATAAAACTATTATAAAATTAAGTATAAATATATAAAAAATAATAAAAAAAAAAAATAGTTTTATTACCAAAGATTTTAAAACTTTTTATAATAATAATTATTATATAAAAATTAGTTTTAGTTAATTATTTAAAAAAAAAAAAATTTCTTTCTCTTGTTAATCCCCCGATCACAATGAAAGTGAGATATTGTCAAAGAAAAAGTTTTCCTTACTCCTTATTTCCTTTATATTTTAACTATTTCTTCAGATGTATCTTTATTTGTAAACATAGAACTGGCAAATTTTGTTACTAATGGTTCTCGATCTATTTCTGCTGAGTTGGAAAACCAGCTTGATACAAAGAAAAAAAGGGTAAATAGTGTGTATTCACGCAGTGCATCTTATAAGAAGCCGAGGAATCTTAAAGTCAGAGTCAGTATAATTGACTCATTTACTAGACCATTGGGTCTGGCCAATATTAGTATTATTGACAATAAGTTTTCAAAATCTTGGAGCAGTAAAATAGAAAGTGAAGCAAGTAGCATGGACAACCTGTTGAACTTAGAAAACATAAAAAATACTGTCACTAAAGAAACTAGTTATGCTGACTTGGACAATTCGGTAGTCAATAGCATAAAGAACAATATTATGTCCAGGAAAACACGCATTCATACATATGTGTTAAGTCAACCTCCGAAACCTCCTTCATTTGACATTTTGAGTGGTAATGAGAATATGGTGGCTCTTCCACCTCCTAAGTTTAAAAGTCTCAATCAGCTGCTGAGTATCAAGTCACGTGTTTTGGAAAAAAGAAACTTCGAGCCAGTAAAATCTTTCATACTTGACATTGAACTTTCGGCTGTGCTTGGTAAAACAATTAGTAATAAGTTGATTTGTGTGAAAAAAAATTTTTATCATGTGGATGGTTTTGGAGGAGCTTCTACTCTCTTAAAATTTCCTGGAATTATCAGATTATCTTTTACTTTGGAATCTAGTTTAAAAAAGGCAAAAAAATTGGCTGTTAGTGAAAAAATTCTGGTCAATGATGAGATAAGGAAAGTAAACAGTCATTCGGATCGGGAAGTAATTATCAAGGAGATCCCAGTTGATTTTCTCAAATTGGCTGTGAAATCTGTGTTTTCTAAGTTTGGAAAGATTGTGTCAATCAAGATGCAATTGATTGGTCTGTGGCAAAAAGCTTTGGTCGAATATGAATTATCTAAAGTAGCTAGTTCAGTTACTTCTAAGTGGTTGGTTTTCATAAGAAAGGATTCTGTGCGAGTTGTCTTGGCAATTGAGGATAAACAATCTTGGATATTTAGGGATCAGCATAGAACTTTGCTTTATACTTTATCAGTTGGTACCACTGCTTATAATTTGTCTAGTTTACTTGAATCATATGGTGGGAAGACCTGTTTTATTGGTTATAATCTTAGTTTTTATGTATGTAATAAATGTGCAGTAGTCTGTTTTGAGAATGAGGCATCCAAATTGGCTGTTATTGGTTCTATTCCAGTTTATAAGAATGTGAATTTACACTGAACTGGTCTTTTTCTGGCTTGTTGTGCCAAGTATAAACAATTGGATCATATCTCTATAGTGTGTTCATTGGGTGGGAATTTTGGTGCTCATGGTAAGTGGGTGGTAACTTTTCAGGATTAGATCTGTTTGACCAACATATATAAAAAGAAACAGGTGCCAATTGTTTATCCAGTTTCTTTTGGCAGGAAGACTTGGGCACAGGTTGCTAGCAGTTCTCCCTTTCATGTGGTTTTGTCAGATTTTTTTGGTACTGGTTTATTTTCAGGTGCTAAACCTGGCTTGTTGGTTTCTGACTCTCTTGGTGATTTCTGCTTGGTTGATTGATTGGTTTCTATGGAATGCTCTTTGAAGCTTTTGACAGACCAGGTTTTGGCTATTATAAAAAAATTGAGCTTTGTAGAATTGGTGCCTTTGGTGTCTGATTCTCATGTCCCTCCTCTGGTTGTCTTTGCATCTGTAGTGTCTAATTTGGACTCAGAAATGGCTCTAGATGATACACTGGTGTCTTCTTTTTCCTCTCTTATAGTTGTTGTTGTAGAATCGGTTGCTGATCTTAGTTTAAGTAGTTCTAAAGTTTTGACTACCAAGGTGGGTGGATTGGAATCTAAGATAGTGGCTTTAGAGGTGACAGTTGAATCTGTCTTGGAAAGACTGAATTGTTTGTGCTCTGGTTTGGGATTGTCTACTTCTCTTTCTTCCCAATGAGTAATTTTGTTTGGAAATTTGTGATGTGTAATGTTCGCAGTATCAATATTCCTGCCAAGCAAGAGGACATTATCTATTGGCATAGAGATTCTGGAAATTTGGTTTTGATAATTACTGAGACAAAGCTGAGGTCTAGTTGTAAGCTCTGGATTAAAGATAAGTTTGATGGGGTCAAAGTTTTTTTATCTGGGTTGGATAAGGGGTTTTTTGGTGTTGGCATTGCAATTATTATGAACAATTCTCTAGCTTGTCATGTTTGTAAGGTTTCTAAGGTGCCTGGTTGGCTTCTTTCAGTCAAGCTGTTGTTCAAAAATAAACTTTCTGTGTTGATTTTGGGGCTTTACACTGGGACATCTCTGGCTGTTCACATTTCTCAGGCTAATGATGTCAATTCTGTGATAGCAAAGACAGTTAATGAATTCTCATTTGTGGTTTTGGGTGGTGACTTCAATGAAAACAGCTTTCAAAGGTGTGCTAGTTTTAAGAGGTGTTTAGATCTTAGTTTGGTCAATTCCTTGGGTGGAAGTTCTTTTGTCAAAATGCCCACATAGGTTAACTCTTGAGGTGTAACTAAGACTATTGATTTCTTGTTTGTTTCTGCAAACTTAGTTAATGCTGTGGTGGATTGTGTAATGTGTGATGTTGGTGAATTTTTTGATACTGATCATCAAGCTGTTTTTGTGTCAGTGGGTTTGGGTGGACTTTTGGATGTGCAGTTGAACTTTCTTCATAAGCAGGCTAATAAAAATTATTAGAAGTTTGATTTTAAGGGTGCTAATAACAATAGATAAAAAAATTTTAGAAATGTCATATTGGCCAATGCTGAAATGTTCTCTAACAAATTCACTGTTACTGTCAAGTTCTCAGATCTGGATGCCATGTGGAATGTTTTATACAGGATAGTGGTCTTTTCTGCAAATGAGATATTTAGTAAGAAATGGTTTAAGAATTTTGATAGTGTTTTTACCAAAGTCTCTTCAAAGTTTTATAGGTTAGAGTTTTTGGTTTTAAAGATTGTCAAGGCATCTTGTAAGGACAATATTAGTAGTTTTGTCTCTCTTATAAAGTGCTGAGATTTTTTGGATAGTGTCAAAGCCTCAGTTAGTCAGAACCTCATTAACTCTGATGCAAACTCTAGTCGTGTTTATTCTGCTCTCTCTGGCATAAGAAAGTCTTATCGTGTATCCAAGCTTGCTGAATCTTTGGCAACTAAAGAAGCAAACATTAGAACTGCTATAAATAAGAGAATAGAAAGCTTCGAGATGAATAAAGATCATACTATCAGGAATGTTTTGGAGTGTTCTTTCCACAAAGTGATTGTGGACCATCTGGTTGTAGAAGACAAACTTATTTTGGAGTCCAATTCAGTTAAATCTAAGGTGGATGTTATTATGGAAGATTGAAACAGAAAGCATAGTGTAGTTGCTAATATTACTAATGTTTGGTCTCATTAATATTGGCTGTTAGATTATGTTTTTGATGAAGTCTTTTCTGGTGTAATACATTCAGTTGAGTCTAATGAACTGCTTAATGTGATTTCTAATCTGCCTGATGGCAAAGCTGCTGGTTTCTTGAGTATTACAAACAAGCTTTGGAAACATTGTAACAAGTCAATTCTGGATATGCTTTTAGTGCTTTTGAACTTTTGTTTGTCTTTTGAATCAGTGTCTGGACCTTGGTTGGAAGCTTGGGTTTTAATAATTCTTAAACCATATAAGTGGGAAAGTGTTTTTATAAATACTCACCCAATTGCTTTAATTGAGACAGCTCATAAGATCTTTTCCAAGATTCTTTCTGATAGGATCTCTTTGGCATGCAGCTCTTTCAACATTCTTTGTGAGGACAATTTTTTAGTTTTAAAAAGTACAACAACTCAGTCTCCTATTTTTGTGGTTGAATTAGTGGTTGAAGATGTATTGGAAAAGAATTGAAAACTCTGGTTGGTTTTGCAGGATATGCAGAAAGCATATAATTCAGTCAGCTGGGAACATCTCAAGAAAAGTTTGGTTAAGATTAAGATATGTGGCAAGTTTATTCGGTTTTTCAATAGTATTCATAAAAATCATACCAACAAGGTGATGATGGACTTTGGGCTGATGAATGATTATTGTGTACATGATGGTTTGGACCAAGAGGAGGTTTTTTTTTCTTTTCTGTGGCATATATTCTATGATCCTCTACTATGCAAAGTCAAAAAACAGGAAAGCATATGTGGTTATAGGTTAAGTTCTCATTTTATTTCAAGGAATAGTTGTGCTAAGTCCCGGGCTGGGCTCTTTTCCTTTTTTGCTGCTGGTGCTTTCATTGATGATACAATTTGGGTTAGTAGTAGTCAGACAGCTACTTAATACATTCTAGATGTCTTGATTCATAGAGAATTGAAGTTTAAATCCAGCTTACCTCTCAATTTTCCTAGTGATACAATTCATCACTCTTCCTTTTATGGTTTGAAATCTTTCTCTCAAGTCCAGTCTGAGAGCAAGGTGGCCTTTCTTGTTAGTTTTACAAATTCGGGCAGCATTCTGGAATGTTTATTCTCTTACAGATCTCATGACTTGCAGATTCTGTGCTGGCACCCTGTTCATCCATTGAGTTCTCCTGTGTGTATTCATGTCAATTCTTTCAATAACTTTTTAGCAGGCATGGTTCGTGTTTTTTTTGACTGCAGTTTGTTCCTAGGTGGCTCTTTGGCCAAGTCCTTTTAATTTTGTGGTGAAGTCCCTATGTTTGCTGTTCTAGATAAGTCATAGTTTTTCAGGTTTTTTTCTTTTCTCCAATGGTATGGTGTTGCTTTTGTGGATCAACTTTATGATCATTGTGGTTCTGTCTTTGATTGGCATACCTTTAAGCATTAGAAAAGATTAGATTCCTGTGGCCCTGTTCTTGAGTGGTTCAAGCTTTCTGTTGTATTTCTCAATGATGAAGGTTTCTCTTTTACTTATTTTTTAGTTTTGGATGGGGTTGGTTCTTTGAACATTCTTGAATCTAGTGATTTTGTTTCTGTTTGTGATTGTTTCTTACAAGTTGGTGCTGACAGTTTGTCAGTGTATACAAATAGGTCCCTTAGTAATCTGAGCACAGTTAATTGTAGAACTGACACCACTGCATTTTTTGAGGACATTGATTTGGGTTTGGACATCAGTGTGTTGGGTTTGATGTCATTCACTTTGGCAGAGTTGCAGGCTATTGTGCTGGCTCTGGAGTGTATTCCCCCAATAAGCTTTGTTAAACTGTTTTCAGATAATCAATCTGCTCTGGATGCCTGTAAGTCTGAATTAAGTTTGACATGTTCTAACTTTCATAATCAGTATTGGGTCAAACATTGTCATATTGTCAATGTTATTTACTGTAAGAATTTGAAGGTCAATTGGCATAAGATTAAAAGCCACTCTGGTATTTTAGAGAATGAGTGCACTGACATGATTGCTGGTAATACTTCTCTCTCTGGTTGGTATCTTCCTTATCGCTTGAGTGAACACTTTATAGTAGCTGATAGTAGTGTGGTTTTTGGCAATTCCAGATATTTTGTACGTAATATTTATTATTCAGTTTGTTGTGTATACTGAGAGATTGGTTCTGGTTTCAAGTTTTTGGCAGGCAGTTTGCTTTCTGAAGTTGATTGGCTCCATTCATCTTTGGTTTGGCACCCCAACTTGCAAATGGCTGCTGGTTTCATGCTCTTATTTCATGAAGGTTTTGTATCACCAGCTGTCAGTTGCTGTTTAGAAGTGCTTTTATAATAGACTATATTTGAATGTTTTGTATTGTGGCAATGTGGAGGCATTGGATTATGTGTTCTCTTGTAAGATTGATAACTCTGTCCAATGTCAGTTGTTGGAATTTTATGTGGACTCCTGGAAGACAATCTCTGGTTTCTTTCATTCTTCTTCGAGCATACTACAAATGTTGTTTTCATGTGTTTCTGACTCTTTTTTGGTCATGGCTCTTTATAAGGGTTTCATTTTTAATGACTGGTTTTGCAAGACAGTCACCATTTTTCACAATTCAAAGGTTGCTGGTTTGGAGATTGTCAAATTTGTGCACTCTCTTAGTCTTGATTTTAGGAGTAGTGTCTGGTCAGTTTATGCTAAATATTGTGTATATATGAAGAAAAATGGGTTGATTCTCCTTGATGGTTTGGTTCCTGTCTCGGTTTCTGGTTTGGCCTCTGAGTTGTCAGCTGGGATGGTCAAATTGCTTGGCATTGCCAATGTTTTTAGTGTTCGTTTTGGCTTTTGCAAACCTTGTTTGTTTTTTTTAGGTGTAGATGACTTAGTTTTGGTTTACATAGCTGCATAGTATTGTTCTAATCAGCCCAAATGGCTGGTTACGTATAGAAAGTACATGATTCACACTTAGTTTAGATCATTTCTTTGATGTATAGCACTAGATTGTATTTGGATCTCATTTGTAAAGCAATAAAAAAAAAAAAAAAAAATTTTAAAAAAAAATTTTAAAAAAACTTTTAATTAAAAACAAAAATAATATTTTAAAATCAGCAAAAACTGGTTTATTATAATTTATATATATAAGTACTTTAAATAATATAAAAGTTTTTAAAATTTATAAATAAAAAATTATTTTATAAAAATTATTAATATTTTATTGTTATTTTAATGAGTATAATTATAATTTTATTAATTAATTTTTTTATTTTTGACTTTATATATTTTATAATATTTAAAAAAAATTAAAATAAAAAACAAAAAATTAAAATAAAAAGTTAAAATTTTAATTTAATATACATAAATATTTTAATTAATAAATCTTAAATTTTCATATTAATATTGTTTATTTATGAACTTAAATGATTAAATTGAATTTTTTAATATATAAAAATATTAATTTATTATAAAAAACTGTATTAAGTAATTAAGTTATATTAAAAATATAAAAAATTTAATTATATTATTAAATATTTATTTATTTATTTATTTGCATTTTTAAAAATTAAATAATATTTTTTTTTAATAATTAGTAATAGAATAGATAATTACTTTACTAAAGCATGAAAAAAAATATATAATGTAGTTTTTGATCGGCTCGTGTGGCTGGTCACGTTTAGAAAGGGCATGAGCCGCGTTTATTATAAAACATGTAAATAGATGTTGGTTGGACTACACTCAATAAGGCAATTTTTAAAAAAAATTATCTTTAGAAGTCATGTGTCTTTATTTTTAATCATCTGCTGTCATAATGATTCATTAACAAAAGTTTAAACGAAAATAATTTTTCGCGACTATCAACTCGCTCAAACCTGTACTTTGCTGTACTTTTGACCAACATGCGAACGCTTCAACTGTTGCGGTTATCCTCGCTAAGTGGAAAACGTGTTCTTGGAGCAGCATTTGCCTTACGGAACTTGGAAACAAAAGCCCAATCAACTGTTAGTGCATCGATAAAAACGTAAGCGTATGCATTAGGATATGAAACTTCTATGTAGCTTTGAACCTTATAGATTCGAGAATTTTCTTTGCGATAAAAATACAGCCCACAGTTAGCCACCACTATAAAGAATAGCCAAGGTCTACACAAGGATGACAGGAGCCAAGGTGCTGCAAATCCTAAAAAGGAAGAAAATATAAAAACTTCAGAAAATACCACACCAAAAAAAAAAAAATCCTCGAAAGGTGATTTAGATAGTTACGAAAATATTTGCGCTATTCAGACGTCAAAAATTCTTGTTTTTTATTAAACTAACTTCTAATTTTAAGCAGGCTCAAAATGGAGATATTGGCTAAAATCCCGTAAGCCAGTCACCCAAAAAAAATTTGAAACGAATTTAAAAAGTTCCATTGATTCAACGAACAAAAGCGTGAGCATAGTCAAATAAATATAGTTCTTCACTTTTACAGAAATAACCTGAATAATTTTAAAGCTTTGATATTTTATAATTGTTTTGGATTGACAGGCTTCTTTAGTTGGAGAACTTGCCTTTTTCGAAAGTACAAGGACGGATAACATAATCCCGTCAGTATTGGGATTAGTGGCTTAAGCATAACTGTTTTTAGCGATTTAATGTTATTATCAAATTCACTTTTGTTGTCCCTTTACATCTAGCCCCCCAAAAAATATTGTCGCTTTGGACTGTGAAAATGTGGATATAAAAAAGGACGGAAAGCAAAAGAAACTCGCTCGTCTCAGTATTGTGGATTTTCACGGAAATGTCTTAATTGATAAATACTTCGAGACTTCTATTCGCCACTTTAAAACTACATCTACTGGGATCACACCCGAAAAGCTTGAAAATGGTAGATTATTTGATTAAATTGTATTGATTTTCTTTGCTAATATTAAGTGTTTTTTTTTACTTCCCATCCTTAGTCGAAGAAGAAGCTTCTGTGAAAATTGAAGCTGCAAAACTTTTACACGGAAAAATAATAGTTGGACACAATGTGAACTTTGGACTTGGAGTAAGCTCAATCTCAATTGTTCAATTCGATCAACTATATATTAATATCCATAAATTGGGCTCCTAATTTTTTAACAAGGTCCTAGGTTGGTGCCGACCTGAATATCAATTACGTGATATTGAGAAATACCAAAAATTCAAGTCCTTAAATCCCGAAAAATCACATCAGTCGCTTAAAGATTTAGCGAAAATATTCTTTGGAAAAAATATTCAAGTAAAACATAATGATTCATTGGAAAATGCAATGACTTCTTTGGAAATCTATAAAAAACATCAAAAGGAATGGGAAGAGGACGTATTAAATCATATTATAAAAAAAGTAGGAGTCACATTATTAAAAATCGAATCAATTAAAGCAAAATTTTTGGAGGGGTATCAAGGATCGAAAGAACATCAGAAGGGGATAATAACTGAAGCGGCCCAATTGGCCGCAGATTCTAAGGAAGAAACTAAAGATGCAACGGCTTTGGCCGGTGACACCAACGTACAACAATCAGAAGCGTCACAATTGACTGCAAATTCCGTCGTGACTCGAGAATCAGCAGAGCTGGTAAGCTTAAAGAAGAAAGTTCATTAATACAAAGGTGAAGCGACAGAAACTAAGCACAAATTTGATCAATGCTTAGTCTAAAGAATCAGAAACGAATACCATAGCAGCAGGTTCAACCTACTTTCCGCAGGAAGCAGCCGAACCGGCAATAATCGAAGCAAATTCTGACCAAATTGAACCGAAGACGGTAAATCCCAGTCTCTTGTCGGTAAAATCACCCATTAACGAAGCCAATCCTTGATTCAATAATTACCAATCCATCAAGTAAAAAAGGGGTAATTTTGTTATTGAAATTTATTTCTTTGTTGGCTCAAAGAATTTAATGGCAAACGGAAAGGATAATAATGCAATTGCGAAAGAGTATTGAATAATAAGAATATAGTTGGTTTGTTTACTAGCCTTTCAGAAATGTAATCTTGCTTTGAATAGATCACTATAATTTGTAGGTGCAATATTAATATTTGATGCAATCAAAAACTTTCATAATTGATAATAAAAAGAACCCGGTTAAGATTCGTATCAAATGAAACAATATCCAGAGAACTAGGTTTTATGGTTTTTTGGGCTAAGCAAATAGACCCTCTCACAATGAGTCACTAAGGCCAGAAATTTTCGATTCGTACAACGTTTCACCATGAAGAGTCGGCTAGATCAAATATCACCGTATGCTGATCTTTTTAATTGGAAAATTTCCTATGTTCCAGCAAAGGAAAATGGCCTTGTTGTCATGTCCTTGATTGTATCTCAAAAAGACTTTACATTGGTGAAAATCCTATAATTACTTCAGGGGAATTGGACTTAATCAAACATTTTAAACTCTTAAAAAACTAGTTCCATCATGAATAAACCCAAGAAAAATCAAATCGCCAAGGCTGTTGTGGAAATCACAAGAAAAAGAAACAACTTGGAGCTTAACATAAATTCCACAAATCAACCTGCCAAACTGTATAGAAATGAGAACCTTGCACAAGTTACCACTATCAAAACGGCCAGTCCAAAAATTATTCGGCCTTCACTCAAGAAAATCGTACAAGTTGCGATCAACACCGCAAAGATATCGAATACTTCTAAACAGCCACCACCGAAAATTATGCCAAATATTTTTAAAACCAGAGATACAATTTCCAAAGCTACAAATTTAGGCTCAATTTCATCAACGTCTAAACATAAATCTCAGAATGCTATCGAAAAAGGGATAAATATAAAATATTCTATATTTCGGCCAAGCATAAAACCTCATACTTTTGAGCCCAAAAAAGTAAAAATTCCTTCGACCGCCAAACAAAAGGCTTTTCTAGTGCCGCAGTCTGTCAAGAAATCCGATTCAAAGATTAAAACAGCTAGAAAGCAAATTAAGGTTCGCTACCTTTT
The DNA here is from genome assembly GCA_016748015.1 of Geosiphon pyriformis. Classification (NCBI taxonomy): domain Eukaryota; kingdom Fungi; phylum Glomeromycota; class Glomeromycetes; order Archaeosporales; family Geosiphonaceae; genus Geosiphon; species Geosiphon pyriformis. The sequence goes on along the minus strand of JAAOMT010000534.1, from coordinate 61,307 downwards.
TTCTGAGATTTAAGAAATTTTTTTGGGCAAATTTGATTTCTTAATTTTTTGAGTTCATGATGTTTCAAGTATTTAGAAGGCCAAATTGCCGCTTTTACATCTCAATTTAAATTAGAGCAAAATTTCCAGGATCTCTGGACGAGAGTAGAGCGGTAAGTTATCGGTTGTGAGGTTAAATTTCTCACCAAATAATGTTTAATATTTGTAACTGCAATATTTTCTTCAAGTATCCCAAGCAATTACCTGGCGTTAGACTGTGAAATGGTTGGTGTCGGGAGAAATGGAATAAGATCAGAATTAGCCCGTATAAGTATTGTCGATTTTGATGGTAATATGGTTATGGACAAGTTCGTGAAACCCAAGTATACAGTCACCGATTATCGAACTGAATATAGTGGGGTCACAGAAGAATTGCTGGAAACAGGTACATTAATCTTTGTTTTTTCAGTTATCAGTGATCATCTTCTAATCTTTTCATTTTGCTTGCACACAGCTGAAAATTTTGATCAGGTACGACACCAAGTCCTGAATCTTTTCCAAGACAAGATAGTTGTTGGCCACAGTTTAGAAAACGATTTTCAGGTTGGGATAAAGCTATAAAGAATTGTCCCAGGGAAAGAATCCTTTCCATTTAATTCAACTACTTACTGATGTGGGGTTCTTTGTAGGTTCTCAAATACTATCATCCTGCCATTTTGCGACGTGATACGACACTCTTTCAAAAGTTTAATGTCAATCTTCCAAAGGGAGCAACACCATCTTTGAAATCTCTTGCTGAGACTATATTGAAAAAAAAAATTCAAGTCGGTTCTCATGATTCGGTGCAAGATGCTCAAGCCGCTTTGGAACTCTATCGTATGCATAGAAGAGAATGGGAAGAAACGTTCCTTGCTAGTTTCAAGCAGCGAATGCAGCTTCTCCAAAATAATAATAGAAGAAAATTGGCAATATTGCAGGAATTAAAGGCACCACAATCTCCAATGCCGATTTGTGCCACACCTATTCCCTCTACAGAAAAGTCTGTGACATTTCCTCTGGAGGATTGATATGATGACAGAAATTTGGATAAACTTTTTTAAATTTCATCTTGCTTTAAAAAACAATTTTGTTTGAAAAAGCGTTATCATCCATAACACCAAATGTTTAAGAGATCCTTACACATCTTACTTTTCCTTGAAGAATTAAAAATCAATATGAGAAATAAAAGTTTGAATTAAATCTAGGAAAGTAACAATATTTTTTTCGCCATTCACTGGTCAAAATTTTTTAAATAGTTGTTATAACCTAAAGATAAGAAAAATAAGTTGTAAAAAGTTAAAAATGTAAATAGTTTTTCCAAATATATTCTTGGGTGAATTCCGCATTTCTTATCATAAATTCTCATTAAATACAGAATAATCCGTTATGTTCATTTTCAAATTAAATATTACACCCTATATATTGAATTATATTAACTATCTCACTCACATGTGCACAAAATACAAATAGTTATACAATATTTTGTATGTGCACATTCGAAATACATAATACTAATTTTTGTGAACTACATTTAATTTAATACTGTATTTTATAAAATCTAATTTTAAAGGTCAAATTTCAAATATTCAGATGTTTTATTAGAAAAATATTATCAATTATCAATCTAAAAATTTAAAAATTAATTTAAAGTGTTCAATTATGTAATAATGGTTTCAAATATGTTTAAAGATTTTTAAATATGAAAAAAATTGCATATAATGCTTTTTTGATAAAGATTTTTAATCTTTTACTATTAATTAAAGAGAAAGTAAACCATTTGAGCTATATTCAATGGCAAAGATTATTTTCTCTAAATTTCAAGTTCTAGATTTTAAAAAAAATAAAAATGGTTGTAAAATGGGGTTTTTTAAATCACCTTATTTAATTTTGATTAAACATCATGAATGAAATTAAAATAATTGAAAAGTCAAAAAATTATTCTCAGCTTTACAAAAAAGAAGATGTAATCTTTCATCTCAAAAATTTTTATATTAAATAAGATTCTGTATTAAAAAGTTCAGTCATATATTGATACTAGAGATTGAATTCGTGAATATTCAGTATATTTAATGATAGAAATTTTTTTTGAAAAAATGTTTATATTTTTTCAAGAGTCTTAATGATTCACAAAAACGTGACGCAAAATTTGAGTTAATTCTGGAATTTCTAAGGCCTTGTTAAAAAAAATCACTATTTTTCTGTTTCTGTTTCTGTCACCGATTAACTATCATTTTTTCTATAAAGTTTTTTGCAATTCAACCAATTGAAATAAATTAGAAACTCAAAATAAAGTTTTGCACAACATTCAAAGCGTTTCAGTTCATACGTAACCCGTTGTAAAGGTGGGTATTTTGATATTCAAACATCATGCATTTTTGAAATTTTTTTTCATTAATGTATTATTTTTAATGAATAACTTTTGTACTTGGAAAAAACGTCATTATCATTATTTTCAAACTAATTCTAGGCAATATTAACTAAAAAAAAATATATCTAGTAAGATAAATAAGGATCTCTGGTTCCAAGGCAAACTCATACATTTAGATATGACATTTTGAAGAGAGAGTAATATAAATTGTAGATTAAAATTTTTTTTTGCATACACAATCATTGTCCGTTTGTGGATCTATTTCTTTTTTAAGTTAAAAACCCAGTTATCATGTTGAACAATTATAATTTTGTAACTAGTAATATATGGTTATCTGTTATCTATTATCTGTTATCAAATATCAATAATTTGAAATAGTTATATTTGAATAAATTATATTTGTGATACTATAATACGCCATATCCTCAATTTGGAAACGCTGCGATTAATTAAAACTAGACATAGAAAACACATTGGTATCACAAAGTCACTATGTTTGCCTTGAAGGATAACAAGTGCAGAGGTTTAGGATTTTAAAATTAATACCCTTACATTTATTTCAAACTAAAGTATGTTTCTTTAGCTTAGAGAAATATCCTTCAATACTCTATCATTTTGTAAATTTGTAAAAAATAAATTAGATTAAAAAATGTTTGGAGAAAGTTTTCGTAAAATCGTCAAGTGTTTTTCTATGAGGTTCGTGTAAATTCGTTTTCCGATGGTAAACATTTTTCATGAGAACATAATTCCTTCATTTTCCAGAAGAAATTCAATTTCAAAAACGAAACCCAAAGTGGCAATTTCATCTTCAACACAGATTCCTCGAATTCAATCAACTGAATTACAAAAATCAGAAGTTATCTCAACAATAAGTCGACCAATTTTAATATCAGATGTATTGGAATTAATTTTGGAAAACATCACCGAACAAAAGGATCAATACGATATCTATAATCTGATGGCATACTTAAATCTCTTCAACTGCCTTTTGGTTGATAAAAGATGGTGCTCATGCGTAATTCCAATACTATATCGCCAATTTAGACATTACAGGAACGGATCATATCGAAATTCTGAACTCATTTACGACCGGAGTAAATTAATTCGTCTTTATCTGTCCCTTCTAAACTTAAATGAGTCAGAACGTAAATATTTAGAATCCAGAAAGATATGCTTACCACCTCCAAACAACAACCCATGTTTCAATTATCCTCAATATATAAAACAATTAGATTATGGAAGATTCGTACAAGCAGTCGGGAATTATTATCAAAATTTTGCTACTGGAACAAAGAGGGAATCTTTTTGTGAAGATAAAATTTCGGTCTTGATTCGAATACTATTGCGTCTTTTCGAAAAAAGTGGTGGCAAAATTACTTGGTTGAATTTTTCTCATGCTGGAGATTTTTTTCGGACGAGGTATTTTGGGGTATTTGTAGATGCCTGTGAATCCAGATGGGTCAACAATGTAATGCAATTAGAGATAGATTCGGAGCGAAGTAGTGATGGTCATTTGTTCCCCCGACTTCCGCATGGAATGAATAATGTGGCGAGTAGACAAATAATAAATTATCAATTTTGTATTCATTTAAATTATTTTGAAAAATCTTTACATTTTTACATAAATTTAATTTTTCACCTTTTTAAATTCAACTGAATATATTACCAATTATATTTATTCAGTCTCAACTTTCACTTCGGGAATCCTCGCACAAAACTCGAATTGATCCCCAATTCTCTCAGCTTGGTTTCACAAATCTCGACACACTCCTTAGCACTCTATCATCAATCTCATCACTTCAATTTCAAGATTACTCTCGACACTTTGAAGTGGTGCTATCGGCGATTCAATCCCAACGCAAATCTCTCAGGAAACTCGTTTTTGTACATTGTAATTTTCGTGGTTGCGAACCGTTTCATGCGATAGCTGAATGTGAGAATTTGCAGGTTTTGGAATTTTTGAACTGTGAAAATATATCGGAGGAGATGGTAAAGCCTTTGTGGATTAAAAACAACATGGTATCTTTGAAGAAGGTGGTGGTCTCGATAAAGGAAGGGGATGGGGGATATATCAGTACAAGGTTGATAAGTTGGGCTGAGATGTATCAATAATTGAATTAGGTGATTAGGAAATTGGACTTTTTATTTAGATCGCAAAATCAAAAAGAAATAATAGATAGACGCCATGTTTTCAAAGTTAAAAAACATGATAAAATTTCCAAATCAAAAACCCATCTTGAATTGGTTTATATATTTTTCGGGTGCCCATAATTTTACGAGAATTTCCACCCCTTGACTGGCAATCATGAATTGGATACTCTTTTCTTAAACCTGACAAAAAATATATACCTTTGAACTTTTATTCACTTTCATAATGTTCCGTATTTATATTTTTTCACTTTACCACAGTATGCGAAACTACTATAATTCCCCATAACCAAGAGAGGTTCACAAATTTTTTAATTTCCAGTGCAAGTCGACTGGGTGAAGGCTTTTGGAGTTTAGAAAACGGTGTTAAAGTGGACATGATCTATGTCTATGATTTACGTCAATGGGAATTTCGAGGCTTAATGGTGTGACATCTGGATAGTTTTCTATTTTTATTACTTTCCTTCTTTTTAAGAAAATTTTTGAGTGTATGAGACTTTATTAATATGCAACGCTGTAATTTTTGTGACTTTTGAAGTTTGATTTTGTTGAAAAGAAAAGCTAGAAGGTAAGGTCTGATTTTTCTGAGGTTATCTCTATTTCTTATTCAAATAATTTTTTTTTCAATTATACCAGGTTTTGTGAGATCATTTGTATTTTTTTAATAATAAAGTGTTTTCTGTTACTTTGTGTATGATTTTTTCAATATTTTTATTTGAACAACAATTGTAACAGTTTGTGTAGCTGTAAAAAAATTAATGTAAAATAATTCTTTTTGGATATATTGACTGTTTTTTGACATGTGATTAGAAAATTTTTCTAATGAAGCTTTTTCATTTTATGTATTAATTGAGAAATGTTATTGAATACATAAAAAATTTATTACAAAATTGGGCCAACAAAAAATTTATACTTTAATAAAAAATATTTTAAAACAATATAAATTAAAATTTACATTTAATCTTAATATAATAGTAATTAATTTAAAAAAGCATTCAAAACATATAAATTAATCTTATTTTGATAAATTATTGTTAAATCCTATTAAAAGTAAATAAAATATTATTATAAAACATTTATGTTAATATTAATTGAAAAAATATCATTTAAAAAATTAATTTATAATATTAAAATAAAAAAATTTATTATTATTTAATATATTTAAATTACATAACTTGAAAAAAATTTAATTTCAAAATTTATATAATTATTACAAATACATATATATATAATAAATTCTCTTTCAAATTAAATGCAAAAATATTATTCAAAATATAATATTTTTAATATTTTAATATTTTATTTATATAAAGCTTTCTGAAATTAAATTTTAAATAATTACTTTTGTTAATTTATAAATTTTATAAATGTATCATGTTAAAAATTTGAAAAATTTATTTTTAATTAAAATGAAATATCAATTTTATAATTACAACTATTTAAACAAAAAATATTATTATAAATTTATTTTAAAAAAAAACTTCAATTTTGAAGATTTAAAATGATTGGTTAATCAAAACTTGTATTATTGTCAATTACCTATTTGTTCTTTTTATTTCCTGAATAATTTTTTTTATTAAATGTAAAAAAAAATCCAATTCTAATTTATTAATTCATTTATTTTAATTCGGATTTTTTTTAAAAGTGTTTATCAAATCCTAATATCTAATTTTATTATTTACTCAAAAATACTTTTCATACAAGTTTTTATTTCTTGCCAATATGTCATATCACAATTAAAATTTCAATTCAGTTTAATTTCAAAACAATGTATAATTTCCTTAAAAATTATTGATCCATTTTTTACTTAAAAAATTTCAATAATTAAAATAAATTGGTTGAAATTCAACCCAATTTTTTTTTCTAGTTTAATAGAATAAAGTTAATTTTGAAAAATTATTTTATATTTTGTCTTTAATTACATCTTGCACAAGTTTTTTGTCTTTTCATACATTTGGATTTAAATTTAGATTTTAAAATTTTGAATGACTTTTCCAAATTCTATTCTTTTTTAATCGTCCAAAATTAATTTCGCCAAAAAAAAACATTTGCACATACGTAGCATAATTTAAATCTTTCAAAAGATGCATTTATATATATTCTTTTAACAAAACTTTACGCTCAAATTCTGTTTTAAGACGAACTTGGGCCAAAAGCCCCACAATATCCAAAAATTGTTCCAAAGTAAGGACCGAAATGTGCTTCTTCACTTGTACCATTCGTTCCAAGATTGCACCTCTGTAAAGTTGGTTTTGATTGCAAAATAAAAATTTCCCTGCGATTTATTTATATACTCAATTAAATACTGAATCGAAAATCTTACCAAATTTTCTCCATACTTGTCTTGATCTTTAGAAAAAAATCCTGGACATTTATAAATCTCATACCCCTCAGCAAATAAACAATCACAATCTGTTGGATTAATCCAGAACTCTGTTTCTGCATGTACATATTTTGTACCAAGTATTGAAACTCGAGGAAAATGTGGAGCAAAATCATCATAGTAAGTAAGCCGGTAGACTCCAAGATTCGAATATCTTCGATTAACGTTTTGTGCAAACTGAAAATTTCCAACTCTTGGTGATCCAAATGAATAAATGCGTATTCTGTAGTTTTTATCATATAAAGTTGTGGCTAGATGATCATTTAATAAGAGGCCTAAGATTTGAGTATATACTAAAATTTAAAAAAGAAGTTATTAATAATCCTAGTATTAGAATTATAAATTTGAATTGAACAAAAATTTGACCGACCTCCTCCTACTCCATGACCGGTCAAATTGATATCAATAAGTTGTAAAGAGGTTCTTTTACTTTTTATTAGGCCATCAATTTTCGAAAAAAAATTTTCACAAATTTCAGACGTTAAAAATTTCCACCAATATGAGTCAACCTCCCAAGTTGCGTGCTTCAACTTGAAAATACCAATTCTTGAAAGTTGAAATCTTGTTTTCATCATTTTTTCTCTGCTAATTGGAGGACCTGAAATCAAGATCAGGTTATGATTTGAAGAAAAATTTTATCGATAACTTGTTTCTTAATTCATCTTTCTATAACTTGCCTCGAAAGAAACCAATAATTTCGAAATTATCCTTTGATATAACTTCGATATCCCCTAGAGAAAACTCAAATGGTTTGAGCAACAAAATTCTAAAAGTAATATTTCAATCTCCAAATTTATTACCCATTATCCCAGGTTGATTAATTGCTAGTTGGGCAGGATTAATACAATAAGGCTTGTTTGCATATTCAGCCATTACAGTAAATTGTATAGATGAAAAATAGGTATTAGAAAATAAGGTCTTTGGGGGTGAAGCTTTATTTTTATCATTGGATTGTTGGGCTCTACTGATTAAAATTTTTTTATCTCTTTTCGTGGTTATTTTAAAAGATAGAAGATTTGAATAGTTTTGATAAGATTGCGTTTGATAATCTAAATTAAATTTATTTTGTGTTTCACTCAAATCACCTTTGTTTATTGCTTTAATGAACGATGAAAAAGTGATAACTAAGGATGATAAAACAAGGAACAAAATAAAAAATTTTGTGAAAAATTTTCCAAAGAAGACAAATTGCGATATAAAACTAACTTTATTTCGAATAAAAAATTTTATCATTTTTGACAATCATAAGTATTACTATGATAGAAGACAATTTCAGAAGCATTTTCTTTTTATCAACTATGAAAAAAAACTCAAGGAAATTTAACTAAAGACATGTTAGTGTTTGTAAAAATTTTTTAAAAAAAAGGGATAAGTGATCGACAAATGTTTTTGCTAAAAATTTTTTTTGATATCGTAATTGTAGCGAATCTTCACACAGAAAATATTGACTGCAAAATAATAAGTATCGATTCAGTTTAGCAACGGAAAATTTTAGATCAAACATTTGACAAAAATTAAAAATTATTTTGCAATTTCGAAATGTTTGTTATCCCTAAACCATTTTAAATTAATGAAATCTATAATAAAATAATTTTTTGGTTTTTTGAGTTAAATTTCGTATGCAAATAATAGTTTGGTTTGAAAAGATTATGCGTTTGAAATTTTTGGACCTAAACTTAATACTTTAATTGAAAGATTTGAATTATTTTATCGCTCATGTTCCTCGTATCAAAGCGAAAAATTAACAATCTTAAATTTTCTGTCAAAGTATATCCATAATAAAAATAAAACCTTATTTTCTAGTAAATTTAAATAATGAACCTTTCGACAGGTTAAAAATTTTGAAATTGATTGTACACAATTAAAAATTTTATCAATTATTTTAATATTTTATATATTATTTTTTATGACACAATTAAAAATATTATAATTTTAGTCGATAGAAAATTCTTTATACTTCAGAACATTTATATCGTACAACTGATAATAATATTAACACCAAAATCTATCCTATTCAATATTTCTTACAAAATTCATAAAATAAAATATTCATTTAGGGTATTGTTATAATTTAAATTTCTCTGAAAAAGACACAATGGAAAAATAAATAAATAAAAATATGTTGCATATATTTAATTAGTTTTCAAATAAAAAATATTATATAAAATAATAAATTATAATTTACACTTTATTAAATAAATATTCAAGTATAATTACAGTGCAAATTGAATACATCTTGACATAATAAAAACTTAATTTTTTTATATAAATTAAATTGGTTATCAAAGATGATTACTATTTTGAAATTTGTATCTAAGACTTTAATTTTTATCTAAATAATTATGTTTATATTTTATAAGCTTTAAAAGAAATATCAAAGAAAAATTGTTATTTTTAGACTTAATAATGCATATTTTTCTTTTTTATAATTATTGTTATATTTTTACAATTAAATTTTATATGTTTTGTAATTAGAATTTTTGTATGTTGTATTAAATATTGTATTAGAGATATGATTTTTTTGTCTTAAATTATATCAAATAAATGCTTATTATTTATAATTTATTTAGATGTTGCTTAATGTTATTTATTTATTTTGGCTTATTTGTATAATACAATTTTTTCAATTAAAATTTTTATTTAGTTAATTATTACATTTTTAATTACAATTAATATTTAATTGATGTCAAAAATTAATTAAAACTTTTAGATAGTATGTAGTTAATTAGTTAAAAAATTTAAATAAATATAATAATTTTATTTTTATTTTATTTTTATTAAAGATTTTACGAGTGCAGCCCAACCACTACCTAAGTACATAGAATACACAGAATCTAAATTAAGCGTGGCTCATGCTTTTTCTACACGTGACTAGCCACTCGGGCCAACCAAGGCAGCACTACGCATCCAGAATTCCCGCTACAGGAAAACCACTCAAGAAACCAAAGTCCGATCTTGTAAGGCACGGGTGCAACCCGAAGCACATGTGAACACCCAACCTGAAACCGAAATCTCGGATTGACCCAGCAGACCACAAAGAAGACAGACCAGACACCGAAGAAAAGGAGGAGCCGTCTCGCGGCAGAAGGTTATGCTTTTCATAATAAGATCTCAACTTAGCCGCTGGTATCCAAACGGCTGACCTGTGACTCTCAGCAAAACGACGAACGAAATCGACAACCAACGTACCCCCACCAAAACCAGCACCCAAACGGCTTACCGTGTCAGCCACCCATAATTTTATTTTTGCAATTAATAAATTATGGTATCAACAATTTTTTAAATTGTAAAATAAATAAAATTATAACATAGTAATTAGTTTTAATTAATTAATAAAAATTTTTATTGCTTAACAAAGTGAGACCCACCCGCTATCTACATACATAAAACCAAATACAATTTATGATAGACGCATCCCATGCTTTGTCTTCACGTGACCAGTCACTCGAGCCAGTCAAGGCAGCAATCAAAATATCCTTACCTATACTAATATAAGCGCATAAGCGGCCAATTAATGGTCGCACATGTGAAAAATTTCAATCCATCACACGTATATTCATATTAATTTAAAAATATTGTTTTTTATTGTTAAAATATTTTTTATTTTTAAAATATTTAAAAAAAAAGCAAATTTTATTTATTTGCTAAATATTTTTTATAAAACTGAAATATTTATATAATCATATTTATTTAAATCAAAAATATGAATATTAATCATAATTTATTTTTTTTTATATATAAAATTTGGTTCATAATTATCAATTTATTATTTTATAAATAAAATTCTGTGTAGAACTTCAAATTTATTGATTATTGCAAATTGTTTTTAATGTAATAAAAAAATATTTTTTATACTAAATATTTTGTTTTTTATATAAACAATTAACATTATAATAGTATATTTGTTATTTCTAGTAAGTTATTTTTTTGCTGTTTTTATTTTATGCTGATTCAGTTTTTTATTATTTTCAACCAACATTTAGTTAAATTAATTTCAAAATAAACTTCAGGTAATAAAATATTTATTGTTTAGTATTTTTAAGAAATTTTGTAAACATATTTAATATTTAACATAATTACTAATTTCATTAATTTAGAGACAAAAATAAAATTATAATAATATATTTTTTATCCAAACTAATAACTTTGCAAAGTTTCAGTCAATATAAAATTGAAAATTGAAATTTATTTATTTATATATTGTTTATATAAATATTTATTAAATAGTATAATATTAAATTTGAAATTTGTGATTTGAACACAAAAAATGTTAAAAATGTGTTTAAACCAATTTATAAGCTAAGAAATGAAGTATTTAAATAAAAATAAGTTTTTAATTATTTTTATAATTCATTTAAAAATTTTAATGTTAATAATATTTTCAAAAATAGTTGATATTGTTTTATTGTAGAAACATTTAATTTTATCAAGAATTTATTTTTAATTTTAAATTTTGACAAGAAATTAATAATGTTTTTTTGTATTAAAAACTTTTTAAACTTTCGATAAATTAAGAAATTAAATTTTTATTTAATTGCAAAACCTAAAAAATACTCGAATTTAAAAAATTTATCAAATTAAAAAAACCATATTTATTATTGATAATAATTTAATAAATTTATATTTGTAAAAAAACAAATGAACTTTCTTATCAATTTACATTATTTGTAGGCTTTATAAAATAGTTAAAAATATAACTTCATCTTTGAAATTATAAATATTCACATTTTAACAAAAAAATAAATTCTAAAACAGATACTACAATAATAACATAATTACTGTTTGTACAGAAAATATTTTTAAAAAAGATAAATCTTTGCTTTTGAATTTATTTTGAATTTTTTTCCAAATAATTATTTTATAATTAAAGTTGAAATATTAATACTTATTTTCTATTAGTCAAATAATTGCTATTTTTAATACAATAAATATAAACATAACTTAATTATTATTATTATTATTATTATTATTATTATATATATTATAAAAATTATTTATTAGAATTTAAGTTTATTTTATATATATATTAACATAATGTTGTTTTTGTATAAATGACTGTAATAATTTAATAAAATTTTTTTATTTTTTATTTATAATAAATATAAATACTAAAAAATAAATTTAATAATTTACTAATTAATAAATACTTTAGTATTCTTTATATTAAATTTTTAATTTAAAAAAAAAATAAAAAAATTGGTTATATAATTGTTTTTAATATTTTTTTGTTAATATATTTTTTAAAATCATTAGATAAATAAAGATTTCTATTTTGTTTAATTGATAATGTTTAATTTATTTGTATATATTTTAATCAACTTATTATTAGTATTAGTATTTTTATTGTTTTTTATAATATTTAATTTAATTGTAAATTATTTTAATAAGTCTGTTTGTAATAATTATAAAATTTTAAATAATTAATAAATACTAAAAATTTTTTTGTAATTTTTAAAATTAATTTTGCTAAAAAACATTTAGTAATTTTTTTATTTAAACTGATATTTAATCTGTTTAAATTAAAATAGCTTATAAAATAAGATCTATTTCAAATTTTTTATTAAATAAATATTTTAAATTTATTTTTACCAAATTATAATCATATTAAAAATATTTTGCATGAATTTTCTTAATTGAAATTTAATAATTAATAATTATATAAAAAATATGCTATATTATTTAGTCTATATTTTCAATGATAAAAAATACTATTATTTTAAACAATGATAATATCAAAATAATATTACTTTTAATAAATTTTTTTAAACACTACAAATAAATAAACTTTATTTAAACATCTTAATATTAATTTAAGCTTTAAAAATTAATTTTTGATAAAAACAATAATCAATTTAAAAATTTTATTGTTACATAAATACAACAGAGAAATTATCCTAGTCTCAGTTTACCCCATCAAAGAATTTACATGCATCACTTTCTTAATAACTTTTCAATTGTCAAACAACATCAAACATCAAAGTGTGATTAATATATGATCAACAGCAAACAGAGCTTTTAGTGCAATTAACACTTTGTTCTCTTCTTCATATCTCACAATATAATACATAGAAAGGCAGATAAAAAATATTGTTTGGTTACCGTTTAGAAGAATTAAAGTTTTATTTCGATTGAAAAATTTATATCGTTTCGAGTCTCTCAAATTTTTATTATTGCATATCTGTTTTTTCATAATTGCCCAGTAAAAATTTGAAATTGTACACTTTTATTTAGCTAGAAAACACATGTATTATTTAAAAGTTACATTTCTAATGCTATTCAGCTAAATAGTGAAGTCTATAAAACATTTCATTTATCAATAGACACCTTTTAATTTAATTTCGATTCCCAAATATATTTTTGGCAAATTTCCTAATATCATGGTTGAAATCATTATAGACTTCCCATAAAAGAAAATGTCCCGTATTGGGATAGGTGATTTGGGTAGCCTTTGAATTAATGGCGAGGACCTTTGCTGATGTGACTGGTGTATTAACTATACGGTCATCGGCACCGAAGATTGCCAGAATTGGGATGGTAAGGTTGCGAAAGATGTTGATGAAGCTATTATTTGCAACGTACTGAAGAATTGCGGCTGAATTTCAAACGAAAGAAGCAATGTGAGAATCAGATTCAATCGTTGAAAATAATTTAACCTTTTGAAAAAATGTTTAAAAAAATTTTTGGTATACTTTGAGACCCTTGACGACTGGTTGGTGGTGAAATAATAGCACCACCTAAAAGGAATGCCTTGATCCTCGGATCGAATGGTCTAGAAGTTATAATATCAATAAATTTGCCGCATCCATTTACACCCGTGACCAAGTCATCTGAAAGCGTACTGTTTAACAGTTCGATAGGAGCCGGTAAAACTCCTTCCAATTCTAAGAATCCAGCCACAAATACAAAACCGGCTAACTTTTCCTGTCCATAATTTTTCAAATACCATAATACAAATAAATTTCCACGAGACCATGCGATTAGAATAACTTTCTTTTTTTGATTGCCTCTAGTTGCTTTTTCTATAACAGCATTCAAGTCATCCGCGTAGAAATCAAGATTATTGTATTTGGTGATATTATTTGGTGATTCACTTGCACCACACCCACGCTCATCCCATCGTACTAAATGAAAATTCTCTCGCAAAGATTTTGAAGCAAATTGTGGTTCCCAAACTAGACGTGTTCCTAAGTAACCATGCAAGAAAATAATTGTAGGTTGTTGTGGATCCCCTATTTCCTCAGCATAAATTTTTAACCCATCATTACTGGTTACTATGAAGTTTTTAATTCCATTTTGATTTAACGATAAAAGAGATATTTCTGGTAGTTGTTGATTTTCATTTTTCAAAGGACTTGAAAGAAGAAATACGGGGAAGAAACATAAAAGCAAGAGAAAATTTTGCATTCTCGAAGTTCTCATAAGAATGTTTTGGCAGTTATATTAATGATATTGGTTGTGTTGTTTTAATCTGAATATTTGATGAGGAAAACCAAAAGCCATACTTTTCGAAATCAGCATCGATTATAAGCACTCCTTGATAACAATAATATCGTTCATCTTTAAGGGCAATGTACAAACCTGGAAGGTATCACTCTTTACCTATTTTAAGTGGCTAAACCCGCATCGAAATTCCATTTAAATTTTCTTGACCATCATTGTCAATAAATATGCATCGAGAAAATCTATCAAAAAAGAAACGTCAATGACAAAAGAGAATCGAAAAATTGAATGCCTTTTTTAGTTATTTTTTAAGTTCAACCATGAGCACAAAGTTTTAAAGATTGCCAGATGTTATTCCTGACAAGATCTGATTACAATTATTAAGTTTATTATTAAAAGTTTTGGGGCTTTTGATGTTTTTCTTTAAAAAAAAATTGACTTGAGAAAGATTTCCAGTTAAGAAAAATGAAAGTGTATCTAATCTAATTTCTTTAAGAGAATGATATAACAATTTTTGGTCTAGCTGTCTTTACTACTGAAAGAGCTTTTTAAATTGTTGCTTTCTTATTTATAAAAAAAAAATAGTTGCTTCTTTTTTCTCTTTGCTTTGGTTGTGAATATAAGATCCACAAAACCAAGAAGTGGTATTTTTCTAATATAATTAAAAACTATTTAAAATAAAAATTTGTGCATATATAATATTTATAAATAGATATAAAAAATTTCAATATACATGTATTTAAATAAAACAATTACCATATTAATATTTAAAACAACCAATAGTAGAATTAAAATGTCTTTTCTCTTTATGTTACTCTTTATATGTTTCTTTCAAACACTATCAGTTATTTGCATTCACAAAAGACTCTTTTTGGTGTCTTAAATAAGAAAAGGTAATTTTGTTCAGGGTTTAGCTTTGAAATATTGAAAAATATTGAAAAATATTTCTACTGCAAAATAGAATAAATTTTTCATGTTCTTTTGCTTCTAATTACTTTTATTCGAGAATTAGGCCTAATTGACTCAGTTCAAAACTGATTGAGCTTAGTTTACTTGATTTTTATTAAGATTATTTATCGATAATAATTCATGAAATTAGGATGAAGCCAGTCAAAATATGAAATTCTTGAAAGCATTTTTGCAAAAATTAATTAATCGATTGGAAATTACATAAAGTGCAAGTTTATAATATCTTTTTTTTCAATATTAATCATTAACTTATTTTTTGAAAAAATATTTATGTTGACAAACTGAATTCAAAAAAAGCCAAATAAATAAAACACAGTTTTTTGGTTTTTATTTCTTAACATAGACATTGTTAAACCAAAAAAAACAATTTTTTTTCCGAATTTATTGTTGTAAACTCATTAGTTTTGTGTCTATTTAAGTTTGGTTTATTTGTTTTATTTATAAACCATTTTTTTTAATTAATTAAAGCTTGCTTTCAAGCTATTTGTTGTGTTTGATATTTTAACAAACTAATTTAATAACTTAGTTTTTTTTGCCAAAGACATTGTTTTTTTGTTGTGTTTTGCTTTATTATATTCAATAAAAAATTCATATTGAAATTGAAATTCATAATTGTAAATATTAACATATTTGATAAAATTTATAATTAAATCTATTAGCTATTTAATTAAATAATAATTTGAATTATAATTGTTAACTTAAATAAAAAATAAGTAAATAATTTTTTTTATTATGTTTAATAAGTGAAATCCAAACATTACTTAATACAATACATTAAACTAAATAATTTAAACTCGATATAAATTATGTGTTTTGCCATATGTAACCAGTTACTCAGGCCAATTAAGACAATATTATGTGTTTATATACACAAAAACCATATTCTTAATACCTGAAAAAAATAAACACAATTTGTGCATACAAAAACCAATCTCAAAAGCCATAGCAATCTCAAGCAACTTAATTACACCACTAAACAACATAGACAATAAACCAATAATAACTATAAATATAGTTTTATCACATAGAATCAGATTATTTTTTTCTATAAAAGCTCAGTACTTGAAATAAACAAGCCAAATATTATTTCTGTAAACCAGCCCAAAACTATATACAAAGTCTACAATTTTATAATCAACAATCTTAGTATTTTTAAAAACTGAGAAAAACTTTTGAAACCAGTTATTAAAAACAAATTTTTACACAAAACTAAATACATAACAATATTAAAAAAGCACAAAAAAAATAATTAAAATATATATAATAATAATTTATACAAATTAAAAAATGTTTTTTAGATAGCCACATAAATATTTAACAGCTTTTTATAAGCTTTACTATTTATTTTACAAGAAAAATTGTGATTTAAAAACTTAACATCCTTATAATACAGACATAAAACATTATTATAATACTTATTATACAAATATTTATAAACAATTACAGATAACTTATAATACAAAGCTTTTATAAAATAAAAATATACTTTAACTATAATTTTGCTTGTAAACTCAATTATTATATAAAAATCAAAATATTATATCTGTAATAATTTATTTAGTTTATATTTTCAAGCAGACTATTTTTTAAAACTTTAATACCAGATATGACTTTTTAATAAGCATAATAAATTATCTGAAAAATTTTATAAACAAAATATCTTACATTTTTAAAAACAATTTTATTATTAATTTTAACAAACCATTTTTAATATAGATTAAAAGTATTATATTCAAAAATAAAGTAGTATTAGTTGGAATATCAGTTTTTTTATTGCCTAAAACACCCAAATAATTTTTAATCTTATATTAATTAATACTATTATAGATGATTATTTGAAATATTAGAATAAATAACAAATTTATAACTTAATATTTAATAGCTATTTCTAATGTTGATGGTTTCTAAAAGTTTGAGATTTAAAGATTTTGGTTAAGTTTTTTATATAATAGACAAAAATTTACTTGGTAATTGTTTTTCCAAATTTTTTTTCCAGTATAAAAACCAGTTTAATCTGACAGTTATGCTTTTTTGGTAAGCTATTCTTAAGTTTTTATCTTTGTTTCATAAGTCTTTTATTAAGCTATACTTGACATTAATATTTTAATACTTAAATTATTAATTCTTTAATCAATTAATACACAACATAAAACAAAGGAAAAAATAAAATAAAAAATAAAATAAAATAAAAAATTAATATTTTATCAATAGCTATAATTAAAAGCTATTAATTCAGTATGATTAAATAGCAAATACTGTTAATATAAATTGCCAATGAAGTTAAAAAATAATAATATTAATCTAATAAAAAAAATAACATAAATTAGATAATAAAAAATAATTTTATTTGGTATTTGGATGATTTTATTTCAAGATATAAAAAACTATCTTTTAAAAAAAAGAGTATATTATGAATATTTATTGTTAATTAACTAAAAACTTGTCTGAATTTTTAAATACTTTACTTATTTCTAATATTATTACTATATATACATAACTTTTATTATATAAAATTTTATATATTCTTATTTTTTTCTATATTACTTTCTAAAAATATGCTCACTCTTAAGCAATATATTATAATTTCTTAAAAATGTGCTTATTTTTATGAATATACACATTTCTAAAAATGTGTTTACATGTTTAATTACTATTTTTTTATTGGTTTATTCTTATAATCTGTTTTTTTATTTCTTTTTTGTACTTTTTTTCTATAAATATTAATATTTAAATTTTTTTTTCAAATAATATTTACAATATATTAATTATAAAAATTTAATAAAACAAAAACCAATTTCAAACAATATGTGTTTAAAGCTATTTGGTTATCAGAAATTATCTCAACTATATAAAAAAATAAAACATATTTCAAAACTAATATGACAATCTGCAGTTTAGCTATAATAAAAAAAATTAATTCAGATATTTTAATACTTAAATTTAGATTTATATCTTTAAAAAACACAATATTAGCTTTTATATTAGTGGTATTTAGATTGTTTAAAAAATTATTAGTATAAACAAAAAAACAAATTATTTTAACATTAATTAGTTAATCACAAATCAAATTAAACTTACATAAATTAAGAACATTTAGAGACTGAAAACTAATAACTAAAAATAATTATTAGAATAAGAAACCAAATTAATTAAAAACCAAACAGCAAATTTAAACCAATTAAAAACAAGACCATAAGAGTTTAGTTTTTTTTAGCATTAAAAAGTTTTTTAGTCAAAAATGCCACTTTTTTTATTAAACAATTGCTTAATAAAAATAATACCAAACTGTTTAAATAAACAAGACACTTTAAAAAAAACTGAGTAATTCAAAACTATTAACATTAAGGTTTTATCTTGAAATTAAAATACTAAACACAAAAAATCAATCAATAACAAATCGTAATTATAAAAAATACAAATTATACTAGCCAGAAAATTGTTTGTTAAAATAACTTTAAAATAGATTAAAAAACACAAAAGATAATAAAAAAACCAGCTCAAAATCTGTAAGTCAAAATATTTATGGTTAAATAGCCAGTCCAAAATGCCATATGTATTAAAAAAACTTAATACAAAAGCCAATTTGTATTTAGCTTGTACTTATTTAAAAGTTTTTAAATTATATAAGAAAAAATAATAGATTGTGTTATTTGAAAAGTTTAAAGACAAATCAGATTTCAATTTCAAATTTTTACAGATTATAGTATTTTATTTATTATATACTAAAAATAAAACTAAATTAAATCTTATAACTAATAATAAGATAAAACACTACTAAAACCAAATATAGAAACTACTTATTAAAAATGACTTTTTTTAATACTTTGTTAACAAAAAATTTAATGTCTAAATAAATTTTTGATAAGCTAAGTTTTAATAAATTCTCTATTAAAAAAAAATACTTAAATATTTGTAAAAATTTTTTTTTTAATAATTAAAATTAGCAGACTACTTATTAACAAAAAAAATTTTTAATTTTATAATTAATCAGAATAGTTATAATAATATTATTATTAATTCAGAAAAACTTACTTGTAATATTCAAAATAATTAAGTTACAAATTAACTATTGTTTACTTAAATTATATTATTGATAAAAACATTAGCAGCAAAAAAAATATTATGTTTGCCTGACTTTTAATATGCTTTGTTTTAGTTACAAACTTAAAATTAATTCTATATTTACACATATTCTCTCATTTTTTAATTTTATATAGAAAGAAATTATAAAAAATATGCCAAAAAAAAAGAATATCTTACTTTAATTTAATTTATTATATATTTAATAACTATTTATTAAATCAAAATTAGTTATAATTTAGTTAATTTTATCTTTGTAAATATTACCAAAATATTTAACAAATTTGTTATATATTTTAACATAAACCAAACTGCTTTTTAAATGTTTTTAGTCTAATAAATTATATGCTTTATATATATTTTATAAGATTAATTGAAGTTTATAATCTTTCTTTATAGTATTTTTTATTATTGACTTAATTATAAAAATAAAAAATTGTATAATTATACTCTTTAATACTAAGAAATTGTTACTATAAAAAACATTAAAATTATTGTAAACTGAAAAAATTCTGTTAAACAAGATTTTAAAAAAAATTTTCTAAACAGTTTCAATTAAAATAATAGGTTTAGTGTTAGTTAAAATTTTTTTTACTTATATGACTTAAAAATTATTGATATTCAAGTTTTTCTCAAGACCAAAAAACTGATTTATTTATTAAACAAATATTAAAAAAATTTAATAATAAACTCAAAACAAAAAAATCACAATGTTTTTAAAATTCAATTAAAATTTCAAACAAATCAAAAGTTTTTTTATCTGATAGTTTTATTATAATACTTATTATTTTATCAAAATTAATTACTTTTATGATTTTAAAAAAAGCATTATTAACTATATAAATTAAAAGCAAGTATTGTTAATATTAAATATTTAGAATATTTCTTAATATCTTATGTTTTTTATTTATTTTTCTATAATTGAATTTATTTTAAATATAATTTCCTAAGACTTTAGCACTAAGTTTTTATTATTTATTAAATAATCTAAAACTACTTTTTAAAAGTGTATTTCAAAATACTTTTAATAATATAATCTTTTTTAATTTAAACTTTTTTATTTTTTTATTTATAACAACATTAATTCTTATTATTTCAGCTTGCCAAAATTTATCAAGCTTAAGCATAGAATAAATTTTTTTAATTTTAGTTAGCTTAGACTTGATAAAGTTAAGATTAATACTTGATACCAAAAAATCTTAAATATAATATATATGTAGTTTATCAAATAATAATTAATAATTAATTAAGTTATTTAATTTATAACTCAAATATGAAGCACTAACAATCTTAAAAACCAGAATTTTAAATTGGTAAAAATAAAACAAAATCTTGGTAAAAATACAATTAAAATTTTTGCTCTAAAACTTAGAAAAAATCTTATTGACTAAAAAACAAATAATTCTTTAAATAAAATTAATATTAAAATTTTTTTTTGAATAATTAAAATTATTACTAAACATTATAATATTTACTAATATAGTATTTTTAAATTAAATTTATTTGGTCATATTAGTTTTTTTAAAGTTGTATATCCAATAATTTTTGTTAACTTATTTATAAAAATCATTATAATATTTATATAAAATACTGTTCAAATTAACAAAAACAGCAAAATAATTAATATTAAAAAAGTTTTTTAAACTTATAATTATTTTATTAGTAATTGTATTAACCAGATTTAATAACATAAAAATATAATCAATTATCTTTTTAACTTCTTTAAAGTTTGCTTATGTAAAAATCTTAACATATAAACTATTACTTAAAGAATTAATTAAACCAAAATTTATGTATTTTTTGTAACTAACATTATATTTAACATTATTTTCATTAAAATTACTTCTCAAAATAACAAAAATGCTGTTATTAAATATGCTAACTATAAAAAATTGATAATAAGTATCTAATTTAATCATTTTTTTAAGAATATACTTATATATAAACACAATACAAAAACTAATTATTTGTTTTTAAATAATAAATAAATTTTTAAAAATTTACCAAAAACTTCTGAAATTTTAAAAATATGTTTAGCTAATATTATTCATAAAAAAAAATACCAAAAAAAGATAAAAAACAGATTATAAAATAGACTAATAAGAAAATAGTACTCAACAAATAAGCATATTTTCAACAATATGTATATTCTCAAAAAATAAATACATTTTTAAAAAATTATTACATATAGAATTTCGTATAATATGAATTAAATATATATAATAAGAATATTAAAAACAAAAAAGACAGAATAGTAATTAAAAATAAGTAATAATTCAATATTTCTCTTTTCAAAAAATAGTTTTTTATAACTTGAAATAAAATCATATTCATATTAATAAAAATATTCATTACTATTCAATTCATATTGTTATTACTTGATTAAGAAATATTAATCATTTTTATATTATTAACAATTTATAATAATATAATCTAATATTTAATCATACTAGACTAATAGCTCTTAATTATAACTATTAACAGAATATTAATTTTTTCTTTTTTTTTCTTTTTTTATTTTATTTTGTTTTCTTTGTTGTTTACTAATTGATTAAAAGATTAAGTATTAAATAATTGATGTCAAGATAGTCTAATAAAAAACTTATAAAACAAAAATAGAAAACTTAAGGATAGCTTACCAAAAAAGCATAACTGTCAAATTAAACTAATTACTATGCTAAAGAAAAAAATTCATAGAAAAACCTATTAATTGATTTTCTGTTTATTATATAAAAGACTTAACCAAAATTTTTAAATAACAGAATCTTTAAAAATTATTATTATTAACAACTATTGAATACTAAGTTACAGGTTTGTTATTTGTTTTAACACTCTAAATAATTATCTGTAATATTTGGTACTTTTTATAAGATATAATCTAACAAAAAACCAGCACTAATATTAAACATTTGAAAAAGTAACAAACCAAGAAACAACAAGAGAAAACTACTTAAAATTTACAAAATTTTTATTTTAGTATTATTAAATACATTTGAAATTAACAAATAATTATTGGCCAGCAGAATTAATTTTCACAGAGATTAATTGCAAAATTAAAAAGTACACTTAGCAAAAGTTTTCAATTACATTTGTAAACAAAGGCAAAAACAGAATACAAATATCAGTAATTATATCTAAACTAATACAATCACCTAATTAAAATAAATTCAAAGTTGTTTTTCTATTATACTCTTCTTATTATTATATACCAAGAAGTACTATTTACGTATTATTATTAAGATCTACATTATTGTTAACTATGAAGACACTTGTAATTCAAGTCTTGTTTTAAAACAATTAAGAAAAATCATGATTATTAAGAACATATAACAATTATTTTAAAGGATTTAAATCACAATTAACAACACTATTAGAACTTCAATTACTGCTATTTTAACTTAATTTCGGATCTATCAGCAATTGAAGAAAAACTGAATCAAAAGATAATAATAATAATAATCAAAAAAGTAATAATTAAAACCCAATTCTAAATAATTCAGTATTTCAAACTTTGATTATTTAAATCTAGCCAAACTTAAACAATTCAAACTCAGCTTTTATTTTTCAACAAAACTTACTTTTAATTATTTAGATCAATCTATTAATTATATTAATAGCTGCTTTTTAACAACTATAACAACAAATACTTATACCAATAGCTTATACACCAATTATCAAATTAGAAAAATTCATTAACAAAGAGAACAATGCACAAGTTTGATTAAATAATATAGCAAAAACTATTGCAGTTAATAAATAAGACAATATTAAAGCTTTTTAAGCAATTTCCTACTTTTTACAAAATATTACTAACTCATACTACTAAAATTTTATAAACAAACTTCAAGATTTGACATGTTTAAAACCATGTTTTTACAGTATTTTAGCAATAATAATAGTATTAATTACTTGTTAACTAGCTTTACCACAATTAAACAAGATAATACTGAAGCAGTTATTACTTATTTAAGATGTTTTTATAGAAATTTGCATCAAATTTAAGCAATTAATACTAACTATTTTAGAGTACCACAGATTTTGAATTTGTTTATTTGTGGATTATATAATAGCCTTCTGTAACAAATATAATTATTACACCTAAATACTCTCTAAAATATATTTATATATGTCAAAGATTTCAAATTAACTAAACTCAAAACCAATTACATCCAAATTATAGATTTAGTAATAAATAAATTATCTGAATTGAATTCTAAACTAAAACAATTTAGCAATTTTATCAACCAAAAAGTAGAAGAATATTTTGCTAACAATACAGCAATTTATTAACTTTCTTAATATTATAACAATCAAAAAAACCCAAATTGGTTTCAGAATTAGTTCTATCTATTATCATTATTACCAAATCAATTATGGCAACAAGAAATATATATTTGCTACTATTATAATAAACAAAAACACTTGAAAATAGATTATAAGACAAGATTAAATAACCAATAATTAGAAAATTAATATTAAAACTCTGATCACAGATTTTAAACTCTAAACTACACCAACAATTTGTTATTAAAAAAATACTAATATCAACTATATTATGCATTAATAATACAGCAATTAATATACTTATTTCTAATTTATTAAATCTTAATACTGGTAATTTATTAAGTTTTATTAATTATTTTTTAATCCCAACAAATCCAAGTATCATTCCAAATTTCAATTCAATTACCAACTAAAAAATAAAAACTGAAAATTACTCACACTTAACAAAACTCGAAATTGGTAATAATAATACACTAACTGATTTTTAGCTTATTAAATCAATCAACAGAATTATGCCAGTAAAGTTTGAAAAATAAGTATATCCAAAACTTAAATTCTTAAAACTATTTAAGCCTTTTGGTTATTCCAGAAAATATTCAATCTAACAACTTAAAACTATCAAAACAACATTTTATCAACAATATTTTATTAGCAACTGTTATTAAGAATAAATCATTTGCTGTCATATTTTTTTTAAATTAGAAGACCAAATAAAAACACTATTATTTAGTAAAACTGCTTTCAATATTAAACCAATTATTGCTATATACACTAATGCTAAAGTTCTCATTATGGAAATTATATAATACTAAGCTTTTATTAGTAATGATTAGCTATTCAAAACCAATACTGTATTTAACTAAAACATCCAAAAACTCCAGCTAATATATAATAACAGCATATTTAAGTATCTGCCATTTGTAGATACTTTAAAGATTTTTTAAGAAAACAATTATTAATTAAGTTAGAAAAAAAAACTTTTTTATCTAAAAAGCCTATTAAATCTTGTAAGCTGAAAACAAACATAACAAATTATTACCAATACTCTTCTAAAATAAAATAAAAAAAAGAGAAAAACAAACTTCAAGTCATTACTATTACAGAAAAATCTACCAGTAATTAAAATATTCTATATTTAATATTAGTATTAAAGAAACATCTATCTTATATTTTACTTAAGTACAGAAATTACAAAAAGTAGTTTTCATTTATAAGAGTTTGGATCTTATTAAAAAAAAAATACAAAATACAAATCTGCTTTTACTGTAAATCATATTATTAAAAATGCTTTAAATATCCAAAACAACAAAAAAAGTAAGACAACAAATTTTGTTTAGCTTATAGAGAAATACTATTTAACAAAAAAATATAGAACAACATTTTTGGTTAAAAAAAAACATACAATACATTATACCAATAAATAATTTTTATTAGCAACTAGATAAGCAAAAAAATGTTATTCAATAGCATCTACAACAGAACTTTTTTATATTTAAATAACTATCTATATGATAAAGACAAAATTTAGTAAATAGCAAGTGGCAAAGTTAAAAACACTTTATTTAATAAGATATTAGTGATCAAAACCAATTCACTAAAACTTATTAAAATCATTTTTATTTCTAATCTTGATATTTTTGTTAATATTATAAATAATCTTAAATAATTTTACAAACACTACTAAAATTTAGTACTTACTTAAAAAGAACAAAAACAGCAGTTAAAACAATTAAATACTAGATTCTGTAAATATTGTCTAATTTTCAGTAATTTTGAATATTGTAATGATTGTAATTTCATTTACAATCTACTATTATACATAATCTATTCAATTCTTGAAGAGAAAAAACCAATTAGCAGTTGTACTTTAAAATCGAAATTGAAACTAATTCTAATACAAATTTCAACAATAATAACAACAAAAGTTCCAACACTGTCTACAATAGCAACAACAGTAATAACAATTTAAATCCCAATTCCAACTCTGAACAATATATTGTGTTCTCAAATCTTTTAAAAAAGCAAAAATTTAAATAGTTTAATGATAATAATAAGAGTATTATACAAAAATGCACATATAATATTAACATAGAATTTGATTTCAAATATTCTGAAAAAACAGCTATTAGATTAAAACCTTATTTATACACCAGCATAGATTTAAAATTAGCACTAGAAATTTCAGCAATAATAATAATACAATTTATGTCTAGATTTAATTTAATAATAAAAGAATTAATATTAAAAAAGAGATAATAAATGCAGAATATATAGGAAATATTATTGCAATATTACAAAATAAGTCGAAAAAAGCATATACAATTAAACTAAATAAAAAAATAACACAGATAATATTTTTGTCTTTAGTAAAAATAATTTAATTAGTATTAGTGAGAATAAAAAAAAATTTAGAATAACAGCAAAAGAAATAAATAGATTTGAATTCACAAGTAAATTAAAAATACCAGTTAATATAGTAGAAAAAAAAACAATTGATAAGAGAAAAATTATCTTTACTTATTAATCAATTTCTATTTTATTATATAATTAGTATTATTATTAAAGATTTTTGGTTTTTTTTCTTGATTGTTGTTAATATCAGTTTGCTATTTTAATTCACGTTTATTGGAAGCTATTGAACCTTTGATAACTGAATTTATTTTCAAATTATAGAAGATAATTTAAACTACTGGGCTTATAAATAGAATAATTAATTCTATACCAGTTATTTTGTTTAGTTATGTTGTAATAAATGTCAACTTTTTCTTAAAAATTGCTTATCTAAAAGCTTATTAAAATGTATAATTACTTTGCTGTAAAAGTTAACTCTTCTACAGGAATCTTGTTTGTAGGCTATCCTAATAATTATAATAAGAAAGGAAAAATAAAATATAAAAAATATAAAAAAAATAGAATTTTGTTAGGGAAATCGTTTTCTGGTTTAGGCTTGAAGTTATTAATAGTTTACTAAAATTGGTAGCTAATTAATTTCAAAATGTTAGCTAAGTTTTGAAGAATTTCAAGTGTAATTATCTCAAAAATTGGTTTTTAAAGTATATATTTTTATTTTGAATTTGTATTATAAGGTAATTCTAAAAAAAATAAGATATTTATAATAAGATATATTTTTTAAAAAGAGAAGCTGTTTTTTTATACAACTTGTTATAGTACTAGTTTATAAACTTGAACTTTTCTTTTTGCTATGATTTTAACAAACTAAAGATATATTTCAACAAATTACCAGTTATTTCATTAAACTATTAACTATTTTGGTAAACTATTCATTATTTCGACAAATTTTTTAATGTTATATAGTTTGAAATATTATGTAATTTTAATTATTCTAATTTCTATTGTACAAATCGGATTATTAATAAATATTAATATTCAATAATTTAATTAAGTAATAAGTAATTATTGAAACAATATTAATATATGCTAATTAATAATAAGAATTATGAAAGTAATTTTATGCTAATTAATGACTAAAATTCTACTGGTAACAGCATATATTAACTATAGAAAAAAAATAAAGAATTAACTCTAGATTTTTGAAGTAGATCTTATTATTTGTAAGTTAAAAAAAATTGTCATTATCAATTTTTACATACCAGCCAAAAATCATAAACACATCAAAATCTCAATACACAATACAACCAAAAACCCAATAAAAATACCAAATAGAATTATTATCAGATACTTAAATGTTGAAGTTAAGAATCAAATACCAACTACCATTTCAAATTTTTTATAATTATGTGGATATGTAAACATTACATCACAGACTATTTACAAATAAAAAATGCTATTTGCTATAACTAAAATAATTGGAACAAAAAAACTTGAATAATTTAAACCTATTTCAACATATAAAACTCAAAATACTACTCAAAAATTTCATTAACATCTTTGTAAATAAAAATAAATTTGGCAAAACTAATATTATTCAACATTAAATTAAAACTAAAGATACAATGTCAATTAAACAGAAAACATATCAAGTACCACCTGCCAGCCATAAAATTATTTGGTAAGAAATCAATTGTATATTTGACAATAAATTAATTCAATTATTAATAAGTCTATAATTATTATTAGTAGTATTTATTTAAAAAAAAAAATAGAAAAATTCACTATTATATAGATTACAGAAAACTCAACAATATTACATATAGAAACAATTATTTAACTTTACAAATTCAAGAATTATTTGATGCTTTTGAAGAAAAAAAATGGTTTTTTATATTAAATTTAGATAGTAGTTACTGACAAATAACCATAAATTTAACCAATAAAATAAAACAGTATTTACTACAAGAAATAAGAATTTTGAATTCAATATTATGTCTTTTGGTTTAATAAATACTCCTGCCACTTTTTAATAGTTAATAGAAATTGTTTACACAAGATTGTTATAAAAATTAGTAATAATTTATTTGGATAACATTAATGTATTCTCTAAGACATTTGATAATTATTTCTATTATCTTCAACAAATATTCAAAAAATAAAAAAAAACAGAGTTAAATTGAATACTACCAAGTATTTGTTTGGAAAAACTGAACTAAAATTTTTGAGATATATTGTAAGCAAAGATGACATCAAAATAAATTCTAATAAAATTGAGATAATTAAAAACTTTCTAATATCAATCAACTTAATTGAATTAAGAATATTCTTGGAATTTGCAAAATACTACTGTTATTTTATTTAAAACTTTTCTAAATTGGTTTAATTATTATACCAGCTTTAAAAAAAAACACTAAATATAAATAGACTAAAAAACAACAAGAAGCTTTTGATATATTAAAACAAAAGCTTATTCAAGCTCTAGTATTAATCTATTCAGATCATAACAAACCATTTATCATCACAATAAATGCATCAGAACAAATATTAGAAACTATACTATCACAAAAAAAATTAAATGAATGAGAATATTTAGTAATATATACCAGCAAAAGTTTGAGTTTAGCTAAAAAAAACTATGGTACTTTAGTATTAAAACACTTAGCTATTTACTAAGCTGTTATCAAATAAAAAAATATTTAAGTTAAAAGTTTAATATATATACTGATTACAAAAATTAACATCAATTCAGAAACAAAAACTTAAAGATAATTATCATGCAAGATAAAAAATATAACTATTATTATTTAATTATACCGTACACTATAAAAAGACAAAAAAAACAGTAATGCTAATGGTTTATTACAAATAAGACAAATTTAAAAATATTTTAATCCAAAAATATAACAAAAAATAAATATACTAAAATATTAACAACTTTAACATTATATTAATACTCAATAATTTAAAGAAAAATTATCTCAAAAAGAACAAAAAAACATAAAACAACAATCAAAATACTTTATTATTTACCAAAATATACTATATCAAAAAAAACAGAAAAAATTTAAACCAGTTACTCAAAATAATTACAGAACTAGAAAAAAAATAATTCTGTTTAATATATATTTAGATTCTACTACAGAATATTTTTATAAAAAAGCAACTATAGAAAGAATCAAAAAAAAATACTATTAGTTATTAATATATCCAAATATTATCTAATATGTTTAAAATTGTGATGCTTATTAAAAAAGAGAAGAAACAAAACCTAATAAATTACTAAGACTAATCAAAATAAGACAATCATTTGATTATATTAAATTGATTTAGTCAGATTATTAACAATAACTAACAAGAGCAATCAATACATAACAATAGCTATAAACTATCTTACAAAATAGCCAAAAGCTAAAGCCATTCAAAAAACAGATGCAAAATCTGTAGCTGAATTTGTATACTAGAATTTAATTTGTTGACATAAATGTTTAAAAAAATTGTTATTAAACCAAAAAACTCATTTTGTAAACAGTATATTAACAGAATTAAATCAAAAATTTGGAATTAAAAAACCATTATTATTTTTATATTATCCATAAATAAATGGCTTAGTCAAAAAATTCAACAGAATATTGTGCACAACAATAGTCAAGATTAGTCAAAAAACCAAAACAAATAGAATTTGTTTATATTATTAGTATTATTTGCTTATTGAATAATAAAACAAAATACTATATAAGCAATACTATTTAAACTAGTTTATAATAAAACAACAATATTACCAGTTAAAATAAATATCAATACATATTTAATAAAACCAATAACAGAAACCAATTTTTAAAAAACATTGCTAAAAAAAACATATAACTTAATAAAAACTCTAGAAAACAAAAAATAAAAAGCAGCTAATAACATATAAAAGTTACAAAAAAAAAAAATAACATAAAAATTAGTTACCAAATAAACAGATTGAATTTAGAATTAAAGACAAAGTATTTTTATATTGTATTAATGCAGAAAAACAATAAAGTAGAAAGTTTGATTCTAAATAGAACAATTTATTTTACATTAAAAAAATTTTAGGAAATAGAACTTATAAATTAAAATAGAATAACAAAATTTTAATCAAAGCAATACATAATAATCAACTAAACTATATTATAATATAGTATTATTATCTATTAGTAATATTTTACAACTAAAAGTATAAATAATATTAATTAAACCAGATAAAATTTTACAAAATTTAAAATTAATCATAATCATCAAAGAAAACACAGAAAATAAATCAAGATAAAAGTATATAAAAACACAATAAACATAACAAAAACAACAATAAAAAATAGAAATCCCAAACTATATCTATATGATAATACAACAATTGTTTTAAGCTATAAATTAACAACAATTAAACATAAAAATTATTATTAATTACCAAACAATTTGTTATAAAAACACAAAAAAAAAGCAAAAATTACTTCATATTAATGACTACAGAACCAAACAAAGTACTGGTTAAATAAAATTATAAAAAAAGTAAAAAAACATTTTTAAAAAATACCAATTACTATTTCAACAGAAGAATTAATTAAAAAAAACTAAAAGCTATAAATAAAACAACTTGCAATAGCATATTATTACTATTAATTAAAACAAAAGCTGAATATTTAGAAACTGTATACTGACAAATCCAAAAATATGTTCAATTAAGAAATAGTACAACAAATTAAAAACTTTATTGAAAAGAAAACAAGTTTTATACTATATATCAAAACAATTTACTAACTATATACAGTATTTTAAAATTATTTAGAAATATTACTATATTCAAAAATGAAAACAATAACTGTTAACCAGTAGAGAAAAATAACCAACTTTTAATTCGAAAACATAAAAACTAGAATTAAACAAATAATATTAGAAAAAAAAATAATGAACTTAATTCAAAATAAAAATTTTAATAGAGCTCAATATTAAAAAAAGAGATAATATTATTCATAAAAAAAAGTACTATAAAAAAACAGATCATAAAATAGACTAATAAGAAAATAGTATTTAATAAATAAGCATATTTTTAAGAATAAGCATATTTTCAAAAAGTAATATAGAAAAAAGTAAAAATATGTAAAATTTCATATAATACAAATTATTTATATATAATAAGAGTATTAAAAGCAAAAAAACAAAACAGTAGTTAGAAATAAATAATATTCCAATACCTCTTTTTTTAAAAGATAGTTTTCTATAACTTGAAATAGAATTATATCTATATTAATAAAAATATCTATTATTATCCAATTCATATTGTTATTGTTTAATTAAAAAATATTAATTACTTTTATATTATCAACAATCTATGTTAATAAAATTCAATACTTAATTATACTAGACCAATAGCTTTTGATACAGCTATTAACAGAATACTAATTTTTTATTTTTTTTATTTTTTATTATTTTATTTTTTTTGTTGTTTACTAATTAATTAAAAAATTAAGCACTAAATAATTAACATCAAGGATAGCATGATAAAAAACCTGTAAAACAAGAGTAGAAAACTTAAAAATAGCTTACTAAAAGAGCATAACTGCTAAACTAAATCAGTCATCACATTAAAGAAAAAAATTCATAAAAAAACCATCAATTAAATTTTTGTTTATTATATAAAAAATTCAACCAAAACTTTCAGAAATCATTATTATTAACAATTATTAAGTATTAAGTTACAGATTTGTTATTTGTTCTAATACTCTAAATAATTTTTGTAATACCAAGTATTTATTTATAATTAAAATAATACTAATATTTAAATACTTTAAATTCAAACCAGAAATAAACACTTTTATATTTGCAAATTTATTGTAATTCATAATTTAATATTGGAATAAAGCTTAATTTTAGTAATAATTAAAATATTATTATTAAATTTTTTATAATACTTAATAATATTATTTTGCTTGGCAAAAATATTTATTTTTTAATATTATATATAATTATTTTTCAAATTAAACTACTTATTAGGAATAAAAAAGAAATATTATATTATTATTTGAATTAAGTGAATTTAGTTTATTTAGAATAAATTTTATTAAATCTTTTAAGACTATTATATTAGCTTTAAGATTATTAATTTTGGCAGTTAATATTTTAAATTTACTAAAAAAATATTCTAAAATATATTAGTTATATCAGATAATAATTAGAAAAATTGTAATAGTTTCTTAATAACCAAATCAAAAACTGAGTTAACACATTATATGAGTGTTATATTAATAGTAAGAAATAATATATAAAAAGTAAAAATGTTTAATTTGTAAGAGATTTCAACAACATAATTAGCCAATAATTTTATAAAATAATTCAAAATATTCAAGTAAAAATCTAAAGCCAAAGCTGTTAAGTTATTGTTAAAACTATTAAGCAAAAAATTTACTAAAAAAAACCAAAAAATAATATTAATTAAGAATTTTTTAAGACACTACTTACTATAAAAGTCCAAATTATATGGCTAAAAAAACCAAACAAAACACAAGATTTGTTTTTTTAAGTAAACATTGACAAAATATTTTTTGTTAAACTTAAAATTTTTTTTAAATCTTAACTATAATATTTTAAATTTGGTTTACAGATATTAAAAACATAATCATTTTTTCTATACTTAGTACAACTTGGACAAAATAATTTAACCCAAATTAAGTTTATATTTTTAAAAACTAGAATTGAAAAAAATAGCAGTATTTTTAGCTATAGTAAAATTAAAACACATGATAGCATAATATATTTATGTATATAAAATAAGATTGTAAATAAAAAAGCATATTTTTTTATCATAAGATAAAATTAGACTAAACAGATTATAAACAGTTATGTTTATTAATAAAATATATAAAAAAGCTCAATAGCAGTCTTTTAAATTCTATGTTTATTTATTAATATTAATTTTAATAATATATACTAAATTTTTTTCTAATAAGATTAATTATTTAAAAACAATTAAATTAGCAACTTTAGAAATTTTAAACTTAATCAAAATTTTTTATTAAAAACCAATAAGCTGTATTTTAATAAAAACAATTTTGCCAAATTTAAATAATATTAATTTAAATACTAATTTAAAAAGATTTATTAAAATCTTTTAAATTATAATTTTCTAATTTAATCTAATATTAATTTTTTTTAAATTAATAATAATTAAAAATCTTTTTTTATAACCAATTGTTTAATAGTTTTCAAATTAGTTTTAAACATAAACAAAACTTTAATAATATTTAAAAATTTTAAAAAAGTCAATATTTTTCAAAATTATTGATTTTATTAAAATTTTTTTAATAAATTTAACTTTTTTATTTAGATAATTTTTAGATATAACCATAAAGTTAATGTTTAGCACAAATAATTTGACTGAATTAAAGTTTTTTTTTTTTAACAAAAGTACTTAAATACTAAGTAAAATTAATAACCAAAAATAATAAAAAATCAAAAATATTATTGTCATTTAGTATATATTAAAAGACAACTTCTTGAATGGTTTTATTAAATTATATAAATAAATATAAATGTTTTTTAATGTACTTTTATTTATAAATTTATTATTATTCAGATTATTTAGATCAATATAACTAATTTTTTCGATCATTGTGTTTTTTAAATTACTTAATTTAGATGTTTTATTAATGCTTTTACTTTTATTTTTAAACTTATTGTCTTAAAAAAAATATTTAAATATTCTATTATCTATTAATATATTTATGACAAGAAATTTAATAAATGAATTTATAACTTTAAATTTAATAATACTAAAGCAGTTTTTTATCTTATCTTTCTTAATTTTAACAATCTTGATTAAACTACTAATAAGCTTTATTAATACAAACAGATTTATGTTAAATAAATGTTTTTAAAAGTATAAAAAATAAAAAGTTAATTTTTAAAAAATTTATGATCTCATTATAAACAAGAGATCAACAAAATAAAGAATTTAAATAATTTAATTAAAATATAATATCTTAATAAATATTTTTATATATATATTATAAATTGGTTTTAAGTTTAAAATTAAATTTAAGTATATATTTTTTATATTTTTACATACAAATAAGTTTAAATTCTAAATATATTAAAACACTTTTTATAAATATATGTATATTTTAATTGTATAATAATAATAATTAATCAAAAGTTTTTGATTATTTATAAAGAATAATACACAATATTAAATTTAGTTTATATCATTTTAATTAATTAATAATTAATTATATATAAAAATCATATATACTAAATTAGTTTAAAATAAATTTTTTTTTTATAATTTATTAAATAAACAACTACTAAATCAATTAAAAATCAATTAAAATTTAAAATTATAAACTAATTTTTACCAGTAAATTTTTTAAAAAATTAACAATTATAATTTTAAAACTATATATAATAATATATTTATAAGTATATATTTATGTATTAAAAAAAAAGGTATTTAAAAAATAACTAATTATAAAATAATTATTATTTTATAAATAATATTTTATTAATGTTAAATATATAGTAAATAACAACAA
The DNA here is from genome assembly GCA_016748015.1 of Geosiphon pyriformis. Classification (NCBI taxonomy): domain Eukaryota; kingdom Fungi; phylum Glomeromycota; class Glomeromycetes; order Archaeosporales; family Geosiphonaceae; genus Geosiphon; species Geosiphon pyriformis. Next base: position 26,716 of record JAAOMT010000534.1, on the reverse strand, counting down.
ACCAAATTTTTTAAAAAAAAATATTGAATTAATTTTAATCATAAAAAAACTAAGTAATTATATTAGTTTATAATTTAAATAAATAATATAAATAAAATAATTAACAAATAAATTAATAATATAGTCAATAATTAAGTTAATAATTAATTTTAAAGATAAAATAATTAATAATTAATAATTAATACATAATAAATATAATTAAATATGTTAAAATTTTTTTTAAAACTATTAAAATATAATTATTAAAAAATAAATAAATTAATTAAATAAAATTTTTTATATAATTAATTATTAAACAAAAAATATATAACTATAATTTAAAAATTTATTAATATAAATAAATTATTAAAATTTTAAATTATATAATTTTTATTTTAATTATATTAAAAACTTAATTAATTATATTTTTTTTTATTCATTTAATGAGTGAAGTCTACATACTACCTAGTATAATACATCAACTGAGGTAATCTAAACTAGGCATAAATCATGTATTTGCTACATGTGACCAGCCACTCAAGCTGATCAGAACAACACTAAGCATCTATGTGGACTGAAACATAGTTACCAATACCAGAAAAAAACAAACTAGGCTTGCGAAACCCAAAACAAACACCAAACACATTAGTAATACTAAGCAACCTAATCATCCCAGTATAAAAAACTGAGAACAACCCAGCAATTGAAATGGAAATGAAACTATCTCGTGAAATCAAGCTATTTTTTTCCATAAAAGCATAATGCCTTGCATGAACCAACCAGACCTTATTCCTAAAAGCAAGACAGAATGTGCACAAAAAGTTTACAATCTTCAACCTAGCAATCTTGGGATCTCCGAAAACCAACACTGTCTTATGAACCCAACTATTAAAAACAAAATCCTTGTAAAAAGCAGTACACATGTCAACATTGGGAGCACAGAAAGACATCAACTGAAACACACAAAAAAATGGGCAAGAAAAACCAGACAGCACCCTCCAAGCTTTTGCATGAGTGCTTAAAAGATGGAGACAAGCAGAGTCATTAGCAGCACATGAAAAAACATGGTCTGACACTTCAACCTTGTCACAATATAAGCAAACCACACTGGAATAAAGCCAGCTGTAAAGTCACTTTTGGACCACTATGGACAATTAATGGTACAAAACCTTCATAAAATAAGTATGAGTGCCAGACAATGGTCTACTGGTAAATCCAACAGCCATATGTGAAACAGAGTGCCAAATAAAAGATGAACTGCACCAGTCAATATCAGTAAGCAGACTATTTGCAAGAACCTTAGAACCAGACCCAACTTCCCACTACACACAATGTATTAACCAAAAAATATCATGAACAAAATGCCTTGAATTGCAAGAAACCACTTTACCATCAGCCAAAATATATCGATTTGTAAAACGAGGAGGAAGTTGCTGGACAAAAAAAGATGCAGCATTAGTCAGTACATCAGCATACTCATTTCCCAAAACACCTGAGTGACTTTTAACTTTGCACCAGTTGACATTTAAATTCTAATTGCAAATAATCTCTGAAATGTGGTGACACTCAATTCAACACCAGTTTCAAAAATTTGGATACATCAGACCCATCTCCGATTTGCAAGTGTTCAAAACAGCTTAACTGTATGTAAACAAATAAATGGAGCTATAAAAAGAGACACACTTAAGAGCCAATACAATAGTCTGCAATTCGGCCAAGATAGACAACACCAAACCAGAAACGCCCATGCCCAAACCCAAATTAATGTTCTCAAAAAACACAGCAGTACTAGCCTTACAACTAGCTAAGCCCAAGTCTCGAAGAGAGCCATCTATATACACAGACAAAACATCATTGCAAACATGAGACAGTTGACTACAAACCAAATTATAATCGCAAAAATAAAGAATATTGGGGGGCCTACCAACATCCAGAAAAGATGGACTGGCAAAAAAAAGCACAGCATCAACTAGGAACAAAACCAAAATCTTGAACCAGTCAGGAACAAGACCACGAAGGTCCAATCTTTTCCAACATTTGAAAGTATTTCAATCAAAAACAGCACCATGGCGATTGCGTAGTTGGTCCACAAAAACTACTTATAACATCGAAGAGAAGAAAAAAATCTGGCAAACTTCGACTCACCAAGAACAGTTAACATGGATGTACCATTCCAAAAATAGAAAGAATTGTTTACAGAGCCACCAAAAGACAAATCACACCCAAAAAAAATACGAACCATATCCACCAAAAAATTGTCAGCAGGATTGATTTTTAGATAAACAGGAAAACACAAAGAATAGTGTGGACACCAACACAAAACTTGTAAATCATAAGACCTGTGAGAGAACAGGTGACCCAAAATTCTGTCAGAATTCACAAAGCTTACAAAGAAAGCCAACTTTTCTTCAGACTGAATCTGCTTAAATGTTTTCAAATTATAAAAAGATGGGTGGTGGATTACATTACTAGGAAAATTATGTAACAAGCCAGATTTCGACTTTAAATCCTTACAAATCAAGGCATTCCACTTGCCATACACATTAATAGAAATAAAACTAAATTGAGTTCTATAATTAATAATAGGATGAAAAACAGCTGTCACCAAATACAAGAACTGCTTATCTAAAATAATCTTTCTTAAAACCAGGTTGGCAAAAACCGAATGTCAAAGTGTGTCTTGACCAAGCTAGGTTTCAAAAGACCCTCCATAGAGAGAAATATACCCAAATAATAATGAGAATCTCTCTTCTTAGCAATAAAAATAGGCGACCCACTGATAAAGAAAAATGAACTCGCAACTTTGCAATTAATAAGAATGACCATGGTTTTGTTGGTATTAATAGAGATATTGTTGATATGAAAAAATTCACTAGCCACATTGAGAATGTGTTGAGTAGCAGTCTGACTGCTATCAACCCAAATTGTATCATCAACAAAAGCACTAGCAACAAAAAAAGAAGAAAGCTCAGCCTGGGATTCAGCACAACTATTTTTGGAAATGAAGTGAAAAATTATTCTATATCTACACACACTCTCCTGGCATTTAACCTCACACAAAAAAGAATTGTAAAATATTCTCCAAAAAAGAGGTAAAAAAACTTCTCCCTGGTCCAAACTATTATAAAAACGATAGCCATTAGACAACTCAAAGTCAGTCATGATCCGATTGATGTGATTTTTATGAATATCTCCAAAAAATTAAATAAATTTGCTACACATTTTGATCCTGACCAAGCTCTTCTCAAGGTGCTTCCAACCAACCAAATCATATGTCTTCCGCATGTTCTGTAGAATGAGCCAAAGCTTACAATTTTTCTCCAAAGCATCCTCAACAACTGAGCCAATAGCAAAGATAGAAGTTTGGATTGTTGTACCCTTTAAAACCAAAAAATTGTTCTCTTGAAGAACATTGTGAGTGCTGCATGCCAGTAAAATTCTGTCCAAAAAAACCTTGGAAAGCACCTTCTGAGCCATCTCAATCAGAGCAATAGGATGGGTATTTGTGAGAACATCCTCCCATTCATATGGCTTAAGAATCATTGAAACCCAAGTCTCCTTCCAAGAACTGAGCACCAATTCACGAGACAAACAAGAATTTAATAACACCAAAAGCATATCCAACACAGATCTGTCACAATACTTCCAAAGCTCATTAAATATACCAGAGAGACCCACAGCCTTGCCATCAGGTAAATCAGAAACCATGCCAAACAACTCATTAAACTCAATCGACTGCATTATACCAAAGAAAGTCTTATCATAAACATATTCCAAAGGTTGGTATTGATTAGACCAATTATTAAACAAATCATCCACTACTATCTGTTCCTTAGTCCAGTCCTCTATTATAGTATCCACCTTAGATTTGATCTCATCAGGTTCCAAAAACAGTTTATCACCAACAACCAGATAATCCAGCACTACTTTGCAAAAAGAATGCTCTAGTACGCTTCTAATAGTATGGCTCTTATTAGTCTTGAAACTCTCCATGTTCTTATCAATAGCAGATTTAATGTTTGTCTCACTCGCCCTTAAAGATTCAGCAAGCTTGGAAGCATGATAAGATTTTCTGACACTATACAGAGCAGAACAAACATGATCAAAGCCCACACCAAAGTCCATAAGATCTTGAATAGTCAAAGCTTTAACCTTGTCCAAAAAAGCCCAGCACTCCATAAAGAAATCAAAATCAACAACACTCTCCAGACAAGAAGCTTTAACAATTTTTGAGACCAAAAGTTCCAACTTATGAAACTTGGAAGAGTCTTTTGTAAAGACACCATCAAAACCTTTGAACCATCTCTTTTTGAAAATCTCATTGGCTGACAGAATTAATGTCTTATGAACAATGTCTTACATCTCATCCAGATCTGAAAATCCCACAGAAGCAGCAAACTGGTCAGAAAATAGCATAGTATTAGATGATGTGGCATCCTTAAAATCATTCCACTTAGTTTTGTCAGCACCCTTAAAGTCATATTTTCAGTAATCTCTGTTTGCCTGTTTGTGAATAGAGTTCAAACAAGTATCCAAAAGTCCACCCAGACCTATGAAGATAGAAACAACCTTGTGATTAATGTCAAAATAGTCCACAACTTCACTTATTTTATGATCCACTATTGTATTAACCAAATTAGAAGAGACAAACACATAATCAATCATTTTAGCTACACCCCAAGAATTTGCCCAGATGGACAATTTCATTGCCAAACTACTGATTAGAGAATTAGCAAGCCCCAAATCTAAGCACTTCCTGAAACTAGCACACTTATGAGAGCCATTTTTATTAAAATTACCATCAAGAATAACAAAAAAGAATTCATTTACAGTTTTTACAATGAAAGAGTTGATCTCACCAGCCTAAGAGAACTGAACCACTGAAGAAGCACCAGTGTAAAGTCCCAAAACTGAAACTGAAAGTTTATTTTTGAAAAGCAACTTGATAGATAGGAGCCAACCGAACACCTCAGAAATTTTATACACATGTTTTGCCAAAGAAATGTTCAATATAACCACAATGCCAGCACCCATATGACCAGAATCTAAGCCAGAGGTGAAGACCCAGATACCACTAAACTTGTTTATGATCCATGAACAGATCCTACTTTTTAACTTAGTTTCAATAACAACAGAGATTAAATTGCCCATATCTTTATGCCAACAAATGATATCATCCTGTTTTGCAGGATTATTCATTTCTCTAACATTACATGTGGCTACTTTCTATACCAGATCTATTATTGAGAAGAACAAACAACAGACACCTGACCAGCATTGTCTATTTTAGCCAAAAGGCTTATAACCATAACCAAAAGATTCCTCAAAGTTTCTTCTATTTTCAAAACAACTGAAGAATTGAAAACCACCATCCTCACTACAATCTCACTACTAGTGACCACACCCGAACTTTCATTCATCCCTATATTTGCCCCTTGATTCTGTGATAAAGGAGTTACCAATGGCTGACATCTAGGGCTAAACTGAAAAACTGTTGGTTCAGACGTGTCCAATCTTTTAGCCAACTTATCAATACACTTTGCAAGGCTGGCAAGACTGTACTCAAGAGTAGCAAACCTATCATTTATTTTTAAAGACACTAGCAGGGTAGGCTTTATCTCTGAAGAAGAGTCATTTTTAAAAGAAATGTCTTAACCAGAAAGAAGAGGAAAAGAAAACCTACTGATAACACTAGCCTATAAAGCACCACCAAAAGCAACTGGCCAGGTGACTGGAACTGAACATTTGGCATAAATGGCAGCCAGTCTGCTCTTATCTACATTTGAAAGCATTCTGTGAGATGATCTACCAGAAGAGAGATTCCCACCTACAGAGCAGCCTAATAATGTGTGACCCAAATTCTCACACTTAGCACACTTAGAGAGACTCAGATGAGACCAATGCAGATTTACACCCCTTAACACCAGAGTAGTATCCATAACAGCATCCAAGGAATCAGCTGAATTAAAACAAACAACAGCACATCTGGCTCAAGCATATGTTACAGAATGACAATTGATCATACAGGTTTTTCCACCCACAAAGCCAACAAAATCCCAGATGTTATGAGCAGTTGTTCCCATTGGCAGAGTGTAAAGCAGAGCCCTGTGATAATCTTTAGCATCCCACAATTTCTTGTCATTATTAGTTCTGGCCATGTGAACAGCATCTTTTCTAATCAGGATAAACCAGCAAGCTGCAACCAAATCAGTCTGATTAATTTCACCAAATTCAACTATTGCTTTTTGCCACAGTCCCACCAAGTGCATCTTGATCGACTTAATTGTACCAAATTTGAATAGTGCAATGCACACAGTCTCAGCTGATGTTCCAACTGGAACTTTTTTTAACACCACAGCCTGATCTAAATGACCAGTAGATTTCTTGAGATTGGTGTTTACTAAAATGTCCACTGCTCTTGTCTTTTCTGTAGCCTGTGCCAAGCTAGTTTCAGAGGTGAAAGATGCATGAATAATTCCAGAAAATTTTAAAGGGATAGAGGTCCCCCCAAAGCCATTGAATTTTGAAAACAACCTCCTAACTACCATTAGCTTTTCTTAAGATGATTTCCCAGCCACTTTATCTAATCCAATATCCAAAGCAAAAGACTTCCTAACAGAAACAGGAACCAAATTCTTTAAGAGAGAGAAAAGTTCTAAGAGGGCATTCAAGAGAATATTGTCATCAATATTAAGATTCGAGAAATTTATTTTTCTCAATGGCTTGTCCAAAGCCTTTTTAGTTTTGATGCCCAGCCCTTTAAGTGTTTGATCAATCTCTCTGTCAATGATAGTGCCACTCTTATCGTAGTCAAAGCTAGTTTTTTTCACTAGACACTCCTCCTCCATATCAATACTTTCAGATTCAGTAGTGTCACCAGTCTCAGAATCTCAAGAACAATCACTAGAAATCTCAATTAGAACTTCTTTACCACTAATATTTTCTTCCAGAGCAACACCTTTCCTCTTTTTCCTTAACAAAACAGGCTTGAAACCACCACCAGAACCAGACTTTTCAGCAATCTTCTTTATGACGGCAATACTAGGGCCAACAGTGGCCTTAAAATCAAAAAATGATTTGGTTTTATTATACTGAATGATGAAAAAAACTTCTTTCAAAAAAACTTTTAACTCTTTCTGGGAATTTGGAATAAATAAGAGAAAGAAATTTTTTTTTTTAATTATATAAAATTATATAATAATATATATTATAATTTAGAAAAATAAATAAGTTATATAAAAACTTGTTTTTAAGTTTTTAAATTGCTTGAATTTTTTGGTAAATTTATAGAAAAGTAAAAATTATTATGTATTATATATAATTTTAGTTCAGATTAATAAAACTCAAAAATTAAAATTATCATAAAGATATTTATATTTTTTATTTTTTTATTTACACATTTAACAAGTGAAGCCCAACTACTATCTAGTATATAGAACCAAACTAAATAACCCAAACTAAATATGACTCATGTATTTACTACATGTGAATAGTCATTCAAACCAAATAAGACAATACTATACACCTATACTAACTCGTACCTTACCACCCAGACCAAAAAAAAAAGACATGGCTTATAACAACCAAAGCTAATAGTAAATAACTCAATAATACTAAGCAACCTGATCATCTTATTAGACAATATCAAAGACACACTATAAGACAGTTTAGAAACCACTCCACTATCATGAGCCAAACCAATTTTTTTTATTCTTACTCTTTGCTCAGATTTTATCAACTACATCTTAGCATAATGTAATTCTACAACAAATCTTATATATTCAACAACTTGAACAACAGTCTCTTTTCTATTCTCAAAAATACCAAAAGTTTTATTGCACTACTCTTTTAATACAAACTCTTTATATACCATAGTATACAAGCCAATATTCAAGGAACATTAAGAGAAAATTTGCAAAATAACAGAAGAAAACATATTATAAACACTAATCAAAGCAGTTTGCTGTATAGAAATCTCAACCAAAATTTCATTATGAACAACAACATCCTAAACACAAATAAAAACATAATCCAAAAACTTTATTTCACCATACAACAAACATAGCACACCAAAGTAACTCTTGTTATACAATCTTTTTTTAACTATTACTAATAGCTACTTATACATATATTTATATTATATATTGTTGTTTATAAGTAAAAAAATTAAGAACATATTTTATTAACTTAAATATTATCTGTAAATTGTTAAAAGATATTAAAAATTTAATAATTTTATTTTAAAATAAAATACTTATTTTTGTGTTTGTATAAAACAGCTTATAATTAAAAAACCAATTTTTAAAAATGATATAATCTTTTAATTAATCCAATTAAAAATAAATTTTTTTGAAAAGATATCTAAATTAAAATGAATTTATTAAATTTTAGTTTTAAAAATTAATTAATAAAAGATAATAATTAATAACATATTTAAAAATTGTTTTGTATTTAATAAAATTTATTTATTTATTAACAAAAAAATTAAAAAATACTATAATATTGTTTATTATATTTTTTATTTTTTATAATATCTTTTACAAAATAGTATTTTTATTGTTTTTATAATATTAATAACAAAATATTAAAATTTATATTAATATTGTATAATAATTTAATATATATTTTATTATTTGAATACAATAAATATTTATCCAAAACAAAATTTGCTAAAAAGTTTAAAAAAACAAAAAAAATTTTTTTTGTTATAAAAAGTTTTTATAGAAAGCATTAATTTTTGTAAAAGTATTTATACAAAAAATATTTTTAAAAACATATTATTATATTGGCCAGAATAAATATTTTAGTAATAAAAATTTAAATTTTTAAAGTAAACAAAAAGTTTAAGATAAATTTATAATAAAAATTTTAATTATTATTAATTTTTTTGATATTTTATTATTTTTATGTATTAATAAATAAACTTAAAATTATTATTGTATTTTTATTAAAATATATAATTGTTAAAACAGCTGTATGTTTTATATATAATTTTTATATATTTTTACAAAAATTAATTTATTTATTTAAAAAAGTATTTAGATAAAAAAAAGTTAAACAAAATATTACTTTTTAAAGTTTAAAATCAAGTTAAAATAATAAAACAAAAAATATTATAAATAATTTAAATAAAAACATATATTTTTAGTTTATGTTTTTGCAAAAATACTTTTAATTTTTTTGGTTATTTAAAATTTATAACAAACTTTTTATAAAATTAAATTAATATGTAAATTTTTCTAATATTAAATTAAGCAAGACTAAAATAAAATTTATGAATTTTATTTTTATAATTTATATGTTTAACAAAAAAAAGTTTTTTTAGCTTTTAATTTAAAAAGCTATGATATTATATAAATATAATTAAATTAAAGCTATTATTTTTATTATTATTTTTTAAAAATAAAAATAAATTTTTTTATGAAAACAATATTTTTTATAAATTAGTTTAAATTAAAAGCCTTGTATAAAAAATTTTGTAAATATTTGTTTGTCTTTATTTTATATTATTTGTTATATATTAATATTAAAAAACTTTTATATTTATTTTTTATATTATTTTATATATAATTAAAATTATTGTTTTTTAATTATAAAGTACTTAAAATAATTTAAAATATAAAATTAATATAATTTAAAACATAATAATATAAGAAAAATTTTTTTAATAAATAAATATTAAAGTAAACAGTCTAATTTTATAAAAAGTTGTTGTGTTTTAAAACTATTTTCAATTATTAATTTTATTTTTTGGTTTTAATTTTATAATTTATGATTACTTAAGATTTTATACACAATAAAATAGTAGTAATCAATTTATAAACTGTTTAAAAAAACTTTTAAATACTTAATAGAATTATTAAAACTTTTAAAAAATAAATTAGATTAAATTTATATTAAATATATAATGTTTTTAGTTTATAAATAGAAATAAATTAAATTTTAATAATATTAAATTCAAAATTAAGCAATATGAACAATTTAAAACTGTTTTTATTAATTTAATTAAAGTAAATTATATTAGAGTTGTCTTAGAAATTAATGCTTAATTTACATATTTACCAGATAATTAAATATAAATATAAAATTTTTCTTATTTAATTTGTTTGTAATTTTAAATTTTTGGTTATTATTGTTTTAATATATTATTAATAGCATGTTTTTTTTCAAATAAAAAAATTAAGTTAAAAACGTGAATTAAATTTGGAAAAATTAATATATATAATTAATCTTAAAATTATAACTGTTTAATTTTTCTAAAGAATTTAAAAATATAATAGGTTATTATTATTTATGTTTTATTTACTTATTTTTAGAATTGATAATAAAATTTTTAAAATTTTACTTACAAAAATTGTTACTGTTTTAATAATTTAAATTATTTTTTATTGATTATTAAAAATAAATACCAAAATTTTCTTAAATTAAAAGAGTTATTATTATTATTTTGTTGTTTAAAAATTCACAAAACTATAATATATGTCTTTTAAATAATAAAAATAAAAAATTAATAATTTTGCAAAAAATATAAAGTATTAATGTAAAAGTTATTAAGCTTAAATATATAAATATGTTTAAAATATAAAATTAAATAAGTATTTAAATAAAAAATTGTTAAATACTTAAATAAAATAAAAACATATAGTTATTTAATTTATATAGCTTAATATAAGTTTAAATTACTGGTTATATATAAAAAATGTGTAAGTAATATTTTTGTTACATATTTTAAATTTTATTTAATTAATACATAAAAATAACATTATTAATTTGTTTATTTACAAATTAAAATTTATAAACTTTTATTTAATTAGTTTAAATTAATATAAAGTTACATATATATATACAAAATAATATTTAAATTATATTTTAATACTGGTTTATTTTAAATAGTATTAATTCTAATTTTTAAAACTTACAATTATCTTTATTTTAAAATTATGAAACGAATTTTATTCAATATTAAATATATAAAACAATAAGAATGTTATTTTAACAAAACAAAAATAATTTAATGAATATTGCACAATACAATAATTATTAAAAAACAATTATATTATATAGGCATACGGCAGGGTTATAATTTAACAATAGCGGGTTTGTTGATAAATCAAAGATCTGAAACGTCATTGACACGAACCAAACATATATTAGGCCCATATCTTCCCAAACCATAACAAACACGCAAAACACCATGGCTAGTGTCGACAGAATCGAACGTGAATTAGGAGACGCTAAGACCGAGTATAGGAGATGCGTGGAGGAGCTGAAGGAAAAGGGTGAGAAGGAAGTTGAGTTACGTGAATTGAAGAAGAATTTGAGACAGAGGAAGTACAAGGACGAAAACGAAAAGAATTGGTGGATAGAAAATATGCAAGAGCTAGAAAAGCAAAAAGAAAAGCTAGAAGAAGAAGCAAATGATTTAAAAGTAGAAAAGAACGAGTGGAAGGCGCAGGTGCAAAAACTACAAAATTCTTTGATGGAAATAACTAAGATAGGTAAGGACTTCGTGACTTGTGACTTGAACGTTGGGGACAGAGTTTATGACTTTGGGTAATAACTGACTCATGTGTGTTGCACTCGCAACTTCAACGTTCTTGAATGTTGTTTCACTTGCAGAACTCGAACGTCCTTCAAAAAGACCACGCATCGGTATTTTACTTTTTAACACAAATTTATACGTTAATGTTGATAGCCTCCCAGTTTTTAAACAATTTCAACAATAGAGACCGACAAGACTAAGTTCATATGTGCAAACCTTATTAAGCCGTTCGATACTCTGCCAACTCGTGCTGGCCAGCTGCCGGAACTCATTAATGCACCTCTTCTGGGAAAGCTTCCCGTGATTAACTACTCGGACTTGGGAAAAGTATGACCATGATTTTCATATTAGCTGTTCTTAATCTATTCATAATTGACAATATTATCTTATTTTGACAACTGCCAGTTTGCACAACTTGGTGACTCTATCTATTTTGATGAAATAGATAGGGAGACTGAATTAGCATTAGTGTTTAAGACTGCCCTCTCTCACATGCGGGCTACCAATGTTAAAACCGAACTAGCGGTGGCTACGTCCGTGGA